>VWYH01008147.1:92351-235305 GCA_013399365.1 Pampusana beccarii | reverse complement strand
TCGTGGAGTCTCCTTCTCTGGAGACATTCAAAACCCGCCTGGACGCCTTCCTGTGTAACCTCACCTAGGTGTCCTGCTTCGGCAGGGGGATTGGACTGGATGATCTTTTGAGGTCCCTTCCAATCCCTAACATTCTGTGATTCTGTGATTCTGTGAAATTAAAGCTAGATTATATAAATATTTTTTAAAGATTCTATTAATTGAAAAGCTGATGAAATTCTATTTTACTCTAAATAAAATCTTTAATTTCAATTTGGGCTTGTAGAACCACCTTAAGATCTTGTTTATCTCTCTTCCTCTCTTCTTTTTAGTTAAAGTTATTTTTAAACAAAGGTGCTGCTTTGAACAAAATAAAAAAGTTGTTGTTTTTTTTTTTTTAATAGTCAAAAAAACCCCATCGCAAAATATTATAAACGAGGCAATGTACCTACAGAGAGGACAAGATTGTGATGCAGGTGTGGATAATAAGATACAGCACCATTCCAAGGAAGGAATATAATGAAGAAAAAGAAATTTTTAATCAACTGCCTTCACAATGAAATCAGATGCCGAGCTCTAAGACTTCCCACCATCACTCTTGAGAGAGCTTCTTGTTCATGGAATACTTAAATTGGGCAATATGGGAGACATGTACCTGAACGGTGATGGAAATGGCCTTTTCAAGATGAGTAGTTCAGCATCATAATTCAGGGGCCCTTGGGGGAGTCAAGATAACCGAACAGTTTATTTTTGTCTGCAAGATTTTGTCATGTAAGATTTGTATCTTCAAGCTGCTATCCCAAAATGAATCAGGTACATTCACAAATGTTCCTATGTTATAGATAATCAACTATTTCTAATTTTTTTTCAAGGACAGAGGAAAGATAAAATGCATCAGCATGACGTAAGCACAGTTAGTTTGTTTCACTTTGATACTTAGAAATGAAAATTATTTAAAATTATTTTAAATCGAGAGCAGCATAAGAAATGCCCTATTGACAGCAGCCTTCAGCAGCTCTCTCAAGGTATGCACAAAAGTGACCAGAGAATGTAAGTCAAGGTACGAGCCAGGGAGAGAAGGTGCTAAAAGCCCAAATCTCAGAAAGAATAGAGACAACAGAATGGTGTCTTTAGAACTGTGGGGAATTAAAACAAACTGCTTTCCCTGCTTTCTGTATTCCTGTCTGCAAGTGAGCTGCATGAACCAGTTCTACAGAGGTCCTAGAATTAGAGGCACATGGACTTTTCTGCTGTTGCTGAAATTGGAGAGGCTCCTGCTGTAGTCACTCAAGTTTAACCTCTTCTTGAATTTCCAGATTAAAAAGTCTCATGTTCTGTAATGCAGAGGAAGGTATCAACCCTGTTCTAGAAGGGTAAGTCAATGGGCCACCAGCCAGGATGGACACGATTGTCTCCTCCTCTACTCATACAGCAAATCCTTGTCCTCTTCTTTAGGAGGGATTTCCAAAGGGCAGATGGGATTTCTGCATCTTGTTTTGGAAAAAGAACTGATAAAATGTCAGGAATACGAAGTTTGCGCTTCCCTTAGCTGCTCTTATAGGGCTGTAAACCTGAAAACTGGGCTGCCAGGAGGCTCGAATACCCAGAAGCCGTCAGACTGCCGGTCAAGACATCCTGGTTCACCTGCAATACTTTTTAATTTCTTTTTTTTGTTGTTGGTGGTGGGTTTTTTTGGTCTTACAGCTGGTCTACAAACAGAAACCAATACCATCTTTCCATCCTTCACAACTGCCTAAGTCTGGTAAGAGTTTTAACTGTCCGGTTTTCATGTTCCCCAGTTTTACAACCACTGTTCATAGACGTACAGTGTTTTCTATCATTCAACAGCCCATAAGCAATGAAGATCAACATTCTGTTTTTTTGGGATAGTGAATTTAAAAGGAAAATGTCATCCTGTGAGGAGGTGGCACAGTTCAGAGCTGTGAGCTGTTTTCCTGAGCCCTGAACAGCAGCTGGAATATGGTTTTATTACCACAAATAAAACCAGCAATTATAAAAATAAAAAGCATTTTGACAGATTTTTTTTTCAAAGAGCTGAGTTATTCCCCTAATACACAGGAAATTTTTATTATTTTATTTGGTCGTGTTCACTGGAAACACATTTTCCTATTAAAAAACATATATATTCCAATGGGAAATGTTAACCAAACCTTTTTCTAGTTCCTTGCCAGATCAGAGCTGATAGATCACAGATCTTCAGCACTGAGACAGGGATTTCCTTTCAGCTTATTATTTTAATAAGACACCAGCAATGGATCTCTATCATCCTGAGGGATCCTGAAATGATTCTATGATCCTATGTACAATGCGACTTATGTTGAGCCCAGTCACGGGCAAAATAAAAATTGTTTGCTGCTTCCACTAAGGAAAAGAAAAACAACCCTGTAATCAATGGAACAGTTATTTTCAGCCTTGCTAATTGCATATGATACCAGCATCAGATAAATCCTCACCACAACCAGCTTAGAGCTAAATGGTGTTATTCTTTAACACAAACAGAAGCGGACAGAAATAAATATGCACAAGCTTCCAGTGCAGCTTATCAAACATATTCCTCTGGCTTTTGCAATCTCTTTGTGATGAAGCACCAGTCTCTAGGTTTTAATTAACCCACAATGATCAGGGAGGTAACAGTTTGGGAAACGTTATCTCGGGCCAGTAACCACGCTCAGCCTCAGAGTGGATGGCAGCACATTTTTGCTTCATTGTGCAAAATTAATGCTATTTTCATTTGCTGTCCTGACAATGTTAAACTGCATCCCAACACTTTGTGACAATGACAGCACAGCTATAATGGGCACGTTGAGAGAATTAAACCCTGCATGAAAACCAATTATTTTTTTCCTTTTCATCTCAATTGCTTCTATCAGAGGCATAAATATTAAATATTGCCCATTCTGCGCATAACGAATGAATCTCTTAAAAAACCACAAAGCTAAGTGGGGAAACAATAGCGGACTACCATTTGGTGATTCGAAACAGCATAAAGCACAGTTTCTCTTCAACTTTCCATCAGCGAGGGAAGATGAGGAACTCCGCTCTGCGCCTGACTAGTTTAGGAGAGCCCAGGAGAGAGGCTTAGAGAATGGCAGTGATTGGACATTGGTATGACACCATCCCACCAGGGGATGCAGGGGCAATTATAATACCCTTTTCAGTGGAAAAAATGCAAAAGCATCTCACAATGAGAAAAAACAAACAAACAAACAAACCCTTCTGCTGTTCCTGATGATGATTACAGCATGAAGACTGGTTACCTCTGGGTAGCAATGCAAAGTTTTGCAGTAGGGCGTTTAAACATCATGTAAGTCTCCTATTAGGCTCTGACAGACTATTTGATATTGAGTTCTAATCAGCTGCTAAAAGAAGAGAAAACTCCAGGCCACAACAAGGTAGCGATATTCTATAACACTCAGCATCAATTTAAAAACAAACAGAAATAACTTATTTTAGCGGATGGTTGCAAATTTAATCTAGTTATCAATCGTCTAATGAACTTTAAAATTACCTTGAAATTGTCATCACTTTTCTGTAACGGCCATTTTTGCTAGGAAAGTTGCCTTGAACAACCTAAATACCAGATAAGCCTGAAAATGGCTGTTTAACATTCTGAGGAGGTGTTTGTTCTTATGAGTGAGCTTTGCATGAGAAAGCAGTCCCCAGTTAAGCTTCTCTAAGATCCGAGCTTCCTGAGATCAGAAATGTCATTGTAAACAGCACTTCTTCTTAGTCTAATTGGTAAAGGTTTTCATGTTTAGTCATTAATTCATCAGAGATAAGTAAAGCATATAATATGAATTTTATATACATTTGTAATTAGCAGATTATGAGGTCCTTTTCTGAGCTATTTTCCTGCTGATGCACAGTTGTCATGACACGGGTCTATGTTTTTTGCTTTCAAAATTTGCTTGGCTTATGTGTCCTTGTAACGCTCCACTGCATGATGCAAGTAGAGTATTACAGAGACTTTCTCAAGTGAGGGAACCCTGGATCCTAAAATGCTGTTGGTAGAGGGGACATCAGAGTTCAGCCCAAAATCTAACAATGTCTAGTTTTTGGCATATATTTTTAATGTAGTTGATGATATTTCGAAATGTCAGTAACAAGTGAACTGCTAAATGGATGTAAATTGCTTAGCAAACTGCACAGAGCAGGATGAAACAAATCTGTCAGCAAGAAAGCCAAGACAGAAATCTATCTTTACTAGTAAAACAGCACTTGTAGCCCAAAAAGGGAGAGCTTCACCTGTAGACTGTGTTTCCTGAAAGCTGGGAAGATTAACACATAAACCTGGGATCAGCTCTTCTGCTAAAATAAAACACTTTCTTTTTCAATGACTGTTTCAACAAGAACAAAAATTATAAAGTTCATAACCTATAACCAGTTTTTGAGATCGCTGCTTCTATCCCATACCTGAGAAATGCCTATACTGCTCGGAAACACAGATATTTTTTTTCCAGCTGTATCATTCTGTCTAATATAATCTCCCTGCAAGTCTTTCTTTGCTTGTGGACTTGAACTGTGGCAGTTACAGCAATGATATCCCTAAAAAGGGATAAAATCCCATAGAATTGCATGAATAACTTCCACAGATCAAGTATCCCCTTAGGCACAGAAACTGGCCTTCTGTGACGCAAGAGAGAAAAAAAAAAGAACTTTTTATATTTCTTATTTTCTGCATCCCGAGTGAGAGCAATGTAGCATCTCTCCACATGCTCTGTGCACAGTCAGTGTCATGCCTTCCTAGGACGAATTTACAATACACGTGAATGGGAGTGGTAAAAACAAAATGGTATCTTCCATCATTTAACAGATTGTCACACCAATATCAAGAGACATGCCTGAGATTTCATAAGATGTCTGTAGCACAGCCAGGGATTACTCTATATTTATCTCAGTGACAGGCCACAATATTATCCATAAACCCAGCCTTTTCAGGGCTGAATTAATACCGAAGCATCTGAATGAGAAATGAGTGCAGCACGTTGATCCTGCAGCTTTAGTTAGAGATTTTTTCATTTCTTTGTCTGTTTTTCCTTTACTTCGTTAAGACCATCCTAAGGATGGTAGGAAATATTACAGAAAGCATTTATTGCTTTTCAAGGCAGAAGAAAAACATTGGTAATTCTCTCATTGCTTAGATGCAAAATGAATCTCAAAGCAATTAGAGGACAATAACAATTTTAAATTAAAATGTTTACAGTGTACAAACTGATTTTACTAAAGACAGGCATAATGGCAAAAAGACCCCTACTGGCATAGCATATCTGAATGTTTAGATCAAGTTTATTTCTTGATAAAGACTCATAGAAAAGCCAAGAAATCCTGGCTCTTGTGTTTGTACTTTGTAATTTTTTTCTAAAATTTATTGCTCAGTCTGAATATCTTTAGTTGAAGACGCAATATCTTCATTTTATCTATGTATTTGTTACTTTTCCTCTTAACATTTGAAATGGGGGAGGGGGCTGAGAAGGGGAACAGTGTGGGAGGTAATAGCTGATGCTTTTACATAGAGGTATGTTAATCCATCTTGTGTTCTAGAAACAGCTTTTCAGCACGGACCACAGCTGCTGTATGAAACAGAGCAGTAACTTTATGAAGAGTTTGGCCTTTGGACATTGCAACGAGAAACTTAAACACCTTCTGCTGTCTGCCACAGGAGGCTCCTAGCAAACACAGAGAACATGCCCACAACAGGCACAACCTCAGGCCCATGTTTCTGAACTTTCCCAGAGCAAAGAGCATCCATGTTAGCAGGAGAAACCATGAAAAGCATCCACGGGGCACTGTCTATGTCAAATAACCATGGTTAAGTGCCTATGCATCACTGATAGATGCCCTGTTAGATACTGAACTGTTCTATTGAACAGCTGAAGGACAGTTCTGTACCAGATTTAATCTCACAACAGTTTTGGAGTTCAAGTTCCTTTCCCTCCTGTCATGTTATTATTTACTTTTCCTTTATCTCATGCATCTGCTTAAAAGAATACTGAGAACCAAAGAGTTTATCAGACTGTTTGTTTTTGATTGTGCTTTGTTTGGTACCTGATATATCCAAGAAATCAATATGGATACTTGACTGAGATGTGTTACAAGACTCCACTGTAAGAGATTAAAGAATGAATAGAGCAATGTCTAAGTACCACTCATGTATACACTGCTTCGTTGTGGCATGAAAAAGCTAGTTAAAAGGAATATTTTTTTTAGCATAGTGGTGCCAGAAGATAGGTCTCTGTACAAAGAAAATCTCTGACCTCACCCAGGAAATTGTCTTTCTCTAAAACTGCAAAACATCTCAAGAGTTGAAGGCAAGGAAAAGTATCAGTTCCAAATGTGTTTTTTCCACACATCACTATTAAATTGAGTATGTCAATGTGGTGCTTAATTTTATGACTTTTTAATACATTTGAGCATAACAACCCCCACAAACCTCTACTGAAACTATTTCTACTGAGATAACCCTTTACCTGAATTTCTGGTTCTAGTACAGGGAGACTTTTACATTCGAAGAATTATATGGTGACAATAAAGCATGTGAAAATGGCCACATCTCCAGGGAAGAAAGGTTTGATAGCCACATTTTTTTCATGGCTATTGTTATCCACTAGACCTTAAGTGAACTGAGCTGTGGAAGAAGAATGGGGAAAATGGGAATGCTTTTATCTTATTTTAGCACAGCTAGGACTTCCCTAGTTCGGGAAAATGATCAGGAAGTACTAAATGGATATCCACTGGGTGTTTTAATACACGTAGTGGGGAAAATTATATACAGTTGCATTTTAATTTGGAGGCTATGTTAAACACAAAAAAAATACTCCGGACAAGCAATGTTAAGAAAATGCTGACTGTCTCTTCCATCCCTAAATATGTGAACGTAGGAAGCTGATGATAGAAGAGGTACGTTTCATTTTTTATACTAAAATTTACTGACTATACAGGTGACAGTAGCTTCAACCTCAAGGAGTAACACACGCTATCACAATGTTGTTTTTTTACCAGGTAGAATGACAATTTCACAAAAAAATAACACTAAAATACATAAATACATGTTAACAGTTAGCAATTAGAATAGCCTTAAAAGCCACAGCTCTCAAAAGCCTAGACAACACCCAGCACCTGACAACAGCTAGTACATATTTTGAAAGTCCTACATTGAAAACCTACTGCAACAGACATACCTATAGACATACCACAATTTCTTTTCAAGATCTTTCTTCCACGGCTTCTTGGGGGTGTCTCTCTCTTTTTGCACCACTGTCACTGCAGCTGTGAAATCCCAAAATCGCTGTCGAGATGTTAAGCAAGGACTCATGGCTGTCAAGCACTGACGTAGTAGGTAGCTCAGAACCTCTCTCTGCATTATCCCTTTTTGATGTTGCTGGGGAGAGGGGTGCGTTTTTTCTAGTTGCTGTGAAATGTTGATTTTGCATTGAAAGGGGGCGTTTCCTCCACTGAAAAGTAGGTTGTTTCCCCCCATTTCGCCCTTTGTTTCATGCAACATGTTGCAGACATGAACACCAACTCTACAAACCCCAAGGAAAGGCAGAGACATTTTGTGAGCCCAGCTGTGAAGAAACATCAAGCAAGCGTTGTTTCTTTCTGGTTTTGTTATGAACAAAGAACCATCTAGATCAGAAAGAACAGCATCATTCAGCATTATTTTCTTCATATTAACTTATATTTGTTTTCAGCTCCTCTGCATATAGCAGATGGACTTTATCTGCAGTCCCTGGGTGCCTATGGAACCTTCTGACCTCTGATCTGATGTCTTCTGATCTCACGTGTGCTCTCCTTCTTATATCTGCTTGTAACATTTCAATGGATCAATTGATCTCAAATTTTCTGTATCTGTGACACACTTATGTCTAACCCATGACACTTAAGTCTGTGGAGAAACTAAAAAATGTAGGTCCTCTGTCAATTTATTGGAAAAAACAGATTGTTTTTTCTCTGGCTTTCCTCCCTCATCTTCCACTCCTTTATTCTCCCTTCTGCTCTCAAAATTGGGGGAATAAACTCTCTCAGAAAATTATGGGACATTCGCGGTTATATCCTCAGCTGATGTACATTATGGTGGTTTACTGAGTTCTACATCAACAGGGAACCTCATCTTTGGGTTTCTCATACAACATTTATTGTTTCTGTAAATGGATCACATAATTTAGAGGCAATAAATCTGAATCACAATAACAAATGGAAAAATACATGGCACCTGTTGACTTTTTACCATCTCAGATGTATGTACATCGTGTTCAAGTCTATCGCATCTGAACTATGTGTTCATTCATGCCCGCTGTAGCATTTTACGTTATCTCTATGCAGGTAAAGAAGACACCCTGGAGAGTCAAAGAAGCTGCTTCAGAAAATGAAGTTAATTAGGTCTCCATTATTGTTTGTATTTAAGCAGCAGGGATTATGAGCTAACACTAAAGAACATTCCACTTCATAAGGACAATGCATCTGATCTCACATCTTGGAAACAAATATGAAAATCATGCTCATGTTTTATACTAGACACTTGCAAAGGCACCTTTCAATTTGAAGCTCGCTCTGTACAAATGGTTGTTAATTGGCGTTTCCTAGGAATCGATGCAATCTGGTAAAATTGCAACTGAAAGGTGATGATACTAGCAGAAGAACAGCTAGTTGTGTTGTAAAAGTGCTCTACCCAGTCATTCCACTATTATAAGAGCTGCAAATCATCCTTTAAAAGCTCTGGGAAGTTGCAGCGTACCATGAGGAACAGGGTGTAATCCTAGCAGCCTGCCACTGTGTGAGTGTCATTCAGTATTAAAGTTTATTTTATCTACTGCAAAAGATGCCTCCCTGGGTAGGGTAGGGTTGTGGGCCCTTTTAGCACAAATGGATACCATTCTAAAAACACCCGTCTCTGAGGATGTTTATGCAGGGCTGATAAAGAAACGATACTGTTGTTCCCCAGATGGTTTTGAGTTGTGATACCAAATAAAGTGAAATATAATACAGGCAGAGGCTAGAAAGAGATCCTCTCATCAGCAGAAAAAGCATAACTAGAAAAGTTTCCCTCTAGGAGCCACAAAGCTCTCCTTTGAAAGGCATGTGTACCCCACACATGTCCCTAGGGTCATTGTGTTTTTACGCTCCGACATTAAGGAATTTCATGAGAAAAGACAGACGAGAGCTAAGCTGAGAGATACTTGGCACAGGGAGGTAAAATAATAAGACTAAGCAGGATACTGATTTCTCCCTGGGGTCATCATATGAGCTGCTGTACACAGACTGAACCTGGCTTCCTCTGATGGAACACTGAACTGGCCATTAAACATTGATTTTATTTTTTTAGTGGGACAGACAATCCCTAATCACTTTAGGTTTGGTATAATACCACTGTGTACAGTAATGGCTCATCTGCTGTGGAGGTAGATTTTGCCTTTGGCAAAAGTGATATACGGAGTCCTGGGACCTGTTTCAGCAGTGGGTAAATGTCATGGTATAGCAAGCAATGTAGAGCAAATGAGTTAACACTGTTCTAACTTGCTTGGATCCACCAACACATTTTCTTTTGGAGGCTGCCCAGAGACTCTTGGCTTTCAAGATAGCTTGCACTGTCCAGGCCGTTTTCACTGAGGCTAAGCAGACAAAATTGCCAGTGTCCTGAGGGAAGCCTAGACATTGATCCAGGTCTAGTACAAGCTGACTTCCTTGGACTCTCCTTGTTATTTCCAGAGATGCATGCAGATCCTCACCTGAGAAACGTCTTTACTAGGCGCCCACTAAATCCAACTACTACATTTACCCCTAGGAAAACACAGGCTGACCTCCCTTCCAGGATTAAACATAAATCGCTACCCTGTCCTCTGATCTAGTATGCATTTCCCAGCCATGTTCATCTCTCTGTTACCCAGGGCTGGGTTAGAACATGGGCTTAAGAAGAAGAAAAAGGATTCAAATGTGAGTCTTTCAAGTTTTGATGACGTCTCTAAGTAACGAACAGTCAGATGAAAGAGGGAGTGGGTCTGTCTTATTTTCACATGGCACCTGAAGTAATAAACTTGCTAAGAGTCTAAGCCCCAGAGGTGGGAGAGATGTAGGAATATTTTGGGAAGCTTGAAGGGCTTAGTTGTGAAGTGGACGTTTAGGCATCTCCTAACATATTCAAAACACATCTTTAGAGTCTGTTAGTGTAGTGATTATGAGCTTCTAATGGATTTCAAATGCCCCCAAAGTCCAGCAGCAGGCACAGAGAGGGCTGGTGAATCTACATGTGGAAGTACAGAGTGATCTAAGCCCTGTCCAGGGCACCAGCCTTCAAAATGGGCTTGGAAACAGAGCTCCTTTTAAATGAGTGGGAAATCAGATCCTGAAGCGCTTCTGGGGACCAGCTGCTTTCTGTCATGCATTGCATGAAAATGAAAGATGCCATGTCCTGCACTGCATACATGTCTGAAATCACATGTCATGCTAAGGAATAAGCTGTGAAAAGCCATTTTTTATCAACTCTAGTTGAACTTGGGAGCACTGGAGGGTGCTGAGTGCCTCAGGGTACTGAGTGCCACGTTCACTGTCATGGAAACATCCCAAAAATCAATTTAGGCAGGTGATAAACTCCAAACAGACTTAACTGTAACCAGAACTGTTTAGTGGAGAATCAACTAGAAATGCAGTCTATCCAAAATCATTCAGCATTCCGACAACATTATAGAACACAGATTCAGATACCGGTTAGGAGTTCAGTTGCTACACAGCCCATTTAGACTCAGGGGACCCCAGAACTTTACAGTGATGATTCAAAATGCGCATCTACCGACTCATTAAAAGCGAGGACTCTCAAGGGTGCCCAGAAGATATAATCACTCACCAATAAGGCAAGATGTCTCAATCCTTGAGGAAATTTCCTTAGATGGTGTTCTGGCTCTAAGGAAGAGATTCTTCCACTGCGGAACAGCTTGTCTGAGGAAGACCAACTCAAAGAATGTCTCTGGTGGGCTCCATTTACACCATAATTGAATCTGAGCTTGTGATCATTTATGATAGTGGTCTAGAAACTTCTTTCCACTAAGGTATTTCGTTGGTCATTGGGGGCACATACATGACCATAGTGGTCCATTGGCATGAAAGTTTCTTGTGCTTTCAACGTGGGGTGAGGGAGACGAGGTGCCCCTGCCACAGTAACTGAACAGTAAATGCTCATATGTTGTTCTGAAACATGAGCTTGAACT
This sequence comes from Pampusana beccarii, assembly GCA_013399365.1. Lineage (NCBI taxonomy): Eukaryota > Metazoa > Chordata > Aves > Columbiformes > Columbidae > Pampusana > Pampusana beccarii. The sequence goes on along the minus strand of VWYH01008147.1, from coordinate 224,107 downwards.
GTCTGTGCATTCATTCAACAGCAGCACTCCCCTGGGTTCAGTGGTGCAAGTTCACATCCTTACACCTGTCTCTTCAAGAAGATGTGAAAGGACAGCCAGAGATGTTCTTATTTTTCCTGCAGAATAGTCTTAGGTGCAGAAGGGAATAAGTGAGGAGGATTAAAGTTAAAAGCATAAAAGAAATACTGAAAAAACATCGTAATCATGACCTGTGCATACAGAATAACATTTCAGATTGCATCAATCACTGCAGGAAGACTGTCCTGTAGCTCATTAGCCTGACTTGATGTTGACTTAGGAGAGCTCTTTACGTATGTCATTTAATGTAATATTGATTTTTCCTATGTGAGTTTCATTATTTGTGAGCTCTCTTAAGATGAGCAAGCATGATGGAAAAAATTGAGTTTTTCTGTCGATTGGCATTAACACTTTACTATCCCCCCACCACTGCTGTGTGCATAACAGAACTGCACTGAAATTTATCCAGCACTAAACCAACACTTTTCTTGCAGGTATGGTTTTGTCCCATGCAACATTTCACATCTCCCTGGGGCTGCGCAAATATTCCCAATTTCACTCTCCCAGCCCTAGGGAGAGAAGCAAGGTCTGTGCACACTTCACAGGTTGAGGAGAGTGGATCGACACAGAAAGCGAACTGCAATAAACTGAAGGCAAAGCTGGGTCGAAAGCACAGGGTTTTCTTACTGAGACTCAGGTCCTGCTTTGCTCTTAAGATGTGGACTAGGACAAGAAGGAATAGATACTATGAAGAAAAAAAAACCAGAAGAAACACTGTCTTTAAAGTCCAAGCTTGTCGAATTGCATTCCTCGGATAAAGCAAGCCCCAGAGCCTGCTGGCTGGAGGCAGTGGGATTCAGCAGCCAGTTACACACTCTCCTTGGTCTAAGCCTAACTTTCATACCCCTGTCTTTTTATCAAGTTTAACTGTGAGGATCCCAGGGTACGACGAGGGATAATTCTTTTCACTATTTGCCATGCCAGTTTTCTCCCATCTCAATGGTATAGTGGGAGAAACAATGCTGGCAGCTCAGATATCGTATTCTGATGTTACCTGCACTAAGCCTATGTTTATTAAACCTCATTCTGGAAAAATAATGCAACCTAAAAGGACATGATCCTACTGAAAACAGAGGGATAATTTGAAAAACGAAGTTTAACACTCTTACCAGGTGTACAGGAATGAAGCTATCTGAGATGGCCCTCTTGCAAAGATTTTCATGCATTCTTAATTTTACACATGTAACCAGACCCAGTGCAAGCAACACACGAACAGAAGTGTGACCAGGGTGCCAACAGCATTAGATGCCACCCAGCACACCCCTGATCTGCACATGATTGTCTTGCAGCCGTGTGGGAAAGCAGCTGCCACACACCTGCATGGCTGCCCAAATTCCCTGTGCCACGAGAGCCAACAAGGATTCAAACATGTGGGCGGCCACTCTGAGAACACGCTTATCTTGTTTTTCTGATCATACCTTTCATTTGGCTGCTCAGAGACTCTATATTGTCTGAGAACTTCAATAGAATCTGCTGGGACAGATATTATTCTTTGAATTTCAACAAATTACATGACTGTGTTACTTCTCTGTCTAAGTGAAATAAGTTGTGTGTGGGTTTGTGCCTTTTTTTTTTTTTTTTTAATCAAGTAGTGATTAAGAATGTGGAATAAAAAAGGGGACTTGGGGTCATACGAAAGTAGCTTTCATATTCGGAGTGAAGACAGATGTAACGTCATTACTTTTTGTGAGGAATTGGGAAGGCTAGAAATTGGATGGCTTTTAATTTTGTTTTTCAGTACTTCCTTCAGTGTTAAGTTAATTAACTGGAAGGTGGCCAGATAACTTGGAGTCTTTACAATGTTTGAGGGGTTTTGCATAAAGAGACTCAAACCCACAAGCCGTTGGTGAAATAATTAGATTAGCCTGAATGATTTAAAACCTTTGGAGGGGGAGGAATTGTGTAAGTGTTGTATACATATTGCTAAAGCTCTTCTTGATTTCTTACAGGGAATTGCTGAAGCTCTGGCAAAACAGACATTGTCTATCTGGCATCGCTCTGAGAAATTCTCAAAGCAAATAGAAAGCACAAAAGGAAGCAGAAGGAGCTGCCAGTGGTTACCCAGAAGCAGGATAGATCTCAGCAGTCAGTAGACCTCAGATCTATGGGTGTCCATACGTTATAGATGCTATTTTTGACCCACCTGGGTGTACAGGTCAGCACAGAAAGACACCAGGAACAGTCCCAGTACCATGTCTGAGGCTGTGGTAACACTGAAGTAACACCTGCCATGGAGGATGCTCTCAGGTGATGACCCCGTTGGATGCATCTCACTGATCTCCTGGTCCAGGTGAGCAAGGGCTGTGCAAGTCCTGCCTTAGAGGGGAGCTGGACCCTCTCTGACAGACTGACATGTGGGGTAGGGCATTGGCACACTGGTGCCCTCTTTGCTCTTGGAAGTGTGACCCATCACATGGTGGTTTCCTCTCAGGATAAACTGGGCCTTCTCTGAAGATCCAGGGTGTGTGTTTAAAGTTATGACAAAGTCGACACAGGATATTAGATGCCAGTGAGTATCCAATGGATCTGTTCCTATAAACACAGCGTTATCCAAGGCTGATTAATTCTTTTAGGAAAGGGTCCACCCGTGGTTGCCTGGTGAGTGGGACTTCCAGCTGATACCTCAGGCAATGACCTTGCTTTACCAGACGGACCAGTGATAAGGAGCAGTGACAGAAATTTTTCATGTGACACCCCTCCGCCCCCCAAATCAAGGAAATATTTGGAAAAAAGTGAGCTGTGGCATCTAAAAGGCTTTGGAAATAATAATGTGTATGTAGGAAAAACCCAAAACACTCTCTGTTGAATATCAGTGGCACAAAGTCAGCAAGCTTCCTGTGAATACAACACCCTGTGCCACGTGCTACTACTGGATTCAAGTCCACTGCAGTTGCTAATGAGATAAAGCTTACATCATACCATTTGTTTTTGTCAAAAGAATACACCAAATCTCAGTTTTATTGTAGTGTAACCTCTCTACCATTAGCAGGATAACAGGTGGGGAGAACGATACCTCTGTAGCACAGCAAGACCACGGGTTGCACACTCAAATGCAAAATTCTGATCTAAGGAACTGAAATTTCCTTCATTCTTTTGTAAATGCCTGATCCAAACATATCTGAGATCAACAGGAAAGCTGGCTCTGAGCAAAAATGTTGGGATGATCCATTTGCCTTCAGAATTTCATTTAAACTCTATTCCCAGTTGGAGTTTCATGTAGCTGTAGCTGAACCTGGCAGTCACTCTGTCTTTTGTAGTACTACACAGGTAATATCTTTCTGCAAGTATGAATTATTCTTTTAGTCTTCCATACTAGGCCCAAATTCAGCCTCTGAGTCTTTTCTAGGCATGTCTTATTTTCTTCCATCTGCATATTTCATATAGAATTTTATGCATATACCAAATATATCTTATTTATAATCTTCAGGCATTGGATTATTTTTATTTATAAGGCTGAAGTTATTAGATTCACTAAAATTCTCATGATAAAGACCAAGTGCATGATGCGTATGACTCAGGCACTGTAAGAAGAGCAATATATATTAGCTTAGGAGCTCCAAAGTGATCCCTGATCATATGAAAACATGACTTTTCCTGACTGTTTCTGCACCAACTAGCTGTCATTCTCTCTGTCAACTGAAAAAAAGACTCTCTACTATTTCATAATTTCATTATGAAGACAAAATACAGTTTGCCCATACAGGAGGCTCACAGTAAGTTAGTTCCCCCAGTGAATATATCAACTGTTTGATTGGAACATCTACTATACGCTTTTGGTAAAGCTACACTTGCTTTGTTTAAGTGTTTTAATATCTTTTTTCCTTCCTCTGGAATGTTCTTGGTTACTAGAGCTTATATGACCCCCAGGAGACTTTTTCTTGTACAATTGTTCGAGTTTGAAGTCTCAGTTTTCCATTTCTGGGTGTGATTGTTCACAGCCTTGAACAGCAAATCTGAGTTACTTAGCCCGAAGAGTTGTGGTGCATGGAGTTAAATCCCATTTGTGGCTGGTCACAAGTGGTGCTCCCCAGGGATCAGAATTGCGACCAGTTCTGTTTAATATCCTTGTGAATGATCTGGACAAGGGAATCGAATACACCCTCAGTAAATTTGCAGACAACACCAAGCTGGATGGTAGGAAGGCTCTACAGAGGGATCTGGGCTGTCTAGATCAATGGTCTGCAGCCACTTCTATGAGGTTCAACAAGCCCAAGTGCCGGGTCCTGCATTTGGGTCACAGCAACCCCATGCAGGGCTACAAACTTGGGAAAGAGCGGCTGGAAAGTGCCTGGAGGAAAAGGACCTGGGGCTGCTGATTGACAGACGGCCGAGTATAAGCCAGCAGGACCAGGGAAGTGATTGTGCCACTGTACTGGGCTCTGGTGAGGACGCACCTCAAATCCTGTGTTCAGTTTCGGGCCCCTCACTACAGGAAAGACATTGAGGTGCTGGAGAGAGTTCAGAGAAGGGAAATGAAGCTGGTGAGGGGTCTGGAGCACAAGTGTGATGGGGAGCGGCTGAGGGAACTGGGGCTGTTCAGCCTGGAGAAAAGGAGGCTGAGGGGAGACCCTATCACTGTCTGCAACTGCCTGAAAGGAGGTTGGAGCATGGAGGGGGTTGGTCTCTTCTCCCAAGTAGCAAGCAGATGGGAGGAGAGCAAACGGCCTGAAGTTGCACCAGGGGAGTTTTAGGTTGGATATTAGGAAAAATTTCTTCCCAGAAGGGGTTGTCAGGCGTTGGAACAGGCTGCCCAGCAAAGTGGTTGAGTCAAACCATTCCTGGAGGTGTTTAAAAGACATGTAGATGAGGTTCTTAGGAACATGGTTTAGAGGTGGACTTGACAGTGCTAGGTTAACAGTTGGACTCAGTGATCTTAAAGGTCTTTTCCAACCAAAATGATTCAATATTTTTTGATTCTATGACTATTTGGCCACGTCTTCCCTGCTCTCCTAGGTCACTCCCAGAGGATGGAGCACCCTGCTCACATCACACCGATAACCCCTCAGCCACCTCCAGACCAAAGCAGGCTCAGCCCTTTACAACCTTGTGTGACAATCACATCCAGCTCTTCTTACAGCAGTCAGCCTGAGCTCTGCCTTCACATCTCCTGCATGCACAGGAGATCCCCTCCAGCCAGGGCCTTGGACAGCAGTGGTGTTGCACCCAGACAGTATAGAGGAAAACTTGAACACTGGACAGTTATCCTACGTAGCCATGAAATTATCACACTGAAGTGTGACAACTTCACATTTGGAGCACTAGAAATATATGTTATTTCTACCAAATGCATGAGTGTTCATGACACAGCTTAGACAGGTGTGCTTTCTTTAAGAAAGCTTAATATCCTGTAAAGTTTATATTAACAAGAGTGTTTCTCATTCTTTAAAGTGTACATTCTCATCATTGCGTGCTTTCTCATTGTTATTCATGTTTTCCACCCCTGTGATGCATACATTTCAAACTGATGTCATGCATGTATGTGCTGGTTTTGTCTGGGAGAGAGTTTTTTCTCCTCGTAGTAGCTACTATGGGGATGTTTTCATTACTGCTGAGCAGTGCTTACACAGAGTCAAGGCCTTTTCTGCTTCTCACATTGACCTGCTAACAAGTAGGCTGGGGATTCACAAGAAGCTAGGAGGGGACACAGCTGGGACAGCTGACCCCAACTCACCAAAGGAATATGCTATACCCATATGGCATCATGCTTGGCATATAAACCTGGGGGAAAAAGAAGGAAGCAGGAGAGGTTTGGAGTGATGGCCTTTGTCTTCCCAAGTAACTGTTATGCGTGATGAAGCCTATCTGTCCTGGAGATGGCTGAATACCTGCCTGCTGATGGGAAGCAGTGAATGAGTTCCTTGTTTTGCTTTGCTTGTGTGTGCAGCTTTTGCTTTACATATTAAACTATCTTTATCTCAACCCACAAGTTTTTTCACTTTTACTCTTCTAAGTCTCTCCCCATCCCACATCAGGGGAAATGAATGAGTGGCTGCGTGGTGCTTAGTTGCTGGCTGGAGCTAAACCAATGTCGTCCATGGCCCTGTACTTACAGAAGGCTAAATTTCACTGAGGATTTTGAGAAGATGTACTGAAATGGGCTGCCTGGACTGGCTTGTTGTACTTGATGTCATTTGCAATCACAGCATGTGATAAGGTATGTTTTCCAGGAAAACAAGTTAAAATTAAAATCCCGGTCACCCCCAACTGTACCCCAAACAACGTCATTATTTTAACACGAAGCAAAAATTGAAAATTGTTGGCTTTAGGACATGTAAAGAATCATGATATGAAATGAGAAGGTTATTGGTTGTAGTAAGTGAAGCCATACAGAGATGATTAAAAGAAGAACTCAGACAAGTAAAATTCCTAGTTATGGATGTCTTCTGTTCAGTTGATGTATGTGGTTTGAGTAGTAAATTACAATGAAAAACAATTTGGGAAAGGAATATTAAATATATGATTCAGACACAGTTTTCCATTTAAGAAAGATGGTAATATAAAGTTTGCTCAGTCAATCAGCCCAAGGTAATTGCTCACAAGGTAAACAATTGGAGATTGTAAAAGGGGAAAACATATCAATCACAATCTCACTTCTTCCCATGCTGAGTAGGTTCAGTCCAACTCCATTTGGTTTCTCAGCTGGAGTCCAATAACATCTTGAGGAATAGAGATTTCTCAGTTACTCCCTGTGTGGTATATTTTGCATTTGATGAGTGTAAAGTGAATTAAATTAATAGGTCTTAAGCAGTGGCATAGCCTGAGGACACTTCCAGCTGGACTGGGGCATCAGTGCAGGATCTTGTTCTTTCGATGTATCTAAATCTGACATTTTCCCCAAGATCCATATCCCCCCTCATCACCTGTCTCCACCATCTTTCTTCTCTCCTGTCCATTTTACTTATTCCCTCTAATATTCAGACTTTCAGACACAGAAAAAATAAGGACTTAATTCAGAGGAGCAAACTCAATGTTCAAGGTAAGGTTTCCCACCATCTGGCCTATGTCTAAGTGTAATCCTCTGTTAAGCTGATGCACAATCCTGGAGGTGCCTAGAAGTCACAATCAATGAAACTGCTTAATACTGGCCTGTGTCCTGGGGCAGGTTTTGAGTGGAATCACACACATTCTGCCTCTGAAAAGGCAGGCTATGGCTTATAATGGGGTTATCAAATGGCAAGTGAGGTCAACTCTGACTTTTCCATGCCACAGTACGCTTCAAATGTTCTCACTATACTCATGAAACTGAGTTGAGCTGCAGCAGAGTGAATGACAAGTTGAACGTGGGTCATCAGTTAGGCCTTGCACCAAAGAAAGAACTTGTGAGATTACCTCTGGAGTCCTGTGTCTGGTTTTGGGATACCTGGTACAAGAAAGACACTGAGGAAAAATAGTGAATCAAAGGGATGGTCAATAAGGTGGTCAGATAGTGGAAGAACATGCCATTTGAGGAGATGCTGAGAGAGCTCGGCCTATTCAAGGTTAAGAAGAGTAATCCAGCATTCATAAGAACAACTTAAACTGGCTGGTGGAAGGAAGTAGAGAAGATAAAGTCAGATTCCTCTTGGAGGTCCACTGGGAGAGGACAAGAAGCTTCTGAATGCACAGAAGTTGCAATTTGGAAGCAAATTATGACTTGGGAAACTGCATTCATATATAATGGAAAAAAATATAACCCTGAGGGTGATCAAACACTGGAATGGAGTCAAGTTTGCATCCATTGAGGTATGTAAAACAACCGACAAGACCCTGAGCAGCCGGATCTAATTGGATCTACACTGAGCAGGGGTTTACAACAGATGATCTTCAGGTCCCTTTCAATCTCAGTTGCTCTGTGATTCTAACAGCCTTTGTAAAACCCAGAAAGGCTTTGGTCGTTGTCATGGACAGTCATGGAGATGTCCATGTCCATTGTCATGGACTGTCAAGGACAGTCATGCAGACCTCCACTCTGAATATGCGGAGTCCAAACCACAAGTATTAAGTAGACAACCCTGAGCTTATTTGAGGCCACTTCTACTGCATAGCTTGGTGGATAATTTATTTTTCTTGCTCTACCACTAAATTGGGGACTTCCAAATTTTTTTATCTTCCTGTTTCCTTTTCTTCCCTTTGTCCTTCTGGTTTATTAAATGTGAATTTTTCAGGGTAGAGTCAGCATTCACAGGTCAGTTAAAGGTTTGGCTAGTGTCGCTACCATCAATGACAACAAAAGGGAAGGGTTTGCTATGGCATTTAGCCTGACAAAAACACTTGTAAAGAGAGATGTGTATGTTTATTAAAGATGAAGTAAGTGCACTGGCTGCTTTTCTTTCCTACAATATTTTTGGTTTTGAAGTACCCTGAGACATTTCAGGTCTTTCTATATTTAGAGATCGTAATTGGGAGAACCGTTGAAAGGGACTGAGCACATAGTGAAGAAAAAGCAGTGGGAGGCAAAGATTTCTTCAGAAGAAAATATAACACATTACATAAATTGAGTGGTCTGCATTTAACAAGGCAAGCAAATAGACAAGAGAAAACCAAAGAAAAGGCACAATGGAGAAAAAAAGGCTTATTATTACAAGAAAGCCAGACCTGTTAACTATCAGTCTGGTGAAAAACTATTTCAGTATTACCAATGCTGTCTCCTGGAGAATGTAAATTATGTGACAAGAGATTTGGCCCCACAAAGAGATAAAGAAAGTGCATGCAGTTGTATTTCCAAAAGGACAAGAAGATAAGGAAAAAATGGGGGTGGGGAGACGGGAGTTCATTTATCATTTTAATGTCACTAGCACAGGCAAAAATACATAAAAAAGGAACAAATGCACAAACCCTGGAGTAAAATAGACCGACAGATCAAGCTTAACTTAGGCAGATGTAAAAAGAAAGCAGATCTCACACTAAGTGTTCTGATTTGATTTTAGTTGAAATTTAGTTAATCAGATTTCACGAATAAAAGGGGATTCAGCTCTCAGGAGACCCTGAGAAATATTTATTAATCAGCTAGGAAGAAAAATACCTTCCTTGAAGACTGTGGATGTCCACAGAGGGCCAGGAAACTTTAAAGAGCAATCAGAGAAAAACAGTCTGGGGGCTGGGAATGGAGCTAATCAGCTCAAATATGTTTTCTTAAGTGGAATCACAGGTGGTATACACTTTCAGGGAGAAGGACAAAGCAGTATTTTCTCAATGTATTGTACCTTGTAGTATTTTAACAGGGCATCCATGCAGAATTACAGATGTCACTATCATGCTCAAAGATCGCAAAAGGATCCACTGCATGTGGGAGGATTTTGTGCTCTGTCTGGGACAGTGGAAGTGTATCTGCTTCGCTGTAAGGGTCTAAGGGAGCTCCATGATGGTCTACCATTATAATCTCGGAAGAGGTTCATCATGGAGACAAGCAATTTCTCGCACACCATGTTCTACTTGAGCTACATTTCAACTTCTTATATCTGACAGAGCACTGCACCCTCAAAGATGTAATTTCCATCCACGACATGGAGGATAATAGAAAGCACCCATACCCCAGGTAACTTTATGTGTCTTATGTGCATTTGCTGCCACGAATGAAACTGAAAAAGCAGTTACTTATGTTGCAGGAAACCTTTTTTCCCCAATAGTTCCAGGTTTAATTCATCTATGCCCAAATCTGTTACTTTTGATATTATTACTTAGGTAACCTTGGCCTTACATGGCATTACTGATATGGTTACCTTGGTACTGTTAGCTTTGCAAGATTCGCTTCCCAAAAGACTGCCAATCTTTCCTTCAGTTACCTATGGAGTTTGGCCATTACTCCCTTTAACTGCCTGGGAAGACCAGACATCCCTCCGGGCACTATTTGAAACTTTTTTTCGGCTTCTTTCACTGGTATCAGTGCCTTCCAAAATTTTTTGTCATGCATCTAGTTTTGCTTGCATCTTGCTGGATGTTGAAAACCTTCTCATATAGCATTGATATATTATGCCATTATAATGCAAATACTAATATTATGCTCACTGATTATGTTTCACTTGCTCTTGTCTTTCTATCTTTCTCTTGCAGGACTGTGCATTTCATACCTATCTCTTGCCCTTGTAAATATGTCCCACGTGTAGAGGATTCATCTATTTGGCGCAACTTCTGTGACATCTGCTTTGATTAATACTTTTGATGAAATCATATGAGTCTACATACTAATCAACAGCCCAGCATGGCCTGGATTACTCTCTGCCTTGTGATTTTACCTGCAGGAGAAAGAGCTGGAACCTGGTACCTGTTAGATACCAAGGTTCCATATAGGCATAGGAGCTTGTGGACAGCAAGACATGGCAGAAGCAGGTGGCTTTCAGCACAAAGTGTTTCATGCTGAATAAGGTACTCAGGTACCATCTGGAGAGATGCAGGCAGTTTGGTAACTTCTGTTTCAGCAAGTGAAAAAATGTAGAGTTTAGGCGTATCCTAACAGATTTTAGACACTGATTATATCCCTCACTAGCTGTACCTTGATCTTAACTGTCCTGTTAATTATTTTACAATAAAAACTATTCCTTTTCCCCCTTTTATTTAAACATGTACAGCTATCACAGTACAGAGCATATATTTCATATACTTCAGTTAAAAATTCTCTTTGCGCTCAGACCAAATGTTTGCCAGTCCAAGATCAAACTAATTTCTCTTTATACCTTCTCATATCAGCAAATTTAAGTGAATTGTCTTTCACTTTGGTCTATCAATGCTGCTAGGTTGGTAACAGGACATCTCCTTCATCTACCATGCTGTAGTGTTATTCCCATTAGCCTGCAATATCATCCCCAACAGCCTGGAGCACATGAGCCATCATTTTGTTTCTATAGTTTCATAAAGCAACTAGCAAAGAAAACCTCCAGCTTGAGCAAAGTTTATTTTTTGTTCAAATGAAATAAGAGTTACCTCTGTCTTCCTCTTGCCTTCACCTTTGCCTATTAATGAAAAAATAGGGGTCACCTCATTTTTTCATAACACCATGAGAAAGTTTTGCTTCCTTTTTCCTAGGAGCATGTAAGGAGAAAGAAGCACAAGGAAAAAAGTGTCTTAAAGGGTAAAAGCCAGCTTGGTGTACAATACTTAAATCATACTCCTAAAGACATCATTCTACAGGATGTAATTAATATTGTTTAGATGTTTTATTGTGCATGTTTGGATTTCTCTTCAGCGTAGCAATTCTGTTTCCTGTGTTCAGTATGTCAGGAGTTTGGAAAAACGCCTTGTAATAGTTTCGTCTATCCTTTAAATACCTGATACACATTACCATTCCTATCTCATTTTTAGGCAGACTTTTAGCTGCTGAGAACCTACAGTTCTGTGTATTCCTGTGTTTTCTCCCATTCTTGCTTTTCTCTATTTGGTGTTTGTCCCTCTTCCCTTCCTCTGTCTCCTTTGTGTCTCCATTTATCTAACTTGTAACACACGGAGAAGGTTCAAGGAGGACAACTTGGTTATACCACTTGAATAAGGACCCTTCTAGGTCTGTTAGGGGCCTTGAGTGATGGGGATAAACCAAACGACACAGCCCAATAGCTCACTATGAGCAATGGGTCAAACCATCAGCCCACCCAGCAGAAACAGCAGCATAAGCACATTTCAGTCCATTTTTCTCAAGGTTGTGGCGTCTTTTCCTACAGCAGAGTTACAAATGTCTTTTGCCAGGTGTCGTCATTAGCAATAATTGCAGACTTCAGGCAGAATTGCAGCTCCTGGATTTGTGCTGTGCCCTCTCTGAAAGAAAATGCAGATGGAGCTACACAGTCCTTATGCTCTGGAAAACTTGATTTTACCACTTTACACCGTCTGTACCATGAATATGCTGAATTATGCACAAATGAACATGCTTTTTTTAGGGCTTTGTCAATTGACTTAATTTCTGAACAGCTCACAAAGCATTTGCTCAGTTCCCTTTTGGTCCTGCTCTTAAGAAAATTTTTAAGAGAACACTGAAAGCTGAAATTTATTTTTCCTTTGACCCAGAGTCTCAAGACTTCGAGGAAGAAGAAGCTGCTTTTCTAAATGCAGAGCTTGTTCCTAGAGAATCAAACAAGAGAGAACTTTGACAAATTAACCCAGCTACACATCATTTGGATGAGGAGGGAGAGGTCACATCTCTTGGGAAACAAGCAAATGAAGCTGTAGATCAGCGGATTCGCCTCCAGCCAAGTAGCTTTGACATTGTATTATCTCTGCTGTTTAGTGATCATCTGACCTTTCTTGAGACACTTTATTTTCATATCCCTTTTTTGTCTGAGCCCAACAGCCTGCTACTGAATAAATCACTGGAGGCTAAAGAAAATTTTCAGCTGCCAACTCAGAAACATTTTAGATGTGCTTTCTTAGATTTACTATTTCCATCATATTCACCACAGATACATGAATATACGTGTTTCCTGTGCCTAGTTTTTCCGAGGTAGCTCACTAGCTATTGCTTTGGATGATCTCTTCCAGCAAGTCCACTCACATGTTTGGGAATTCCTCACACTTTGCTCACCGTCACAGAAGCACACCAAAATGACCCCAAGCAAATGTAAGCTTAAACCAACTCTAATTTGGAACCAAAACTGAAACCAAATGATAGACCAAACCCAAACAACAAAAAACAATGTAAGCAGGGGGCTAATCCAAAATAAGTCAGCACTCTGGTAAGATTTAATAAACTACAGGTGCAATATACCAGTTGGGGATATTATCACTATATGACCACACAAGAATGATGATCCACAGCATGCAGCACTCAAAGAGAAACTTCTCTCACTCAAGGGTACCCCGAAAATAATCTCTTGCCTGGCAGAGAGGACAAGAGCTCACTCAAGGATATATCCAGGAGGAATAATCGCTCACCAAGGAGAAGGTGGGTGCTCTCAATCCTGAGAAGTCTCCTTAGACGGCATCCCTGGTCTAAGGGCAGGGTTCTGAACACAGAGCCGCTGCTCTGAGATGACCAAAGGGGACCTTTTGGTGGGGGCCCCATTTTATAGCCTGGTGGGATCTGTCCGTGGTCATTTATGGACATGGTCCAGAAGTTTCTCTGGACCTGGGGTATCATTGGCTGGGGACCCTGTCTATTGACCAAGGGTCCCGTCCCTCCTGCTCCCCCTGCTGGAGAAGGTGAGCTTGACTGGAGTCACCATGGCCTGGGTTGCGGGACGTGATGGCACCCACCAAGGTGCATAGTGAGGACAGGCACAGTGGGGCACAAAAAGTGCTGAAGAGCATCAGCTGTCTCTTCTACAGGCTTCTCTGGGTCTCAGCCTGGGGAAGAGAAGGCTGAGAGTGACCTCATCCATGGTTATAAATATCTCAAGGGGGCTGTCAAGAGGATGGGACCAGACTCCTTTCAGAGGTGCCTGACGATAGGATGAGAGGGGCAATGGGCACAGACTGAAGCACAGGAGGTTCCATCTGAATATGAGGAGAAACTTCTTTACTTTGAGGTGCCAGAGCCCTGGACCAGGCTGCCCAGAGAGGTTGTGGAGTCTCCTTCTCTGCAGCCATTCAAACCCACCTGGACACCTTCTGTGTGATCTGCTCTGGTGAACCTGCTTTAGCAGGGGGGTTGGACTGGATGATCTCCAGAGGTCCCTTCCAACCCCAGCCATTCTGTGATTCTGTGATTCTGTATTGGAAGCTCTGGACCTCACTGAGGTGTCTGCGACTGCAGACTCACCAAGTAGTTGTGAAAAATACAGTTGTCTCATTAATTTTTTTTTTTTTCCTCCCTAGGCACACTTTTTAAAATGACAAGGGTGAGGAGCATGCATAGGGGTTACTCTGCTTTCCACCTCTAGTCTGCTGTTTTTAAAGTGAAGGTCATATTTCAGGAAAGCAATTAAGCACACATTTAACTTCCACTGTGTTTTATGTGCCGTAACTGCCACTATAATACTGATAAGATTAAGCACATGTTCAAGTGCCAGGTTGCACCAAAGGGTTTCATAGGCAGCATAAACGTGAAATATGTGGACTCTTGCTAGTGTTCTGAATGGACAGAATGAGTAATTTACAAAAAACTCATTTATTATTAGCCATTTGTGTGTATATGTGTGTACGTAGCATGATAAATATATGTTTGTCATCATATATTCTCGAGCATCCAGATACAATCCTTCAATTTATGGAGACTGAGAGAGTTCAGCCTCCTTTAGTGTCACAGTCTGAATGAGACAAATATAAAATCTGAAATGATGAACAAAAATGAGTTAAGGAAAGGGGTGATAAACCACATAAAAAAAACCATGGGCCATACTGCTATCAGAATGCGCAATGTTTGTAAAACCTTAAATAAAACAAGCTAATTGAAGGTTATTTATTTTTAAATTATTATTATTATATCTGTACATTTATGTACCTATGCATATTTTTGTTTGCGTGTATTTTATCCAAATGGAAATTGGCACGACAAAAATATAATTCAGACAACTTTTCGTACGTTTTTTTCAATGATAAACCTACCACCACATTTTTCCACCCTTTAAAAACCATGTCAGTCCAAGTTGTTGGACAAACTGAAATGCTTCCAATTTCCAGTACCAAAGAGAAGGGGTAAACAGGTGGCTGGGAGTGGAGATGTAACACATAATCCTTCAAAGCACTGTAGATTTTTTTTTTAATACGCAATTAAGCTGCTTTATTTCTACATATTTTTCAGAGAGAGGCTGTTTCCTGCAGAGGAACACAAGTTTTCAGCTGAGAGAAGGTCAGGGAGGAGAGGAATGGTTAATGTTGGGATGAAAATGAGGAGGTGGAAGGAGGGGTGAGGAGGTGGGAGGAAGCCTGAAAAAGGGGAATAGTGATGTTTGAAATGATGGTGCCATTGCAGTGCAAAGGAGTGGCAAGAAAAGTGTCAGAAAAGAGGCAGACAGAGAAAAAAGGCAGAGAAACGAGAGGACAAGGGAGAGGGAAGAGCTGAGCGGGATGGTTCAGGAGAAATAGAGGAGCAGGGACCTCAAAAAGTGGGACAGAGAGCCAAGCAAGTTACCAAAGGTGCAGCCAGAGCAGTGGGAAAAGGTTGTGTTGTAGCTATCAAAAAACGAAAGGATGAAGAGGAGAAAATTAGAGTGCCAGAAGGAGAATACAGGAGAACAGATGAGACACAGCCATCATAGGAAAGAAGGATTTTATGGGTTTTCTGCTTAAAAGGAAGGTGTACACTGAGGCACCCTGTCTCTGCTCTCTGGGAGCAGACAAAGTCAGGGACAGCTGAGGCAAAGGCTCTGTACCAGCAAAGCTAGGCAAGGATGGAGCAGGCCCAGGGACATCAAGCAAGACACAGGCTACAAGAGGAAAAACCACATTTTTCTGGCTCAGTCTGTGCTGAAATACGGCAGAGAGTCCCTTTTCCTGAGCCTGAGCTCAGCCTCTCCCCAGGGTGTGCTGAAGGTTCGCTGCTGTGCTGAGGACGGTTGTGGCTTGCAAACAGGCATGCTGTGGGCAATTAAATCAGTGCTGCCGTTGCTCTGCAGGTCTTTAGAGATGACTTGAGAGCTGCTGGGCTGACATCTTCTGTGAACCCTAACAGGGTGGGGAAAACTGCAAAAAACCCGCTACTGTTCACCAAATGTCCTGCTGTTCCCAGGAATGCACCTCTGGGGCCAATCTACCTAATTTGACCTCTTTGATGAAATGTGGTGAGCGTAAAAATTGCCCTCACTCTTTCGTTTGGAGATAGAGGACAATGGTTCTAATACATGTTTAATCCCAACTTCTCCAGCCCATTCAGGTAAATTGCTGATAGAAGCTCTGAAGAAGGCAGTGAAAAGGCTTCAAAATCTGAGCTGGACTGGGTGTGGGATGTGAAGAAAAACACTTTCATGGCAAAGAAAACATGTCAGTTGTCATGCAGACAATTTTCATATCCAAATCTAGATTTTGCACCTCAGGTCTAATTATTAAAGGAAATTATTTGAATGGATCTGGATATTGTCATCAACAAAAGGCGCAAATACTTCTCAGTCATGGAGGTATTTTACACATATGGCAGTGCCAAATGAAATTATGTAGGTCACGCTGTCCATGTAACCTGCAAGAGCGAAGTCTAAGCTGGTTGTCTGAGACAGGCAAAGGGTGGAGAACAGAGATAAGGGTCCCAGCCCACTATGGTTCATATAGCGATGTTCTTCCAGGCTCTTGAAGCTGCCAGAAAGTAGATGGCAAATTGAAAAGAATGGAGTGAATAATTAAATTGAAACAGGTTCCTCAAGGGAAAATAGTAATTAAAGTCTCCAGTCTTATCTGGAAAATGATCTGGTGTTTAGAGCTGTTAGAACGATTAGCAACACAGCTGCATCTCCAGTTCAAAGGCATTTCGTCAGATAAGCAATATCAATCACATTTACACATCTGGCTATGCTAGCAAGCACGTAAGTTTTACACTTGCTTCAAAGCATATACAATGCAGAGAAGTGGCTGCGTACATTTCAAATGCTTTCACCCTGACAAGCCCCGGTCACTGTGTGTCATTGCCAAAGGAAGCTACAGATTTATCATGGCAAATGGTACTGAACATGCTGCACACCTGAAACCCACTGAGCCAACCCATGTCAACTCTAATCTCTCACCAGTCACGGAGCGGAGAGAGGGAATTGCCTGACTGCATCCCATCCACAAGAAGATGTTTTGCAGCTTTGTCCCCAGAAGACCAGCGATTCCCCCTACTCAGACTGATGCACTTTCTCACACCCTGCATGGCATCTCTGCTGTCCCTGGCTCCTGCCAGGCAGCTGTGCAAAAACGGGGTGGATTTAGCCTTGTTTTTCCAATTTAGACGGTGGTATGAGACAATATCTGGTGGAAGCAGACTCATGGGTAAAGACATTTAGTAACAGGATGTTTATTTCCCTCTGAGGAACCTGAGGGGTCATAAGAAAGCTTTGTATATGGAGAGACTGATGGGGGGAATAGGGGGAAGTAGGAAAGTCAAGAACAAGCATGCAATCAAAACATGCTTTTTGCATTTGATTTGGTCTTTCATACTCTGGCTTATTAAGACTTCTGGCTGTCCTGAATTGCCCATGAAGCCTTGCCTCAGATGGGCCAGATGTTCTGAAAAAGAAAAAAAAAAAATCAGAAAGAACAATCACTCCTGTTGCTGCTGCCATGAGTTCTAGTGCAAGGGAATTGAGGGGCTTATTAGAACTTGCAAACCTGCCAAGGAAGCAGTTTTTCTCCTTTGGTAATAAAGTATGAAAGGAAGGAAGCAAGTCTGAATCACAAACATGCATCAAAGAGATACAGTCTGAAGTGTCTATCGAAAGTCATTAAATATTTGTCTTCTATAGAAAGCACAACTGTGGAATAATTGTCATGCTGGGACACCGGGAGGAGCTGAGCAAAGGCTCGTTCCTGTGGGATGTATCCAGGCTTTTCCACAGAAAGAGGGCAGTACCCTGTAATGATTTAATCAAATGCCTGATCTTAAAAGCTCAGCGGAAGTGCAAGCAAGGCTGTGCACCGTGTACTCACATCAAGGCAAAACATAGCTGTGAATTAGGCAGACCTTTTTGAAAATGACTCACTAACCTTTATCTCCCATCCCCAATTCTCCTCTCCCCAGACTGTAATTTCTAGAGGCAAAAGCACTTTAAATCAGTTTCTAGCAGTGGTCCATGGTTACCTTCAGCTAATCTGAGGTTTCATAGCTGTTGAAGGTGTCCCATCCTCACCACCTCTGCTCTTCAGGCTCATGTGTTAGAGCAGTCAGCCAAACCTGTGTTTTTCCAGTTCCCTGCAGTCACTTTTTTTCATGGCCACACAATGCTGATAAGTGTACGACTTAGGCATAATACAGCAGATGGGACCTGTGTCTCCACGAACTGTCACACTGCAGGTTGAAGTCACCACTTTCAGAGCTGAAACACAGGTGGCACATTTACCCCTGGTGGGTGACATAGCTCTGTTTCATCTCTGTCATTCATGAGCGATGCTGTCAGTGAGGGATTTTGGAAAACAAGTTATATCAAGATAATATAAATATGTAAAAGTAGATAATATAAATATATAAAATATATCTGATATAAAGATATAAAAGCAGATGCCACTCTGCAGTGGTATACGCACTGGGCTGCATTATGAAAGTTTTTCTTAGAATCATAGAATAGTTTGGGTTGAAAGAACCTTCAAAGCTCATCCAGTGCCACCCCTGCCATGAGCAGGGACATCTTCACCAGATCAGGTTGCTCAGAGCCCCGTCCAGCCTGGCCTGGGATGTCTCCAGGGATGGGGCATCCACCACCTCTCTGGGCAACCTGGGCCAGTGTTTCACCACCCTCATTGTCAAAAATTTCTTCCTCACATCTAGCTTGAATTTCCCCTCCTTTAATTTAAAACCATCACCTCTTGTCCTATGGCAACAGGCCCTGCTAAAAAGTCTGTTCTATTCTTTCTTACAGGCCCCTTTTAAGAACAGAAAAGCTGCAATAAGGTCTTCCTGGAGTCTCCTTCAGGCTGAACAACCTCAACTCCCGGACTTTCTTCTGTCAGGTGGGTATGGAGTGTGGAAATGAGGATAACAGGACAGGCTTTGGAGATAATGGGAGCTACCACAGTGTGCTGGGATTTTCTGAAGAGAGCGATCGAGTGGTTGCTCCCTGCCCTTGGGCATTGCTGCCTCCTGAGGTCACAAGTCAGCACAGGTAGGCAGTTATTTGCTTGTGCAGTGTGGAGCATCTGAGTGGCTTGTCACAGCCTGATGCTTGAGGTCCTTCTATGTGGCTGGAAGAATTTTTTAGAAATAAATCAAGATGAAGGAAAATGTTGGAAGTGCAAATATTTCTAATGATACCAGACTTTTCTTTATCATATCAATTTTGTGTCATTTTCTTAACTTAATGAGCTCTTTCAAATGGCACCAGACCTTGGTATAATAAGAAAATACAAAAAAAATAGCTACTTTTCCCCCTTCACTCTGTTGATTGGCCTAAGATATTAAGTCTTCCAAAGAAGGTCTTAGAATGGTAATTTTGATAATGCATGGCTGGTTATCTTTAGATAAGGATAATGCATATAAGAGCCTCATAATTATGTACTTTCTCTGACTTAGGTGTCAGAATGTGCAAAGGTAATAACATCGCATCAGAAAAAGCATGAAAATCTACCAACACCATAATATAGATTATAAACTTATATTAATACTCTCATGTGTTCCTGTTCTTGCTTCAAACCATTCACTAACTGCCCAACCAACAGATTTGTCAGTTAAAGTGAGAGAATGAGAGTTTAACTCACTCCTCATTTTTGAGTAAGGTTTGCTGAAGTCAGTCAATCCACTCTGGCATAAATGATGGGTGAATCAGTTCTGCAAGTTTAGAACTATAAAATCTCCTTTAGGCAAAATGCTATTCTATATAAGACATAGATCTTTATGACATATGCGCACACAGCTACGTTGGACTAGATCTGTAAGATGATACACTTTTTTGGGGAGGGATTTCATGAGCGTCATCTCAGACAGGGAGATCTCAAACTGCTCTTCACAAAATACTCAGATTATGTCAATAAAGATCTAAGCTCCAAGACAGTGCTGAATTCTAGACTATCTGTCTATCTATCTATCTATCTATCTATCTATCTATCTATCTATCTATTTCTAGACTCATCTATCACACCATCACAATCCCATGCTTAAATGCAAAATTAAGCTGAGCTCCTGAATGACTTGGAGCAGGAAAGCTTGGGTCCAACACTTGATCTTAGAACTCAGCATTTCCTAAGCAGACCCTGGATGTTTCACATGGAGCGATGAAGATGCAAACATCCAGCAGGGTTGGTGGAAATTACACAGTAAATGGGATTTCTTGTGTTTGAGTTGGTTCTTAAAGCTTGTCTTTATCCTCTAGTATAAATATAACCTCAGAGCTAGTCAGCATAGACCAGAACTCCCAGGTCACAGGATTCCATTCCTGAGAGCTGTGCTGCTAGAAATAGGCAATTACAGGTCTGGGAATTTAGTAAAGAGACACAGACATTCAGTGATTATTAAGAGTAATTTAAAAACTATATCAAAGGAACTAAAGACAGACAAATATTTTACCTTGCCTGAAAAATAATTAAAGAGAAGTGTAATATTTTACAGTAAATTGTAGGGAATAAAAGCATTTTCTCCATCTTAGGTTTTGCATTAATTTTCATCTATGCAGCTTCTTTATACTACCTGTGTACCAAATGTAGCACAAGGAAAATAGTTCAATATTCTTCCTGACGAAAAGAAGCAAATCTAACCCAAGGAGACTGCTTTGTGTTTCTTCCACTGGGCTATGGCTAAAAACAAAAGCAAGATCCAAAACTTACTGTTGCCAAGTCTGGTCCTAGGAAGCAAACGAAGGACCAAAACTATGGAAAAACGTTTGTAGTTGAAAATCTGTAGCTGGTGGGTGTATGTACAGTGCTGGAATCTGGCAGGACTGGATCCTCTCTCCTAGGAACCCTGAAGTTCTCTATGTCTGTTGCAGGCAAGTGGGCACTAAACGGGCTTGAGTTCAATCTGTTAGTTTTATATGGTCCAGCTGTATCATCCTCTTACAGTTTCAGTGGTAAGCAATGAGGGGAACAACATCTTGTATCCAGCTGAGATTGAGGCTTCTAATGCTCATTGACAAAAGCTACCTGGCTAACTCAGTGGATATCCCAGACCTGGCTGCAGGGTTCTTCCTTGGAGAGTTTAGTAATCAAGCTGTGAATCCTGCAAAGAAAACAATGGTTTTAAAACACCTGAGAAAACTGACTTGGGATAGCTCGTCAAAAGTAATGAAATTAATAATTCTATTTAAATTCTAACTATTGTCACATAATCAGTAAACACAGGTGTCTAGTGATATCTGACATGCCTTAGTATGGCCAAGACATCACCAAAGGCTGGCAGACATGACAAAGGACCGATAGGAGACCTGCACCCTTCTCAGGGATGTCTGGAGGCCAAGAGGGATAGGGCATCTCCGATGTCCGTGTGTCAAAAAACGAACAAAGCCCTCAGTTCACAAAAGCGGCGGTGCCTAATGAGCTATTCAGCTGACCAACCAGCAGGTATCTACGGCTGAGGGAGCTGAACTGTTCTCCTACATCAACTAACTTACATTTCTGTAACACCTAAGGCTTGCTCCTGTTGTCTGTACACAGGTATCCAGTGTCATTTGAGATGCCTTCAGGAATCCCACCTGGCCTCCAGCTGCAGTTTTGGAAAGGCTGGAGTCTACCATGTCATATTAGTCCTGAGTGGGTGGTTTGGGTGCCATATCCATGGAGTCACCATATTGCTGGTTTCGTTTCACTGCACTGTGGTGTATATATTCCTCAAGAGTGCATCCGCCTTTTTCTGTAGGTTCTTTGAGCATTCACACCTCTGAAAATGGAATCCAGCCCTTTTGGAAAGTTTGGATCTCAATGTGCACGCTGCTCAGACACATAGAGCTGTTGTGTCTGCATCCTTGTTGGAATGACTTTCATGACAGAAGAAACGCCCAGGGCTAAAGGAGCTGGTGGGAATCAAGACCTATGATGTTGCTCCAAGGGCTTATTTTTCTCAGATCTTTGGGGTTACACTTATGAAAAACCAGAGGAAGAGACTAGATCCTTCTCACTCAAGAAAGTTTAAAGCATGAACACATAGCCGAATGAGAAAGAACAGAAGAAAGTTTGTGACACAGAAAAAACCTAGACCTGTATATATTAATGAGCTCTCTATACTAAAGTCCCTGGCTACTACAAGTTGGCGCAGATCTATTAACTTCCGCAAAACAGTGCCACATTATGGGAAGACATGGCATTTCAAAGTTCAGTATATTTAGCCTTGAATGAGAATTGTGGGTTTTTTCTCTCCCACAAGATCCAGGCAGTGAAGACATTACACATCTCAGCACTGCAGAATTACAGCATGCTGCTCACACATACTAATTCACAACACTTTACAAAGTATAAAGCCATTTTGGTTGTCAACAGATCACAGGAAAAAGAACAACTAGTGAACTCCTGATAAGAGAAACATTGTGCAGAGCAAATTGATAAGAAATCTTTAAAATATTTAACAATCTTTCAGACACAATGAAGAACAACTTCCCTGTGACCAGAGATTTGTTTCAAAATGGCCCTTATGTAGCAGAAATTGAGTGAACAGACAGCGTATGTTCATAAAGGAATTTATTCCTGCTGCTTTGGGTCACATGTCTAAAATTGCAGCACTCAAAAACTGTTGTCAGTTGCTGAGGAACTTGAATTCCTCATGAAACTCAAATGTCCACCAGTAAAAGTTATCTAATCATATAATTTTCTGTCAATGGCATCCATACAGTTTTTGTATGTTATTGTTATTTGGTTTTAAAACCTCTTTTTAAAGCTTTTTTTTTTTTATTTTTTTTTTTTGGTAGTTTTTCTTTGCCTGTATTCACAGGAAACAACCGTGGCAGTTACAACAGAACTATATGGATGCTGGTTGCTTCGTGGCTTAGCTGGTTACATTAAATTCAGTCCATTAGGATGATGATGAGGT
This sequence comes from Pampusana beccarii, assembly GCA_013399365.1. Lineage (NCBI taxonomy): Eukaryota > Metazoa > Chordata > Aves > Columbiformes > Columbidae > Pampusana > Pampusana beccarii. The sequence goes on along the minus strand of VWYH01008147.1, from coordinate 201,561 downwards.
CTGGGCTTTTGTACCTAATTAGAATAATTAGCAATCTGAACACTGAGAGAAACATTCAAGCATTTTGTAGGTAAATATTTTTAAAGTTTATAATATCTACTAATACCTTAGTGTCTACAAATTAGTTTGTTTGTTTTTAAGTCCAACACTTGCGAGTGCTCCAGGTTTTCAGGCCATATCTCTCTCAAATCAACTAAGAGAGCCCCAAAGTGAGTTTTAACAGTTAAAAAACCATTGACATTTTCTCTGGCAAACCACAAATACAATTCCACTTTTTGTGGTTTATATCATTTTCGCTAAATAGCCTATACTGTAGGCTTTTTGGTATGGGAAGATGTATCTTGATTTTAAAACAATTCAGATGGAAGATGCAAAACTTGACCCAGAGAACACTTATTTTTAAATATATAAAATATCAGGGCTACGTTTTGTTAGTTAAAATTGATTTTTAAAAGGTGAAAGATAAGCCAAAATAAGCAACTTTATCTCCAATGAAAAATTGCTCTGGTTTAATGTAAATCGTTTTTTGCCTTCACTTCCCAAATGCCATAAGGCAAAAAAACCCCCATGCATGCATGTTGGTATTTTCAAATAAAAATTATAAAATTTTGGGGTAGTAAGCTCTCAGTTAATAATGAAAGAAATTGATGACATAAAATAAGGGGCCTGATGTTCATCTCCCTTCAAAACATCATGAATGGTGTGGGCTCAACATCACTACAAAGTCTGGTGAGCTTCAAGAAAGTGTCTATCCTGTGCCTTGCATTCTCCCCACCTACAGTAAATTCAGGGTAAGGTGAGCCACAGTGCGGTTCGACGTATGTTTTAAGATTCCACCAGTACTAAAAGAAGTGCCACCTTTCTTCTTTTCTGGACTGATCGTATCTAAACCTTACATGAGCTTAGAGAAAAGATAGACCTGAAAACTAACAGGTCTTCAGGTTAACAACATCATCATCATCATCATCATCATCATCGTCGTCATCAACAACAACAACAACAATAATAATAATAATAGTAATAGTAATAGAAATAGAAATAGTAATAATAATTTGTTTTCCAACTAGATCAATTCCTTAATTTCAACCAGTAAAGAAAAGGGAGTGTGGAGACTGAATAGCAGTGGGGAGAGTGAAGGACAGTTTTTTTCAGTGTCACTTGATATTTCACAGTAGCAACCCAAATACCAATACCTCAGTTTACTACAGCCTACATGGAATGCAGCTATCAGACTATTGCTATAGGATAAGAGTACATAAGGGCAGCTACTGCAGCTTCACTAATGCTTGATAACTCCTTAAATTGAGCTAATTTAACAGTGGGTCTAAGCCTTGAGAAAAGCATTACTTAATTATCACAGAAGCACCAAGTGTACAGCACTTCACATTTTCATAGTGCTTTACCATCACTAGCCAACTAATCAATTCCATTCCTAATGGCATACTGGTATTATGAGCAATTTCAATGTCTTTTGGTTAAGGTTGGGGAAAAAAAAAAAAACAACACTACTAAATCTTAACTCACAGAAACCTTTCTGTAAGCAGAAGTATAAAAATGCCTGACCTATTATATCTGAATGCCGGCTCTCTCTTAGTGTGTTGCTTGCTGAGCAAAGCAGGCTGTACTCTTCCCAGGGAAGACGACAAGATACTGTAAAGGCCAATAAGTGCAGAAATAAAGGTATTGCAAGAATATGGAGAGGTATGTTAAGTGCTAACATTTCCAGGAAACCAAAGGCTGTGAAACAAAGACATATGAAACCCATTTTGGTTGGTTTCTGAAGCACTTTTGTTGATTGTTAAATGTATATGAGGTGACCACACATGTAAATAGGTGCATTAGGACAGGATAGAAGCTCTGAAACATCAGGAAGAAAAAGCGAAGCCTAGTTCTGTAAATATAAAATCTTCAGAGAAGAACAATTTCGAAGAACTGTGGCTTCTGGGAACAGAAATATTTTTCTAAGCAAAAATAGAAGGTGCTATAGAAGGCACACAGTGTGTTTGCTTGGAACCAGGGAGTCCAGAGGCAACTTGAAATGGTCTGGTCCTTCCTTGATTTCATCCTTAAAGGCTAATTCGGAATTAGTTATGTATATATTGCAGAAAAAAAAAACTGGGATAAAGTTGTATCCTACCATACTAAGGAATTAATTCTATTTTGAATCATATGAAGGAATTCTGCTTTGAGTTACTCTGGTATAGAGCAAGAACAGCCCAGTTGGTCCATGGGGCCAGATTTAAGCTGGTGAAACCTGGCTTTTCTTAGGTGCTGTCTCGAGTTGGGGCTTCTGGAAACGTTTGAAAAATGCATTCTCCCCTTTTTACAAGTGAATTACATTAGCAAACAGATTGTAATGAAAGTGAAAACAAGCCCTTTATCTGCAGCAGTGTCAATATGTTACACTGAAAAGTAAATTATGTCCTGTATGGGCTTTTGTTTTTCTCGAATATTTCATCTTATCCTTTCATTAGTGCAGTAATCTTCTCCTCCATTAATCTCCTGTATTTGTACTTGTATGTAGGAATGTGAATGTGCAAAAAGAAAACAGGATGAGGTTTTATTGTTTTATTTTTTTCTGAATACATTTGTTATTGGTATCAATTAACGTGAGAGGAACTTTGTCCACAAGTATTCTGCATCTCTGCTCTTTCGCATTGATGTTCCCCTTCCCAATACAGTATCACAGAGAAATTTCCATTATTCTGGTATGTCCAATGTAGTTGAACTAGCTTTCTAGGCTGAACAAATTTTGCTGAGACCGGACCATCAGCAAAATGATGGTATAAAATTCTTCATTGTACCGAGGCAGAGGAAAAAGGGAAAGACTACTTAGTTTAGAGGCATTTATTTATTTTGTCTATAATAACATTTTGATGTGTGAAAGACATGGAAAAGGGAAGCTGTGAAAGCATTGAACTTTCAAGTGACCTGTACAGAATCAGTTATGCAAAAATTTCTCTGGAAAACTCAAATAAGATTCTTCTAGAATTCGGTTTGGATTAGACGTCATGCTTTCTTCTTCACATACAGGTATTTTGCACTGGAACAACTACATTGACTGTCTACTAACAAAATTACTTGTGGTTTAATAGTTCTGGATGCAAGTGGCAACTCATGCTCTTGGGGTAAATTATGGATCAAAGCTTGGTTGGAGATGGAATAAATCCATGTGTTAAAACCAAATCTTCACAATTACAGAATGGATGACACACAGGGAAATGAAACTATAACTCAACCTTGTCATTTCCAAGAACAAATGCCTTTATCTCCTGGAGAAAAGGAGACATAAGTATTCTTGGCAATTGGTCCCTTCTCATCATTACAGGTCAGTTACAGGAAGGTGGACAGTTGTATCTCCAGACCTAGTATTTTACAGCCACTGATTCAGCTGGGGATCAGTTTGAAAAACAGAAAAGTTCCCTCAGCTGTTCATGAGTAACTTTCATATGGAAGAGAGGAATTGTGTGCAATGCCGAAAGTCAGAGGGAGGACAGAGAAAACAAGAGGAAAAAAAAAAAAACAACACAACCCATGAGAAAACTTGTGCAAATAGGTATTTCTGGGAGTTTTCAGTAGAATTCAGATCAGACAAAGGGAGATCAGGTGATATATGTCACCGTATCAGTGTACCTCAACTCTGATGAGGTGGTGGAACTGCTCTTGCAGGTGACTGACCAGCTGCTGCCCTTGGTTTCTCCTGAGACTACCAGCAAGACACCAATGTGCTCTAAGCAACGAAACAAAACCATAAATCTTGGTATTATTCTTAAGAATGAAGGCATCAATACCAAGCTGTGATAGACAACATAATGAGAATTATGGCCTAAAAACCTAATACCGATCCTTAGTTATATTTTTGTAATAGCTTTCATTTTCATTAATGAACATCTCATTTTCCAAGACAAAATATTTCATCAGTTCCTATTTAGTAATGGTTATCTAGTAAACATGACTTCTTTGTCTTATAGAAAAGGTTAACATTCAGAAAGATTAATTTCTTCTTTCCTAGAAAAAAACACTGTAATTAAGTTCTTAGTGAAACAGATGGACAGTTCCACCCACAAAATAGGTATTTATGCAAATATCACTGAACTAATTGATGCTCAGTTGCATCAAAAAGAAGCACATAAGATGCTTTCATGGTGTCAACAGTTCTGACTATGATTTACTACGTTAATGATTTCTCACAGAGAGCCATTATGCTAAGGCAGAACCAAATCTGCGACTCTTGGACCTGATTTATTTTCCTGATCAATGCAGTTGCATGAAAAGAAAACATATAATGTTAGCCTAACAGTAAATGACACATCCATAAGAAAGTGTAGATCAGGTTTTCTTGGACTTTGTTCTATAAAGAAGTCACATAAAAAAATTTCCGTTTTCTCAGGATTCTCTGTATTGTATCATTTTAGACACAGTATGCATTTTAAAATTATTTACTCAGAATTAATTACTGTTTAGTTAATTCGTAACTCCTTTAGAAAGAGCCAAACATGAACACTTCATTAATTTCAGCTAATCAACAGTAAAACATTCATAGGGATCACATGCCCTACTTTATTAGAGAGAACTTTACCAGACTATTCTGCACAAAACACTTTCAAACTGTAGGACAGTTCACATTTTCCACAAAAGTTAAAGACAGAACCCTTGAAAGCAATTGTAAAAGGAAAAAAATTATGTTTTGTAAAATGCTGATGGGACCCATATTGGTCTTGCTTTAATATGTGTGATTCTCCTGTAGGTATAGAAATCCTGTATACTAAAGCTTCAAAATATAAAGCAACATGGGGCTAATCCATAAATCTTGAAAACCTGAAATGGCAGATACTCAAATTTAACTCTATTATCTTAACTGTTCACCTGGAGTTGAGAAGTTCATGGCTTGGAGATATATCTGATTATTTATTGGAGCATCTTCCCTATGAGGAGGGACTGAGAGAACTGGGTCTGTTCAGCCTGGAGAAGAGAAGCTGAGAAGGGATCTCATCAGTGTTTATAAATATCTCAAGGGGGCTGTCAAGAGGATGGACCAGACTCCTTTCAGTGGTGCCCAATGGCAGGATGAGGGGCAATGGGCACAGACTGAAACACAGNACCATTCAGTGATTCTCTGATTTCACCAGGAGTTTTTAAAGTAGAGAGGGAAGACACCATCTGTGTCCGAAACGTTGCTTATGTGCAGTTGATTAATCTGGGAAGAACATAAACACCTGATATAATTGATTTGAATAAATGCTGTATGTATCACAATGGAAGAGAGTCTTCAAAGGAGACTGATGCTTTTGCACAACTATGCTACTGTTGAAGGTGCAGGTTAGAGAACATAACTGAAAAGGAGAAGAAAAAGCATGGGCATACATATGCAGACAAGTATGAGGGAAATGGGAAGTGTCAAACTGCCCCTTGAGGTCATGGGAACTTGGTGGATTACCGACAAGTAAAATACCAGGCAGGAAACCTAAATGTTCTGAATTGCCCAGGTTGCCTTCAAGTCCAGTAGGACAGCAAATATCCTGTCCAGGTAATCAAAGATTAAGCTGTTTTTTCGCTCTTTCTTTTGTTTTTGCCTAAGATGAAACTATGTACCACAAAACCTAATTCAGCTCAGCACTACTCTGCACTTAAGTCAGTTGTCCTGTTGGTCATTTTATCATTAATTCGTTATTATTTTTACTGCTCTTTGCAGCTGGCACATTCACATGTAAAACACAGATTTTTTAGGTTTTTTTTTTTTCCCTTGCTTGGAATTATTTCTCATAACTCTTAGAGATGCCACATTCCCTTTCTACTGTTACCCATATGCAAGAAAATTATTAACCTGGCTTCTGTTAACCTCCTGAGAAAGGTTAACTGTGAGTAAATCTAATTCCTTTACTTCCAGCAGAATCATTGTAACTTCCATGGTTACTGAAACAGATGGACAATTGCACCAAATAAATAAAATATTAGTGTAAATATCACTGAGCTAATTGATGTTCATCTGAACCAAAAGAGGGAAAACAAGATACTTACATGTTGCTAACAGCTGTGAGTATAATTTACAGCATTAATGGCTCCTTACACTAAGCCATTATCACAGCAACAAAGATTCTGGAATCTAATTTATTTTCTCAATCAGTAGAGCTGAATGCAAAGATGGCACAAAAGACCCATTTTATTGTAAATCATACATCTTTGGCAATAAAATGCAGACACCCTCAAATATATATTTTTTTTCCTGAGGAGAAGATCACATCAGGATTTTAATTTTTCATCTGCTTTTAGTTATGTAAGAGAGAACGTTCTTTTTAAAGATTTTTTTTTTAGACATTTCTTCCTCTAGAGAAAAATACAAGATTCTATCTATTATCCATCCATAAAACCTGACAAGTCTGTGAAATTTTGCAGAAGATTTACATTGTTACCACTGAGAATAGGTTTAATCCTTTTTGGTGAAAATATGCAACAATTTCACTGAGGCTGCAATTATGAGGATGAATTTCCAGCTTGAAACTGAATAACAAGAATGTAATATTGTACTTCTAGAAATAAAACATAAAAATGGGATGTTCTCCTTGTTTGCCGTGATTTTGTACGTGGGTAAACCAAACACCTGTTGGAGTGAGACCAGTATCCCTCAAATCTGTGTAAAGAAATTCAGTAATTCTTTCAGTTTAAATCTGCAAAGCCTTTAATGCAACATCTCCTGGCACAGGAATATTTCCGAACTCACTAAATTAGAAATCAACAAGGTGAGGTTTTTGTCTCAATTTTACTATCACCAGCTGCACTGGTGGCCAGTAGCACCACTTGCTTTTTTGGAGGAAGGATAAAATGTATGATTCTGGCACAGATATTAAGTAATCATGCTCACACAGTTTTTATCTAGCTCAAAGCATGGGAATCAGCATCGTATCTGTTCTTGCAAAATATTGTTTACACAGACTAGCATGTACCACTCTTCAGTGTGCAGAAAACAAGGCAGGTTAAAATGATAGATGGCAGAGTCTGCAGCTGAGAAATATAATGTCACCTTGCACAATGGTAGCTCCCAGGAATCACCTTAATAATTGGTTAATTAATAAAAGCATTCCACGCGAGATTTGCTGTAGTACTTTTTCCTAAACTTCTGTAAGAACAATCAATGCTTTTAGGTTGAGGATAAGGCTATTTATTTATTTTTTTTAAACTCAACTCATTAGGTTAAGGGCTTCAAAAGATCCCTATGTGCCAAATTCTAACAGCCTGAAAAAAATCCATCCAGAAAATTTGTAGGGTTTTTTTCCCCCAATAACTGCCTCCAGAAATCTAAATCTCTGTGTACTGTGTAGCAGTTCAAGCTATGTAACAATTCATGTATTTCAAATGCACACTGACTATTACATTTCCTTTTCCAATCCAAATATCAAAACTCCTTTCCTTTCATTTTTCATAGTGTATTGGGTTTTTTTTCAAAAAAATCAATGACAGAAACAAAGAACTGCTAGTGCATGCAGTGCTGATGCAAGTAATCTCTGAGAGCTCTCTAACAGATAACACATCTTGCTACACTGCACAGCCACATTTAGGCAGATAATATGCAGTTCTAATTCAAAGTCTTTGAACATAATGTTTCTGTCTTGCTGCCTGATCTTTCAACTTATATTTCTTTGCAGTGTTAATTCGTATATTATAGTCCATTTACTCTCACAAAAAAAAAAAAAAAAAAAAAAGTATTTCTCTGGCTGTATTAGAGAACTTTTTTCCACATGACTTCTTTTTCCCCCACACTGCTGTGTCACTGAATAGTACAACCAGGGTATAATAAAGTGTCTTCTTCACAGGTGAGGCTGGTAGTCAGAATTTGTCAAATCTAGAATATGAGATGAGGACTTGAGGTAGAAAAGCATTCCCATGACACTGGAAAAATTCCAGGAACTTTGGGGCATGTATTACTGCTCAATACTCATGAGAATAAAATGAAGATTTCTGTCTGGAGAAGACCATCTAAGAAGTGCAAGTTCTCCTCTTCTTTCATTCTTCAATGCGTTTTCTCCAGCTCCCAGAAAAGGAGAACAAAGTTAAAATAAAATAATGAAGGTTTCAAGATGTCAGAGCACTGAGATGTATTTAGAGAAAGAAGGATCTTCTCAGAGGATGGAGTCTGCAGGACAAGTAGAGAAAGCAATCTCTGGGGATGATGGCTGGCAGGATTGAGTTTTGAGGATGAAATAATCTTAAATCAAAGAGCTTCAAAGTAAGAAATCAATGAAAGGGATTATGAAGTTCATGTAATCCACATACATCATTATAAGGAAAAGGAAACTCGGGTGAACAAGGATACAGTTGTGAACGAAGGTGGATGGGCTGAAAAAAGTCCAGTTGATGGATGGAATGAAGAATCCAGTGGGTGGATGGACTCAAAGAAGAAGTGAAATATTAATATTGATAGAAGCAATCATTACAAAGTGACGGAGTGAAACGGTAGTGTCTAAGCTTGCAATGGTGAAGAGACCAAATCAAACGAGAAGGCCATGTGCAAAGCCCAGGCAACAAAAGGTATAGATTTACTGGTGGTGGTGTACAAAAGTATGTCTGTGGTTACATAGAGGGGGCAGAATAGAAATTATAGCTGGACTGCAGCGATTGAGGGCTATGAGTTATCCTTGAAAAGCACAAAATTAAACAAAATGGTGGGAATATTAGGTAAAATAGATGCATGTCAAATCACCTGACCCATAGACTTTGGCGTGAATTTGGAGCACTCCAATGTTTTCAGCAGCCTTGCACAGGGATGTGGTTTCAACCGAGTGAGCTTTCCGGAGAGATGACCTCCTACCATCTTTCTGATCAGGTCCATAGTTCCTTCTCCGTCAAAGCACATGCATCTTGTTTGTGACCCTGTGACTGAGGCGGCTGCTACCCCTCCGTTCGATAAGGGTCCCACCATGCCAATATGCTTATGGCTTATGCTCATGAGACCATCAAGTAACCCCCCAGATTTACACAGTCCTTACTTCTCCATGATATTTATAATTTCAGCACAAGTGAGGGAGACAGTTCTAGCCATCTGACACAGAATGGACTGCAAAATTAAACATTTCCATGTGGTTCTGCGGGATTCTTTCTAATCAAAAGACTGGGTATTCAACATTATTCTGTCAATAAAGAAGGGACATTGCCATATATAATTGATCCAAAATCATTCTGGAGAACTATTTCTAAAGATCCACAATGCTACGGGACTGCAGAGTTTTCTGCAGTGTTACTGGAGAGATAAATCCCTGTGTCACTATGTGAAGCTGCTTTTTCTCAGCTGTAGATTGGTGAGCAAATATTGCTAACAACACTGTTATAAAGATATTTCTTAGTGCAATATCCAGCATCAATTCCTCACTGTTTAGTCATGGAACCAGAAGGCATTTCAGACTTGCCTTTGATATATAGCAAAGATCTTACAGAAAAAAACTATTAACAGAAACTAACTGTGGATCGTGATTTGAGTGGTCGTTTACTGATGCTGTCGTAGAAAAAGAATACATGACTTCAGGTGGGATACTTCTATTAGCATAAGGGAATTAATAATTCTGTAGTCCAAGGCACTGATGAAATGTCAGCTGCAGTACTGTGCAACATCGAGGTCAAAAAAGGTGAACTCATACTGGAAGTGAAGCAGAGAGCTTTCCTGGGCCACCAGGGAAATGGGAAAACTTGATAAAGACAGGAGAGTTATGAACTTGAGTGTTTCAGAAACTAAGACTGGGAGGAGATCTGATTGCTGACTATAAATGCATCAGGGGATAAGCACCAGGGAAGCAGATAAGCTAATTTAAGCTAAAGGCTAGTGCTGGCACTGTAACAAGTGTTCTCAAACAGGTCATGAATACGTGGTAAGGAAAAATTTTCCAACCATCAGAATGGAGTTCTGGAACAAATTTTTTAAAGAAGTAATAGAGCAAATCAAATTTGCATGTTTAAGATGGTTTTTATTAATTTTGTGCCAAGGAGTTAAGTACTGAGTCTCCCATCTCTAGGGGTGAGAGAGAGGGAGCAAGGAAATATAGGACACTGGAATCCAACCACGCACTCTTTGTCAGTGCCTTGTGCAGGAATGAGACAGAATTGTCGTTCTTTCAATGAAAAAGATTGTAGCAGCAAAAAGTTGTGTTGTTCAGGAATCCTCTAGACCTCACTTGTCCACCAGAGTTCAGTAAAAAGCCTGGAGAGAGGAAAGGATCTGAACAGCTAAGGCTCCTACCAGTTCAGGGATCCAGAATCAAGGCCATCCATTTTTTGCTAGCCCGTTTTAGATGCTTTGGTTGCCCCTGAATCAAAAAAGCAAATACTATGCCATTTTAAAGATCATACCCTCTCTTTTCTTGTCTTCAAGGTATGTAATTTCTGTTCTTAAAATCATTAACTCTCTTGAAAAGCTTAGCTCAGAGGTCTTGTTAGGAACTGTGAGGAAAACCCTTCCTAAAGTCAATGAGGAGAATGCACTGAGACACTTGTTCGTGCCACAACGATATTGTCCATGTCCTACAAGAAAGGTGTAATTGCAACTTCAGGATTTTTTACACCGCAGTTAAAGAAAGGAAGTAAACAAGGACACCTGATAAAGAACGAGGAAGAATGAAGAGAAGAGCAGCAATTAAAAGACTTGGAAAATGTAGAATTTCTAAGAATTTATAAGAATTTCAATTAGAGATACTGAAGCTGGTCCAGCATATGACAGAAGAGAAAATGCAACAAAGGCATTGGTAAAAGGAATGCAAGATTCTGAGAATGCAGGAGTGATTAATTTCTTTACGGCAAATTTCTGCTGTAGAACACCAGGACGTGGCTGCTTGTTTCATCTTAGGACAGAAAAAAAAGAAAAAGACAGCACATTTCAAGTTCAAGGAGTAAAAAATAACTAAAATAACAGGAACACAAGTTTTTTGCAGATAATTTCAAATAGAATTGCTAGATGAGAATGTTTTTCTTTTCCAGTTTCTCTTCACATCTCAGAACTGCAGTTGCTGAAAGGCTAATAAATAAAACCAGAGAGTGTATTTTTCCAGGCTTCAACCCTTCCTTTCTGCTAATTACAGGCACATTTTAAGCTTTTCTTCCCATCTTATTTGTTTTTCAGCATATATCATCTTTACAATTCATTTCCACAAACCTGATTATTTCCATTTTCTGCTTCACATAATGAATCACATCTTTGTTTCAAGAGCTCCTTATCTCCTCATCCCCTTTGGGATCAAAAGCATGAAATTTGATACATTAGCTGCTCTATCCCATTATATTAATTAGGAATGAAGATCATGTTTTGAGAAATTGCTTGAACTTTATGGAGCATTTAGTGCAATCACTGCATTTTAAGTACATACAATTGCAGAGCTTCTCAAACAAAAAGAAACAACAAAACACATATTGGAGAAACAGAAAACTAGAAATCAAATGATCATGACTGGAGCAGACATAATTATTCTAAAATTATTGTCTCAAATTGTCTCTGTCTCTTAGGCAAAAATGCCAAAGGTAAATACCAAAATGCTTCCCTTTTCAACTCGAAAAAGCAGATATAATTTCCTGTAGTTAGAAGGTAGGGTATGTTATTGGTCTGATTAGGACTAGTGTCAAATCCAGCACAAAGGTTGACAAACACCACATTGTGGAGTCAATTTTTAACTGGGTTTCTTCTAGGAGATATTTTTATCAGAATTTGATGGCTCTGTGAATGGAAAATAGGACAGCTCCCCTTCCTCTATATCTTTAAAAGTTTTAGTTCTTGGTCCTTTCAGTTTCAAAATATTACAACAGCTCCATTAAAAAGAGGAGTTTGCAGAAGGCCTATGACACCACTCTGAGAGACAAATTAACACCTTGTCTCCCTGCCTCTGCTCCTGCTTGCCCTAGTGCAAAGGTGCCCAGGTGCTTGTGATTTTTACAGCACTGGAATGGAGCTGGACATGCAGGATGGAGAGCAGGGAAGAGGAGCAGGGTGGGGAGAAGGCAACCCACCATCCTTGCCCTTCTCCTCTCCTCTCCTCTCCTCTCCTCTCCTCTCCTCTCCTCTCCTCTCCTCTCCTCTCCTCTCCTCCTTCTCTAACAGTGGATCCATCTGTTGGATCCAGCAGTTTCAGAACAATGTCAGAACAAGGAAAGTTGTGTGAAATTCCCACTGTCTACCTGTTCCAGCAACACAGTCAAAACCTTGGAGTCTGAAACTCACGGAAATTCTGTGAAACAGGAAAGTCCTTCTAGCAGGTGCTCCAGTCCATGTCAGTAGAGTTCTCTATGTGTATGAATAAAGTTTAATGAGGTTTGGTGAGTAGAAATCGCTAATGGATGAGCTTTAATTCAAAGGCAGGAATACAAGCTTTGCTGGGTCTGAGTTTCAGAACATTCTTTGTTTGGGATTGTGGGATAGTGTATCCAGCTATGAATGATCAGATATGTACTTCAGTTTTCCCTACTGTGAAAGTGTTTCTGTGCTCTTGGCATTATTTCTAAAGAGAATGAATAACACCTCCCTTTAGCCAAGGGATTTCTGAAAGCCTGTGAAGATTACTCATCCTCCCTACACATTCAGAGCAGAGAAATTCGTCCAAAAGTCCTCTCTGAGCTCTTTTGTTCTGGAGAGGCATGTTCTCCCTCTAAATACCTCAGAGAGGCAAAACCTAGGAGCCAAAGCAGACACAATGAAGTTTAAAAAAAATTTATTGAATGCAAACATATGCCAATCCACTCAGCCAGCTTAGACAAGTTTTGGCAGAGCAGCTGAACTCAGCTGAGGGCTCAACAGCACAGAATGCCGAAAAATGTATTCTCAACCTCTGACTTAATATCACTTTCTTTAGAGCTTTGCCTATACTGTCCTTTAGTTTTCATTCTTTCCTTTGGTATTTTTGTCTTCCTAGACAGCAATGATAGGCATATTTATGCAGATCACTTAGTAGGCAAATGTATTCCTCCATGAGCTATAATGTCTTTCCTGTCATGCTGTTCATTATTCCTTCAGACTTTAATAATGTTCTCAGCTTGATATGGTTAAGAATAATGAAGCATTTTTTCCTATTCAAGAAGCTAATTAAAAGATTCAGTTTTGCTTCTCTTAGGTGGGTTGATGGCTTAATTATAGATGTAACATTCAAAAAAAAACCTTTATATGTTGGGTGGCCCTATATAACTACATGATGTCTCTGTTTCCATTTTCTCCATGACATTGTATATTACAGTTACATGAAAAAAGAACAATACGATGACGTTTGAAAGAAAGTGCTCCTGCTAATGACCTGCAAAGTTATGACATTATTCAGAGCTAGAATGGAGCTTTCCACTGCATGTCTTAAAGAAAAATGGAGCCTGGCTATTGTCTCCACTTGGCATCTCCAGTTCAGAACATAAGTAATGGTGGATGAGTGACATGGTTACATCTTTGCTTGTGCTAGTTTTGGCTGGGATAGCTAATTTTTGGCATAGCAGCTGCTATGATGCTATGTTTTGGATTTGTGCTGAAGACAGTGTTGATAGGACAGATGTTTTCATTATTGCTGAGCAGTTCTTACACACAGTCAAGGCCTTTTCTGCTGCTCACCCCACCCCACCAGTCAGGAGGCTGGGGGTGCACAAGAAGCTGAGAGGGGAAATAGCTGGGGCAGCTGATCCCAACTGACCAAAAGGATATTCCATACCACACGACATAGTGCTCAGCATATAAAGCTGGAGGAAGAAGGAGGAAGGAGGAAAAAGTGGGACGTTCGAGGTGATGGTGTTTGTCTTCCCAACTCATTGTTACAGATGATGGAGCCCAGCTTTCCTGAAGATGGCTGAACACCTGCCTGCTGATGGGAAGAAGTGAATGAATTCCTTGTTTTGCTTTGTTTCTGTCTGCATGGCTTTTGCTTTATCCATTAAACTGTCTTTATCTGAACTCATGAGTTTTCCCATTTTACCCTTCCAACTCTCTCTCCCATCCCATCTGGGTAAGTGAGCAAGCAGCTGCGTGGTGCTTATTTGCTGGCTGGAGACAAACCATGACTTATCTCAAGCTTAATCCTTCAGAGTGGTGTAAGACTATGGAAAATCAAAGAGGTACAGTGCTTCGTGGGGTTTTAAGACAAAACGCTGTTAAGCTGTGTGCTAGGAGTGATTGAGAGATACACTGTGATGCTTTGCCAAGAGTTTGCCAGACTAACATTTGACCTGTATGGCCTCCTTGTCATAGATATTTTTGTTAAACAACATAAATTATGGAACAAAGAATGAAGACACAAAGGAGCTCTCACAGTGAGACCATAAGAAGCATACTGGAAGCAGAAATAAATGTGAGCCCTCTACTCCACAAACCCCCTGGTCCTGCAAACCTTCAGAATCCACAAGAAAAGCAGAAGGAAACCTAGCGACTAACTCACACTGGAAGCAGAGGCAGAACAACATGGGATGCTCCAGCCAGGAGATGGGAGTTGTGCGTTAAGATGAAAACCCTGAGTAAGAAGCGGCCCCTACCTGGTGCCCACCAGGGATCTGTGGGTCCTCAGAAGCACTGGAAGAGATCTTCTGGTCTCCTGCAGTAGGATCTGCGTTGATGTCTACCTCAAGTCCTACTGCAAACTGCACCCTGCCAAACGGTTTATTTGAATGGGGAATGGGCAGACAAGAGGCAGGTACTGTGCTGTGTTCTACTTTTGTATCACATAGGTTCAAATCTTGAGAGGGTCATAAAGGGAGCACTACATACGTATTCCTGTGTGTCCATTCTGTGGGAGGAGACTGGAAACAAGAAGGAAGGCAAAAGCGTTTCAACCTTCTACTCTCTGCTAGACTTGTCCTTTCAAACAGCGTAGCCTTTGTTACTGACAATAAGTCATTTTTTAAAAGGAATTCAAGGCGTAGTTGTATTTATCCAAAGTGACAATTCCATCAAGCCATATCAAAACACGATAGGATATGGAGACCTGCAGGTCTTGGGACCGGAGTTTGGAGGCTTCTGACTACACTCATTTGCAGTGTTTTGTTCTTAAAAAATAAACATTCCCAGACTGCTTGTAGTGGAAAATGCAGCCTGTTTGCAGTTTAGAAGCAATGCCAAACCTGCTAATCATGGGTAACAGGGAGTCATCTCACCAGAGTAATCCTTCTAGCTAGGATCCAGCTAGGATCTGTCTTCAACTGCCTGAAAGGAGGGGAGAATCAAACTAGACATGAGGGAGGAATTTGGTATAACGAGGGTGGTGAAACACTGGCCCAGGTTGCCCAGAGAGGTGGTGGATGCCCCATCCCTGGAGACATCCCAGGCCAGGCTGGACGGGGCTCTGAGCAACCTGATCTGGTGAAGATGTCCCTGCTCATGGCAGGGGTGGGACTGGATAAGCTTTGAAGGTCCCTTCCAACCTAGACTATTCTATAATTCTATGATGCTATAATGCCCCATATCTACTTCTTTGATTTATAGAGTGTGGAGGAATTTTTCCTTCTGCTGAGCATGGCAAGTACAACTTCTGACCATACTGACTATGTGCTGATTATTAAGTCTGGCCTCAGACACTATTTTCTTCTGGTTTAGACTACAGTCTTCATTCCAGGTACGAATTTTTTTTCCTCTCTTTTCTCCCCCTTTTTTTTTTTTTTCCTCCCAGTGACATTAGATTGCAACTTTGAAAGCTTATAACAAAATCTCTATGAAAAGATTGAAATGCATCACTGCATAACTACAGCAATACAATGGCACTAATAGGTTGGCTCCTTTCCTGGAAAGTGGGCTGTAGGGGCCTGTGATAATTTTCAGGCAGTCAGAAAATCTTAGAGGAGAGGAAGCTGAAAAGTCATGCAAAGAGGAAGCAAGTATTTTACTAATGGAGGTGGGAGGAAGGTTTTCACCCCCTTAAGATGAAGCAAGGCTCAGTAATAAAAGCCTGGTGAGGGAAAGGATTTCAGCGTACATGAGCACAGTTCTCAGGGAAAAAGTGGACTTGAAGAGAAGTATTAAAATCAGAACATTTGCTGGTTTTGAAATGGTATGTGCTTTCATGTGCTTGCTTTATTTACTAAATAACAATGATGTTTTTAGACTACCACTGAGAGAATTTGGAGAAAAAGAGCTCAGGTCTTTGGGACCAAACACAGTGATCTAATTATCTATATATGGAGTGTTTGAATAGATACATCACCTAATGAACTTAAACTGGTGGATATAAACCATTATTTTCATTGTAGATTAACTGTATTTCAGTGTGTCTGTCAGATCTGGATGCAATCTGAAGCCATTATTTGATCAAAGCAATCTTAAGTAAACATAGATACAGACTTCCTTTCTTGCAAAATCCGCAGCTCAATTTCACTGGCATTTCCATAGCAACATACTTCTAATGTAGAACCCAGGATTACCCTTTAAATATGGGTGTCCAAAATAACATAGATTCAATATTTGTCTCCATCTCTGCTGGCAATTAGGCACGAAAGAACTCTGCTAAAATTTAAAAACTGTCACTCTCTAACCTTGGATGACCAACATCTAAATGACACCCTGAAGGCTGTATATATATATATGTATATATATAGATATCTGCCTAACTAATGGAGCAACATTTCCAAATTGTATTTTAGGAATCGATGTCATTAAGAATTGTGAAAGTATGTGCAGAAACTGAAGGCACAGAGGGTTCTTGAAGAAAGGTGAAAATTGAAATTGAAACTTCTGTTAGAACAGATATTTGGAACTCTTTTTAACAGATATGAAAGATAACAATACTTTTTATAAAGGCCCAACTAAGGAAAAGCAAAATGTAGTTTCATGATTGTATTCTTTTATCTTTGAAGAAGACCAGGCACTTCAGGGAACACTTGTTAGGATCTGAAAGCTTCCTGACCTTGCATATGCCAAGCTCTTTCTGTTGTAAAGACATAGATGTTTTGCTATGATGGTGATTCTCTCCCTGAAAAGCCTCCTCAGGGAACATAGGACCACTTTCACTGGCTTAATGTAGTGTTTAAGTGATGCGCTTTGCACAGTCAACAACATAAATTTTATCTCTTGATTTCTCCTTTAAAGTGAAATTTCTCCTTTCAGGCAGGAGACTGATTTGAACCTCTTTGTTTTCCTAGTTGTGGTTTAATACCATAACTCTGGTGTGAGGCTCAGATAAATGATGATCCAGTGCAATTAAGTCAGTTAACCCTATCAGGCAGAGAACTCTACTATCCTCTAAGAGCAATCTGAAAGCGGTGCAGAGCACGCTTTGCTGCGCTGCCAGTCCCCTTTCTGAATATACGGCACCTTAAAGAAAACGTGAAGACTGCCTAGGCAACGCTGTTGAGCAGCTGTCTGTGCCAGGACCTGTGTGCTCTGAGGGCACGGGCAGCTCCAGCTGACTAACAATAGACTAGAAATAGTTAAACTAACCCACAACGTGCAGGGTTTTTCTCTGATAACACACGCCTTTTGCAACTGGAACCTTCCCCATCTTGCCCTGAATGTCCTAAGGAACAACTAAGATGAGAGAAGGCCTTAACCACATTTGTGGGATGTTCGCTTTTGCATAGTTTGGTCACAGAGAGGTGCTGTGCCTGATCGCCTTCATCACCCAACGCTGCATGTAATCTCTGGTGATCAAAGATGACTCAAATGGTGCCTGCCTACAGCTAATACACTAGAGGCCTTCAAAGAGTTTCGGTGAGTGGGAGATAAAACTCAAGCTCTTCCTGAAACCCAGCACCTGGCTGATCCACATGGGAAGATTTCCCACAGGAGTTCTCTCAGACTTAGAGATGTATGTTGCTAACATGGGCATGTTACTCAGCTTCCGCATGCCAATCTTAATTTCAGTTTATATTGCATAAGATGCAGCGGTTGCTTGAAATTCACAGTGAATATGCTGAGAACTAATGTATTTTAATTGAAAAACTATTGTTTGTTAATATATGTGACTTATAAGATAGGAAGCTTATCACTGTGTCTTCCACAAAGATTAACAGGAGAAGTCAGTCGGGCAATAAAAGAGATTCTAATTGAAATAGAAGGAAATATTGAAGAGAAGGGGTAGAAGTGAGAGGCAATGATTTAGTCTTTTGCAGGATGATGTGATGCCCTAATGACCAGACACTGCAGACATAGGGCAGGACAGAGATAAGGTAGAGATAAACAGAAAGCTAGGATGAGAGTGTAGGCTCGTATAGACAATGTACCCAGAGAAGAGGAAGGAGCAACCATCTTACATGACAGATGGGGACCCAAAGCCAAAAAATCACCAGGAACTCTCCAGGTCTTGCTGTCCTTGGCTTGGAAGAAAAACTAAGGTGCCAGCTTCCTAAATAAACAGACATGTTAAAGCAGCAGAGGAAGACTTCAGAAGACAACTGTACTTACGAACTGTGGGTGTTTTGTCTTACACTTTCACACCCAGTTAATGTACAGCAAATGCATACTTCAACGAAAACTCAAAAACTGTCTTCTCCAACGTGTTTTGTGCCTTTGGTAATCAGGTCAGATAACTTCTTGAGCCAGCAGGCACACACCCTCTCATCTCTGTATTAGACAAGCTGCAGATGTCTTGGAGCAGACATGTCATGTTCATCCTGTCTAGTGGATGGAGCTAGCCCAACATCCCTTTCACCTCAGTAAGGCAGGACCTCCTGCCATGTTCAGTACTCTGGCTTATGTATCTCACATCATGTGTGATTACACCTGTGTACTCAACAGAAAAGGGCATGTTCAACACTAACAGCCTCTGCTTTGCGCATCCTGTGTGTTGTTTCGTGATTCTACCAATACAAGCAGAGCTTCAGATGTGGAGAACTGCACGAAGACCAAAAAATGTGCTTGCTGGAGCAACAGAAAACACCAGAGTGTTGGTGTGTCCTGATGGAGTCTGCTTTTGGTGACCTGGCTGTTTACACTACTGAATGACGCATCCTCATAGAGGGTTTTGGGAACTTCAGCAATCACTGGATCACAAATACCTCCCTGCATACTTGGCTAGAGTAAACTAACTATTCATGCTGAATAGTTGTGTCCTGCAGCACACGTTGGTTAGGGAATCTTTGAAAAACATCAGAAATAGGAGAAAGTCTTAGGAGTGTGGGATGTCATTTCATACTACCAACAAAGCACAAGGAAACAGAGGCGGCTTTTCAAGCTACTATCTGCTTTTCGAAAGAGTGATTCTTTAGGAGCTGTAAGCACTTTAGTCTATAGCTTCTGTTTACTTCAGGAGTTTCTTGTAGCCAGTAAGTATTATTTATAAATGGAGCAAGTGTATGCTCTACGTAAAATCAGAACAGTAAATATAATTCAAGTGTACATTATTTCACTGTGGAAGTGTAAGTTGTTTGTGTGTTTTGTTTGCTGTCAGTTTAGGTGCCAGTTTTTCCTTGTGAGTAGTTCAGAGCCCAGAGGAGATTAAGAGAAAACTTCTCTTTAAAACACTGAGTTTACATGTACTCCTAGGCTGTAATGTCCTCTTTTCGTGGGCAAATATGATTCAAAACTGGTAAGATCTTCTGGTGCCTGGAACAACCATCCCTTGGAGTCCTCAATGTACAATCTTAGCCATGAAAACACACGCTTTGTCCCAGCATGTCATCATTTCCATGGGTCAGGAAGGTGGCTTTTTAACAAGGACAATAGGACAGGCAAATACAGCCAGACTATGAAAATATGTTAGATTATTGCTTGTCCTTCCTCTGCTCTTCCTGTCCTTATACTTTTTGTGTTGGCAAGCCCCTCTTTGGGGCAAACATTGGCTTTAGACATCTGCTTCTGTGTATCCAGAATAACTCTGTTCATCATTATTTATGATAGCAGAGCTAATATAATACAAATTACCTCCTCCAGATCCCATTTTTGTTTCACATTTCAAACGTCCTTTGCTAAACATGAAAAAAACTGGCACTGCCTTGACTCAAATGCTATTGAGACCCTTATTTTTCTTTACTTGACTCCATGTCCTCTAAATTTCAGGTAAATGCAATCCCACATAACCCTCAAACTCCTTATCTGATATATCCTACAAAACATGAAACTCATTTCCAAATACTGGACACAAATGCCCCATTTTTGCTTCAGTACTTCACCAGCTTGATTCACTGCTCCCAGAAGCTTGTGCAGGTCCACAACCATGATAACACAACCTTTTCTCTCTTTTAAAATGCACAGTACTAGAAGGTGGGCAGGTCATCTTGTGACAGTTTTTTGTGATTTATTTTTATTTCCTCATTTTTTCAGGTTCCCCAGCAATCAGAATTAGAAGGAAGAAAGGAAGACAGGGAAAAAGGAAGAAAAAATCAGTGAAAGAATAACTAAATCAATATCCAATATTGATGGGGACATCCAAAGCAAATATATGTTATATTTGATTGGTTTTCTTAAGTTTTTAAAAACAGATTTTCATCATAATGAAAATGAAAAAAATAGTTATAGAGTAAAATACAGCATGGCCAGGCTGATTTCCTTATCACTAGTCAACGGAATTTAGAAACCTTCCGAAAGACTGTTTCTTGCTGCATCAGTTGTGAGGTCATTTTCTTCCCTTTATTTTTGCAAATACATCTATAATTAAAAAATGTGCTTTGAAGTATTGTCGCATATGAGCATAACACTTCTAACTAATAACAGACAATTGTCAAAATAAATAAGCATCAGAAATATGGCAGCTTTGTTTTTTTATTGTGTTTACTTGTATACTTGTCAATTTGAGAAAATAAGTAAATGGCAACAATTTGGATAATCGGTGAGGCCTTAATGTGCTTAATTTACTGAGGTTGCTGTCACCCTCAGAGAGCTCACAAAAAGTTTATGCACCATTTCAGATGCATATAAGCCTTTTTTTCGTATTAGAGTGGTGGATAATCCTTTCCTAGGCACCTCATTAGGGTCAGAGGTGATTTCTATCTTGCTGAAGTAATTTGAGACTTAGTAAATCTTCAGCTACATAATCTAGTTTTCATAAATGAAATATTTTTAGAATACAGTCCTATCGCATGACTCTTTCATTTACTCATGCTGAAAGTCAATATATTAATTACTGTCAAGGAAGGCAAGAAATTGGTTCTAGCAGGATCTCATTTAGACTGATGCTAAAAATTGCAATTTCTATTTGATTCTTATTCACTGCCTTATCTACAGTTAATGGCTACTGTCCAGAGCATAACAGATGAAGGACCACACTGCAAAACCAAGATTACAAATAAAAGTAGCTGTAGACAAATGAGAAGAGATAGTTCAAAAATACTCCTGGTATTGTTCTGATGTTGTTCCTTTGGTAAATTGTAAGACAGATATTTTACAACTCCAGGAAAGCTCCAGCTGAACTTGAATGAGCAGCTATAATTTATATGCAACATTAATGCCAATTAAGATGGCAATAAGATGGTAGTTATTTTCTAATTAAAATTGACAATAACAATCTTATTAGATTGCAGTTGGTGTGTAAACATTATGAATTTAAAGTGTGTAAACAGAAATCTGATCATTTATTGCAGTCAAATAAGAACTGTTTCAAAGCTGATCACATTAAACTGAAACTGTGACTGATAAACTGAGCATGAGTTTCACTGGCAATGTACAATATCGGCTGTGTATTTGTTTAAGATAAATATGCCACTTAGTGTTATCCGCTAGGAAGAGAAACAAACATCTATCAATCTAAATTTCTATAAAATCTGAGTCCCAGCACACCAAGATCCAGATTGCCAAAAATTTCAGCTGCTTCAAAGGTATTCAGGAGCCTAACTCCCCATTAAGTCAAACAGTAGTGGCTGCATAAATTCTGATTGGTGTTGAACCTATATAATAATTTCAGCAAAACTTAGTCCCTTAGCTACCCAGATCACCATGGCAGCCTTATTCTTAATTGTAATGAGCAACTGAGCATAAAAAATGAAGTGGGTACACATTATCAGATCTTGAAGATCTTGATTCGCTAAGATTCTTGATTCGCTAAGATTCTTGATTCGCTAAGCACGCCCTGAGAAATGAATTTTGAATAAACGCTTTGCCTCGCCCAGGCAGAGGTGCACAGATGACACATGAAGAAAAATGGGCACCCTTGTTTTATTAAGGTCAGAGTGTTAAACCTGGTTATTGCACAGAGATGCTGCTGCTAGGGGAAGGCTTTGAGTATGAAAGGAAAATGTGCAGGATTGGAGGCCTGATAGAAGGACAGGAAAATCAACAGACATCTTTGCAAAATCTGTGTAGGTCCTGAACTATTCTTCAGATTCACAATATACCGATTTGGAATGAGTTTCTGGAAGCACCATCACATGGATGAGGCACAAAATAAAACTAAAAAGCATAAGCTCAACATGTACAATACGAATCTATGGTGGGAACTGGTGAGATTTTTTAGCTCAAAGTTGCTGTCCTTTGGAGAGTTATCTACTAAGTCATGCTGGGACAGGAAGGGTTTGCTCAACTACCAGTTCTGAACATCCTACTGCGGCCTTCCAGAAATGGTCAGCCCACTTCTCCAGCGTGGTCCGTGAGGAGTGTTAAGGGCCGATCCCTGCTCAGAAGATGAAGATGGTTTGGCCTATGCTGCTTGTGAGCTTTAATTCCAGAGCATCACCCTGCGTTTTACTGGCTTCTGTATCAGAAGTGATTTTAGACCCACAGAGGCCCCAAGCAGCAATGAAGCCACTGGTGTCCCTGAGAGACAGGACCATCCCACCCATTGAACACCTGTCATGACCCACCTTTGTCTAATAGTTCTTCACTGTGTTTCCTGGGTTAGCAGCAACTTTCCTTGTTTCTCTCCCACAGAAACACCTTTGTCTTCAATCAGGGAAGTCACGGACCACTTGAGGAGATTTCTGTTTAGACAGTGCATCATCACAGCCCCATCACTAAGGGCACCAGGATGCTTTCAATGACCCTAACCGTTCCTCAACAGAAAACAAGTAGTCTGCCAGGAGTTATCAGAAATTAACAGGAAGGTATGGCAAAAGGACAGCACAAGGCAAAAGCCAAAATAGAAAACAAAATAAGAGACTCCCAAATGGAAAAGGATAAGTAGGTGAGCAATGTGCTGAAAAATGTGCTTGGGTGCAAGCTGCTCCTTTTCTAGCTTGGTGATTCAGTCTGGGTAATGGGTTATTTGTTGTTTGTTAACTCCAAAGGAAATGCATGGCAGATTGTGCTGCAGATGTCATTGTCTAAGAGATTTCTTTTTTATTGGCTTTTCTTTTGGGGAAGAAAAATCAAGTGGCAAACAACATCTACTGTTTGTATTTACCAGAGTTATTCCTGGAAGCAAAAACTGTTATGAAGTTACAAGCTGGATAACAGAAGTAGGTAAATTTTTAATGCAGTGTTATTTCGTTTCATGTAGTAATAGATCCACAAGTGGGAATAAGAGGTCATTGTAGTCAGAAGCTTTAAAACACATTTAAT
The DNA here is from genome assembly GCA_013399365.1 of Pampusana beccarii. Lineage (NCBI taxonomy): Eukaryota > Metazoa > Chordata > Aves > Columbiformes > Columbidae > Pampusana > Pampusana beccarii. The sequence goes on along the minus strand of VWYH01008147.1, from coordinate 178,217 downwards.
TGGGAAATGCTGAAATAATGTATTGCTTTAGTAAGATTTTATCAGGAAAAACAGATATTATTACTATTAATTTTTCAAATGAATAAACATTTAGAGAATAAATTAAAATAATGGGAATGCCATAAATTTCAAGGCATCCACACTGGAATGCAACGTTCTCACATTAATATAATTACATAGACATACTTGACAAAAACATACATTTATGTAGAATTTAAAGCAAAAACACAGTCCATAGATAGAGGTTTTCAGTAAGAAATGGTTTCATTGCACTCTCACTGAGGTCAGTTGTAAAACTACTGTTAACTTCGCTAGAAGCACTATCAGCCACTTCGCTAGAAGTAGGATCTACAATTCTGAGCAAACAGAAGTAAAACTGTTCTTTTTTTTTTGCTTTTGGTGATAGGTTTCCCAGTGCATGTCCAGGACTAAAATCAGGAGTAAGAATTGTCAGGCTTCATGCCATGATTCTTCACTAACAAAAAGATACCAGGATGGTTTGAAATCATTAATCCTATGGCTTCACCCTTTTACAAACAAGAAGAGAAATACAATTTTTAATCAGTGACTTTGCTTGCTAATGGAGTATTAATCAAGTGGTAGTGAGCTGTCAGAGAGCTGACAGCCATCTCGCTGACTAATATTTTTGCTTGGCTTATGTGGGAAGCCACATAAGAAGTTCACAAAATCCCTTCCACCATCTCAAAGGTTACATTTGCACTCGCTTGTTAATTTTCCATTTTTCACATTATTTTATCACTTCTTGCATTGTTTATGAGAAATTTCAGATAACAGTTTTCAGTAAAACAATTTGCATGTGCTCACCAGCAAATTGTATTACCAAATTCATGAACAACATGAAGTGCTAGTATGTACAAACAGAAAGTCACAGACTATGTATTTAACTCACCTGCTCAGAATATGACCAAATAATACATTCACATTTTAAATGAAAAACTGAACTATTTTATTTTACACTAGCAAGTAATTTTTTAGGATTTTTCAAAGTACATATGTTGCTTTCATAATTTGAAATTAAGTACTTCATGCACACTATAAAACTTTCCACAGAGTACGATATCCTTGTGATTAAATTATTCTAAGAATTAGCTTAATAAATGATACGTCACAGTTTCATATTGAAAGGACTTGTGTTTAAGTTGAAATCACTCTTTATTTCAAACCAGAGCACAACTGCAAATTACTAACAAACGAAAGTACCTAATAAATCCTGGATTTCAGTATTTATAGGCTTCCTGTAAATCTCTTTCATTAAAATTAAACTTGAGATTTATTCTCAATAACATGTTTTAAAATCCACATTCTTTTGTGGAAGCATATTTTCAATTTTCAAAAGAAACTCTTTGCTAACCAAGGCAAACCATTCCATCAATGTTAAATTATTACAGTTTCCCCTACAATATAATTAAATCTTTACTTTTTTAAAAATTTAAAAAATAATTCATAAATTGTCATATCTTTAATTTAAGGAAGGGACGCAGTGGGTTCGTAGTATCTTAAATATCCATATAACACATATTTGAGCCAACAGAATGTGCTTAACTGTAATTACATGGCTGGGCTCTAGTTTTTCAGTGTTTTGCAGCCTGAACATCAAGCTTTCTTCAATTCATGAATGTATCTTCTCCATCCAGAGGAATGACAGTTGATTCTTGCATGCTAAGCAAGCCTGAAACTGTCCAGTACAGAAGTATGTTGTTAATTCAGCTCTGTACAGATGAATCACAGTCTCCTCCCAGTGAAAGTCACCCGTCTGTCACACGTGCGGCACTAATAAATTTTCCTGCTTTCTGTCGTTGCCAGTTCTATCATAATAAAAAGCTGCACCTGTATAGCTTGTCTCACCAGAGTTTGTGAGAGAATTTTTAACTGAAATTTACTTCAGTGATCTCGCCCGCATTTCTTTCCTGTTTCTTGTCAACGTCTCTGCTACGTCTTTCACATCACACCACCACTAAGCCTTTGTTTTGCATTTCCTCAGCCTTTGGAGTTTGTTCCATCGCGGTCTTATCTGTACTGTGAAGCGGCTGGTACGCCAGAGGGTTTGCTGCCAACCAGACTGGAAAATGGGCTGACAGAAACCTCATGGAGTTCAACAAGGAGAAGTGCAAAGTCCTTTTCCTGGGAAGGAATAACCTCAGGCACCTGTACATGCTGGGGGCAACCAGACGGAAAGCTTTGCAGAAAAGGCCTTGGGCGTGCTGGTGGGCACCAAGTTGAACATGAGCTGGAAACACTCCTTTCCTACAAAGAAGACCAAAGGCCTCCTGGGCTGCAGTGGGCAGTGTTGCCAGGTCAAGGGAGGTGATCCTTCCCCTCTACTCGATTCTGGTGAGACACAACTGGAGTGCTGTGTCCAGTGTAGGGCTTCCCAGTAAAAGGGGCAGGGGCAACCTGGAGCATGTCCAGCAAAAGGTCACCAAGACGATTAAGGAATGGAGCATCTCCCGCGTAAGAAGAGACTGAGAGAGCTGGGACCAGTGAACCTGGAGAACAGAAAGCCCAGTGAGGATCTTTATCAGCGTGAATAGTTAACTGATGAGACATGGTCCTGGCCAACCTGCTCTAGTTGACCCTGCTTGATCAGGCGGGTGGACTAGACGATTTCAGAAAATCTCTTCCAACCTCAGTGATGCTGCGATTCCATACTAGACAGAATTAACAATGAAAACATTATTTTCTCTGGTTTCTCAAGGATATCCCATCTCACAAGTACACCAGGAACTGGAGCTGCTCATCGCTCTGCTGATATCTTTACTGGGGTTACAGGAAATTTGAGATTACATTTTCCCTAATCAGTGTGTTATTCACCTGCTTGCTTTCCTTCCTGGTTGTACTGGTACAGTAGACAGTGAACTGCAATATAATAGCTTCAGCAATATAATTGATTGTGCAGGTGCATTCCCATGATACTGCTCTTCCCAATACCTATCATCTTCACCATTCAAAGCTCAGCCTCATCCACTTCTTCAGAAGCTGCAAATATACCTGTAGTTATATTTGTTCTGGAGTGTTTGTCATGGAGTCCAGCTTTAGGTTACCTGGATCAGCAGTGATAACAAGGTTACCACCAAGGTCTGGAAATAAGCACAAGTCCCAGTAACTGGAATTTCTCTGATGTTAGACATTGTACTGGTGATAATCACACAGGTGAGCAACAAACTACGTGGCTGAACAGCATGCATGATTAGAATACTGTAAGCCAAATTCCATTCTTAATAACACCAGAGGAATAACTCCTGAGAAAGAAACAATGTAAAAGCAAGATATGAGGGGTTTTTTTGTGTGTATAAGGGAGACTTTTTACCACCATAGATGTAAATTTTGTCAGCATGGGAAAAAACTTCAGAGTATTCCATGAGCCTACATATTTTCTGATTATCTAGATGATCTGAATGGTGGTGATAATCATAGCAAGGTCTGAGCCTGAAGAATGATCCCATATGCATAAAATACTGCAGTGTTTTACAGAAATGGAATAAATGAACAGAGTGGAATCAATACCTGGAAGCACAAGAGATACTTCAGATTTAGTAGCATTGATTAAAGCATGATTGTTCAGTATCACACACAGGGGAATCATAACTGTTTTCAGGAAGGATAAAATATTCTATGCAATATCTGAGAAATGAGACAGGAAAACAAAACTCTTAAAAGTGCTTGGAATTTGCTTTTATTAGCCAGAACTTTTTACAACCAGAGCATACAAATGTATGGAAGATGAGAGTGAGGGTCATTAAAGCATGTTCCTCAGTATAGCATACAAATTGTAGTAGTAGCTGCTGTCATTGGGCTGGGAGTCTTGTTCTTAGGTTTAATACAAAGACAGACAGTTACACACTCTGGGTTCTGCTCATGGCTCTGACTAACCTAAGTAACTTAGGTGTGGATTTATCCTAAACGTAAGTTAACACCAAAGGTTTTCCCTGATTCCCTCTACAGTCAGTTTTGAGAGATGGATAAGGATGTAGGTTGCAAACTGGCTGTCACTCTTCCTAGAGCCTTTGTTTTACTTTTTTTTTTTTTTTTTTTTTTTCCCCCCTCATTTCCTTAATTTTAGCACAATGGCTTGTATTTGGTGGTGGACTGTACTGGGATATCTGAAGACATTTTAGTTCACAGCTGTCTCCGGTGTTCATCTGACTGAGGTACAGAGGCTCACAGCTGGCAACAGCTTTAGTACTGATTAAGAAGTTCCTGAATTACATGATTTATAGCACAGTGAATGAAAAACCAAACCAAACCAAACACAAACAGCCTTCTTCTGTTTAGTATGCTGGGCTACAGTCTGCAGCATTTCCTCAGTCAACTCATCAGTTGTTCACCCCTCTTCTAAGGAGTGATGGCATCTATCTTATGAAAGATGGACAGCCATGGAGGCATCCTTCCTAGATACAAGATGGGAGTCTAGTACCTTTTGACTCTTCCATTAAGTGAACATATGGAGTAAGATGAATCCAAGTCCCCTCCACAGATTTCTCTGTAGCATGGGCATTTCTGTACTTTCGGTGTCTCACAGATCTTCCCCTAAGAAGCATGACCGTATTTCTAAGGCCCTAAGACCCTGTCTACACGTGTCCTAAGACAAAGATCAGCCCTTGGGCATATGTCCTCATATATTTCAGTGCTGGAAGAGACATGAAACCTAGGTGATAATGACGGGTTGAAAATGTCCATTTCAGGCCTCTAACTTACATTTTTAAAGTTACACGTTAAAAATCTCATTTGCTGCCAGTATTTTGTTACACTATGAAAAATCACAGGCAATCTTATATAATACTATCATAATATTCTCCTAAGTGTCATGTGCAGTATTACCAAATCAAAGATGGACATATCTTAGTATTTATGTTTGAGAGCTTAGTTGTGAACCTGCCAGATTCTCCTGAAATGCTTTTGCAAGGAAAAATAACAATACTTAGCATTTAAATAGCTCAGCACTGTTCACTCCTATAGTGCTTTCAAGTTATTACCTGATCAAGCCTCAGTTTCCTTGTTCAGTGAAGATATATTTCTATCCCCATTAGACAAATTCTCTACACTATAAGAAAATACGTACCCTTGAGATCTCTAACCAGCTTAGCTAAAGACCCAAGCTGAAATTCTTTGCTTAGACCAATGAGAGTTTTGAGATATACATCAGTACTGGTGTCAGGCCTTCACACCCATATTGTGCACTTTTAATGTGAGAAGAGCCAACACTATCTGCACTTCTTATAGGTTCCTGTTGTTACAAACTGCATTTATACAGCTAATTGAAAAAGGAGGTGTAACCTGTGTAGTATGATTAGAGGAGTGTTTAGGGTGCAAGGAGCCAAATCTTGTCAGTGCTTCTTATTGGGATGGGTCTCTGAAAGGTAACACTGCTGATGACCGTGCTTACTGATGTGCATCAAAACCACACCAGGGACTGTGCTGACAAGGAAGCAGTAATCACAATGCCAAAGCTCAGTGTGCGGCACTGTTTTATCTAATGGGACAAAAGCAGCCTGGGATATAGACTTCTTCCATTCTCTTTAAAAGTGGAGATGGACCAAATCCAGCCCCAAGCTGAACATCCCTCAACTTAGCTATAAAAAACATACGTTCAGAACCCATCAAAATAATCAAATTTTCTTTTTTTTTCCCTTCTGACTTCTGCTAGTATTCCAGACATTTGGAGATCTGGACCTACATGTCTGATTTTATTCACTGAAGAAAACTACAATACATGTTTTGAGGGAAATTTAATGTGTGAGAGGATTTTTATATAAAGGAGAGACTTGGTATCTTTGAGCCTTCGTATTCTTGATAAAAGACGTGCAGTGACAACCTGTGGATGTGAAAAATATAGTGGCTCTTAATGTAAGTTAGAGTAAGGAAATATCCAAACTATGGTCAAATGCCTTCATTAGTTGAGAAGACTCAGACCATTTTATACGAGACTATGAGACAGTACCAGCTTGTCTCCATTCTCATTTTCCTAGCCCCTAAAACAGCTACTCTGAAAAGATTTTTTTTAGGTTTGTAAGTATTTTACTGTCATAGAATCACAGACTCAGAGAATAGTTGAGGTTGGAAGGGACCTCTGGAGTTCCACTGGTCCAACCCCCCTGCTCAAGTAGGGCCACATGAAGCCAGTTAGTTGCACAGGACGCAGTTCAGATGAGTTTGGAATATCTCCTAGGATGGCGACTCCACAGTCTCTCTGGGACAGTGCCAGTGCTCATTGCTCACCCTCCAAGTAAAAAACCAGTTTCCTGATGTTCAGATGGAACATCCAGTGTTCGTGCCCTCTGCCTCCTGTGCTGTCACAGGGCGTCACTGGAAGGTTCCTATACCATGGCTATCGTAGCCATGATGGTCCAAGGACAGGGGCAAAACAAGATTTATGGACAGATGCAATCTGTTTTATTAGATCAACTGGTACAGTTGGAAAACAAAAGACAAACATTTTGGTAAACAAATCTTCCCTCAGGATTGAAATAGAACTTCACAGGCAAATACAAAGTTGGCTGGCTGCTATTATATTTACCCTGAGAGAGCTGTAGTTTTTATTCCCTGTGGAATGTCTTGGAGCCTGACTGAATAAAAGCAAAGCTACAAAGACTGCCTTATATGTACAAATCTTGCCACAATCCTACTTGAGCAGAAACATGTAAGATTGTTGCTAATGCAGAGCAGAGAAATCAGAATGGAAAAGTGCCAAGTGTTTTGAGACTTCTTTTTGAAAAGAGCTGTTTCTCATAACAGAAAGTTTTGACATATTTTCCTGACCAGAGAAAATGAGGTAAATCAACAGCCTTGAAACAAACCTAAACAAAATTAGTGTTATTAACTGAAATATGTGAAATTATTCCTGCTGCTGTCTTCGTAAAACAACAAAGTTTACATTCAGGATTTCTTGGCCAGATTAGAATCAACTCAGCACAATACTGCTGATATCAATTGAGTTATGCTGAATTATACCAGCATCACTGAATGAATAATCTGCCCCAGAGAGTACAAGAGTATCTTATCATGAAAGCCATAACTTGATTAGAAATAATCTTTTGGGAAGAGAAAATCAAGATAATCCAGATAAATATGAGAAATGAAACTGCTTGGTTTAATGAAGGATTTTATTTTTCAATTGCACTTAAAAGATGCATTTAGAAAATTATATAATAAGTCTGTAAAATACCTGCTACGAGAAGAATTTTATCTGTCTGTAAATTTACTACTAGTTCTGTACTATTGAGTAGCACCAGTAGATATTATTAGAAGGGGATAGTTTTTTTGTCAGAGAGACAGTAGCGCATCAATATTTCAGCAGAATTTCCTTTTCAGAAATTCAGATTTTTCTCTAGGATAGATTTGTCTGGGATAGGCCTAAAAAGAATCAAAATTAACCCAGTGTTTAATTGCTAAATTTACAGGGTATGCAAGAAGCTGGATACATTTTGAAGAAACCTACAAGTGCTTCAAGTGTTCTGTTTTCAATTTTACACTATTAATAATTCTAAAAATGGCTATATTGTTTAAACCTTCCTAATAACTCAGAATAATTTAGTTTCATATTTTGCTGCTATCAAATTCTGACAAAGATGACAAGGTTAAAAACCCTATACAAACTGGATAAAATGAGGAGAAATTACTTATTGTAAGACCCCTTTTTTGTGTGGTTTTTTTTAATATTTTTTTTTTTCTTTTTCGCCCCGTGGAAGACAAGATATTTTACTCTTCCTTGTATTCTTTTATTTTCTAGCATGTTTCTGGAAGATATTATGAACTATGCAGATAACTCTGTTCACGTATTTTTCCTTAGTAGTTGCAGACTTTGAACAATTGTTTGGTAGACCTTATTTAGAAGCATATAGAACTATTTTTTCATGAATGAAAAATGTGTGTGTGTGTGTGTGTGTGTGTTAATTTGCAATTTATTTGTATTTAAGTTTTTTTTACAATGGTCTAATCAACTATATTTCAAAATGTGTTAACTACATATGAGGCTATTTTCCTCTATAAATGGCTAAAAGACAGGAAATAAATATTTATTCATCTCTTTGTAATGTGTCCAATAAGAATTAAAGTATCTTTTTTTGGAAAACTTTATTTTTCTTAACCCAAATAGATGCCAGCACCAAAAATAATGACTAAGAGAGACAGGAGTCTCTGCAATAGTTGAGAGGAAACAGTAAAAGGCCAATTTTCTGTGTAAAGAGCAGTAGCAGTAAAGATATGCAGCACAGACTAATGTAGGACTCTAATATCAAGACAGAAGACACAGAGGCCTTCTAAAAACATGCATTGAGAAGGTGTACAAGGGCTCTGCTCTTCCTGTAGTGTGGCATTGACTGCAAGATTCTATTATGCAAGATTTGATTATGCAAGATTTGATTATTTTCAGGATTTCCTGCAGGTTAGATCTAGAAAAGGTCCTTAAGCCATTTTAGTAATTTGTTTGGCTTTTGATAGACCATGGGCCTTTTGAGGCTCTATTCAGCTGAAGCCTGAGGAAGATGCCTAACTAATTCTAGTGCCCATGCTTAGGCAATTGCATCCCATACTTAACCTTATAGTAACCTGTAAGTATCTCTTCTAGTTACTACAATGAAAGGTAGGATTAATTTTTCCTAACATGAGCCATTGGTGTCTACTCTAAGCATATCATATAGTGCTCTCTCCAGTCAGAGGAAAGATTCTTAGAGAAAGTATTTAATCTTTAATTAAGCACCTCAGACTAGGGACAGGAATAAACCATCCTTTGCATGTGCCTATCAGTCACCAGTGATCCAAATGACTGTCTTTAATAGCATATTTAATTGTAAATGTCTTAGGCTACAGTGACTTTTTCCACAAAGCTCCCATCCTCTTAAAACAATGTGCATGATGTGCGGAAACTCAGAGTCTGTGTTAAAAAGTGTTTCGTGGCATTTCAGTAATTTCTTCAGGCTCTGTAGGTCAGACAGTAACAGCATTATGTTCAATTGTAATTTGCTAGTCCATCAATCTTTTATCAGTTGCAAATTTTGCAGGCAAAATTAATTAGTTGATCCCTCCTATCAGTTTTCTCTTTCTCTCCCTCTCCACCCCCTCCCAATAATATTGGGCCATCACTTAATTCCTGGGTTACCCAGAGGAAAATACCCTAAATATTTTCCTTTTGAAAAATGGATTTTGAACTTTCCGTGCTCAGTGTTTAATAACTATTATGCCCCTTTTCTATTCTCACAAAGCATTTTTTTTTGACGAAATACTATCTTTTACTCATTCAAATTGTGTAGGGAAAGCTAGTCACACCAACTACCTTTATGAATCATACAAGTAATTTATTTTAAAAAAAGGAACGAAAAGGAGAAAAGGTTTGTTAGATCAAGACTGTCTGGCAAGAAGTGGGAATTTCCCTGTTTCTAAAAATGTGTTCAGATAAGCTCAATTATGATGTCGGTTAACTAATTCTTTGTAAATGTAATGGGTACAAGTTACCTGAGCCTACTTTTTGGAAAATGTTCAATTTGAAGAGCCTATGCTTTGTTTTATTATTGTACTATCCTAAGATTTGTTTTATTACTAAGGAAAAGTATCCTATTCCGCCTTTACTTTTATGTTTTAGATCATGGATGCTGCTTCACTATTTGTAGTCTCATCTGTAATTCATTTGTAATTCCAGTTCTCATGAGTTCGTTTTACCTCAGGATGGGCTTTTTTTGATACCTTGATATTTCTTTTCATATTATCATTGACTCACTTCTCCATTCAGTTACTGTCAGATTTTAATCTGAAGCTCATAGTCACTGCCCTTTACGTTCTCATTTTCCACATCACTTATATTTTCAAACATTTAAAAAATGTTGTAACACTAGATGGATTTCACCCTGGAGAACTTGCTTCGCTCAGTTGTGGGAAGTGTCACTTCGGGATGTTGGGTAGGATGCCTAGGAAAAATCGTCATTGAGATCTTACAGTTAAATACTCTCAGTGAACTGTGCCAATAATTTCATTAATCTTTCGGAAACAGTTTCGTTTTCAGTATCTGTTTTTCTGAATGTTGATTACTCACCGTAATCTGGTTGCACAATGGAAGTGCAACTGGCTTTGATACTTGCTGTTAGTTTAATACCTTCTTTGTCACCATCTTAAGAAGATCTGTCTGTCCAGAGCAGGTATTTGATATTCTACCAAACACCTGCTTTCACCATTATGTTGTGTCTTATCCAGCTTCTGAACAGGTTTCCTCTTTTCACAACTATCTGGGAACATAAAAGGATTTGCAAGAAACAACCTTGGTATCTCTTCTGTTACTTGCTATAATGCCACAGCGGACCTCTACCAAAGGCATATCCTTCTGATGACTCCAGTATTTCGCTTACTCTTGTTCAAAAAGTGGATAACTATTTTTGCACATACTTCTGTTAACTCTAAATTAGTCTTTGGTAAGTGGTTTCTTAGCCTGTATGATATCAACACTGGGCTGACCTTCCTGCTGGCCATCGGACCAAGCCTCTCCTCTGCTTTGAGTGAAAGCAAATTTATGTCCTTGCTGAATACTCTTTGAAAAGTCTAGACAGAAAGGTGTGGGTGTGATGAAGAGGGGACACGAAGAACAGGCTCCCTAGGCCTCCTGTTGGGAAGGCCAAAGGAATTCTGACCCCATACACCATCATACCAGTTAATAGAGTTCAGGATGACTGGAAGAAATTGATTTCCTCAATCCTGGACATTATTCTATTATGGTTAGGAGATTCTGGAGTTACTTGTCCAAGTCAGAACAATGTCTAGAAAGAGAGATGGAAAACATGAGTTCCAGGAGGACATAAGAAACTTGCTCAGCTGGATAAGTAAGGATGCTTCTGTGGATTGATTTGTAGCAGAGTTCAATGTGTGACATGGAATTTGACAAAAAGCCTTCAAGTTCAACCACTACATGAGCCCGAGAAATGAAAGATACGTTGGTGCCATTCAATATTGAAATTTCTTTTCATTTAAACGAGGAGTATTAACTGGATAGATTTGGGCTTGGTGAATCAGAAAGTTCTGCTCTGTTACAAAAAATAAATTCAGATATAATTAGATGCGGTGATATTTTCAAAAGGCCTTTTTGGCAGCCTGTTTCTGCTTCTGCTGAGGCTAAGGAGAGATTAGCACAGGCTTGCAAAGGTGCAATGACCATGGCCCAGAAGACTTGCCTGGAACCAGGTTTGATCCTGACCTGCTTCCTGATTGACCATAGATAGTACTTAATTGATTTATATCTCTGGACAAATGTGAGGATGAAAGTGTTAAGGATCACGAGGACTTCAGAAAAGCTAGCTGCTAAGTCCCTGTGAATCTCCACCGATAGACTTTAGCTAGAAGTTCAGGACTGAACTGTGATAACAGTGTTTGTACCTCTATAAATATAAAACTCTCTCAGCCTGCAAATCCTGATGTTTACATCAAATCCACCTACAAGGAAACAGTCCATGTCCACTCTAACTCTCTCCTGTGCCTGGGAATTGCATGAGAGAGAAAGTAAGCCTGGACCATGACCAGAGATACGATTAACAATTTAATGTTGCAAACAGTATAATTTAAAAGATGTTTGAGGTCTATTTCCTGGAAATGTTTCCTGATACTGTTTAATTATCAGATTATCAGTGCAGACAGTGCTTGTGAAGCATCGTACAAAGCATAATTTATCCAGACAGTCCTTCATGGAAAGGAGAAAAAAGCCCTGAAACACTGCATTTTTTCTTCCTTGTGACAAAATATTTTGATTCAATTAGGCAAATTAATTTATTGTATCAGAGGAAATTGGCACTAAATATTTAACTTCATTTGAAACTAACTTCAATTCACAGCTAACACTTTCCATTAAACCCCCTGCAATTTAGTACACATGATATTTTTAATGAAAAGCTTTGTTCTGTAAAAGTTTCCTGTAGAAATATTTTGTCAAGTAATACTGTTTACACCTCAGCCTATGCTGGGATTGTTCCGTGTGGTACTTTCACATGGCACAGGCCTGTGCCCCATCTTTTCAGAGAGCTTCAGAGCTTGATGTGATGTAAGGGGACATCTTTTGCAGATTCACCGACAGTAGGTCAGTGTCATGTACACTTGTCAACTGTGCAGTAGCAGCATATTATACAGATCACCTATTTTTGTAGAATTGTAGAATGGTTTGGATTGGAAGGGACCTTAACGATCACCTAGTTCCACCCCCCCTGCCATGGGCAGGGACACCTTCCACTACACCAGGTTGCTCAAAGCCCCATCCAACCTGGTCTTGAACAATTCCAGGGATGGGGCATCCACAGCTTCTCTGGGCAGCCTGTTCCAGTGCCTCACCAGCCTCATGGTGAAGAATTTCTTCCTATATCTAATCTAAATCTATCCTCTTTCAGTTTAAAGCATTATCCATTGTCCTGTCACTATATTTCCTTGTAAAAAGTCCCTCTCCACCTTTCTTGCAGGTCCCCTTTAGGTACTGCAAGGCTGCTATAAGGTCTCATTGGAGCCTTCTCTTCTGCAGGATGAACAATGCTAACTCCCTGAGCCTGACTTCATAGGAGAGATGCTCCAGCCCTCTCATCATTTTCGTGGCTCTTCTCTGGACTCACTCCAACAGGTCCACACCTCTCTTAGGTTGGAGACCCAGAGCTGAACACAGTACTGCAGATAAGTTCTCACGAGAGCAGAGGAGCAGAATCACCTCCCTTGACATACTGATCAATCTTCTTTTGATGCAGCCCAAGACACGGTTGGCTTTCTGGGCCACAAAAACATGTTGCTAGTCATGTTAAGCTTCTCACCAGGCAACAGCCTCAAGTCCTTCTCCTCAGGGCTGATGTCAATTCATTCTCCACCAAGCCTGTATTTGTGCTTGGGATCGCCCTGACCCATGTGCAGGACCTTGCCCTTGGCCTTGTTGAATCTCATGAGGTTCATGCAGGCCCACCTCTCAAGGCTGTCAAGGTCCCGCTGGATGGCATCCCTTCCCTCCAGAGTGTCAACCACACCACACAGCTTGGTGTCATCAGCAAACTGGCTGGAAGTGCACTCAGTTGAACTGGCTATGTCCACCCCTGAAGAACACCACTCATTACTGGTCTCCACTTGAACATCGAGCCGTTGACCACAAATCTGAGTGCCACCATCCCACCAGTTCCTTATCCATCGAACAGTTCAGCCATCAAATCCATGGATCTCCAATTTAGAAACAAGGATGTTGTGCAAGACAGTGTCAAGCGCTTTGCACAAGTCCAGGTATATGATGTCAGTTCGTCTTCCCTTATCCACCAACACTGTAACCCCGCCATAGAAGGCCACCACATTTTTCAGGCATGACCTGCCCTTAGTGAAGCCGTGTTGGCTGTCACCAATCACCTCATTTTCCATGTGCCTTAGCATATTTTCCAGGAGGATCTGCTCCATAATCTTGCTGGGCACAGAGGTGACACTGAGTGGCTGGTCCTTCCCCATGTTTTGTTTCCCTTTTTAAAAATGAGAGTTATATTTCCCCTTTTTCAGTCAGTGGGAGCTTCACCACACTTCCATGACCTCTCAAATATGATAGATAGTGGCTTAGCAACTTCATCTGCCAGTTCCCTCAGGACTCGCAGATGCGTTTTGTCAGGTCCCCCAAACTTGTGCACCTTCAGGTTCCTTATATGGTCCTAAACCTGACCTTCTCCTAAATTGATGGCTCTTTTTTCTCCCAGCACCTGCCTTTGTCTTCTGCCACTTGGGCAGTGTGGCTAGAGCACTTGCCAGTGAAGACTGAGGCAAAAAAGAGAGATTATAGTAATTTGTCTTTTCAGCATCTCGAATCTCTCAGAATATTCTTCCTTCTGTGCTGTAAATACCAATGCTTGCTAGATGAACTTCTGCATTATACATGGAAATAAAGTTTGCCTGTGCTTTAAGAATAAGTTTAAAATTGTCAAAGACTGCACATGAGGGCTGACAGCAGGAGGTGCTTTGGTAAACCTCCATCTGGAAAGGCAATGCACGCATATGGAGGAGAGATCAAAACCTGAAGATTAACATGACAAAACACTGCTGCAAATTTTCAGCTGGAAAGACAGAATTGCTTTCAGCTCAGACAATAAATTAGATGATGATCCACATGCAGGGTTAATGATAATATCTGTGATGTCAGAAGCATGCAGTAATTACAGCTGTGAAGATGAGCTCTGGTGCTGTGTCTGGTACAACAGCTAATTATTTAGTGCTGCTGGAAATCTCTTTGTAAACACTGAAGCTAAAGCCCCCAATGAGGAACTCTGAAATCACCTTCTGTCTTTTTGTTTAATACTTGTTAATCTGCTTAACCTCTGGCCAACAGACACCTTATTTTCTAAAGCAAACAAAGAGGTACAAACCAAAAAAGTATGACCTAAAAGCAGGATGCCTGAATGGGTGGCCACATTGCTGTCATACATCTGGTTCTTAGATGTAAGGCCAGCTCTGTGTTTGGGAATAGCAATATGAGGTTGAGAAAGCCACTGGTCTGGAAAACAACAAATCAGTAAAATGTCACCAGAAGACATTTGCTGGACCATGACGCTACCCAAATATTCCCTTTATAAATTACCAGTCACTTTTTTTTTTTTTTTCCTGACAATTCCTTTGCCTGCCTTTATTTATTTCCCTGTGGCTTTGGAGGACCATTACAGGGAGACACAGACACCATCCCCTGCTATTGAAACTACCAATGATGGAAAAAAAACCAGACAGGATTGCATATGGAAGAGTAATGACTTAATGTCTTCATGTGTAAGAGCAAATAGTCTTCTTTAAAGACACAAAAAACATTTGGGTCTCGTACACCATCTCTTTCCTCCTCCACTGAGATATTTAAATACTGCACTTCTGTCTGCCTGCACTAAAACCAATAGGCATTTGGACAGAAAAGCATCAAACCCCAGAGCAGCTGAAGTTCACCAGGAGGCACATAGCAACAACCGATGCATGTCATTTAGGTAGGCTGCAGCCCAACAGAGCTCACCCAGGGAAGGTCAGATCCTTTCTAATGAGGAATTCAAGTGTCAGTGTGATAAATCCTGCCTAACATGGTCTGGCACATGGAAGCTAATATGAACAGAAAGACAGACAGAATCCATTACAGATATCACCTCAACCTCCTTCACCCTTTCACCTCACCAAAGGGATTGGGGCGGCCTCACGATGAAAACTGGGAATGGATGAAATAGATTTTTAGTTTAAGGTGATCCTGGAGGAAGGGGAGGAATGTTGTTTGCTAAAGTGGTTTCGTTTTTCGGGGGGGTTCTTTGGTTGGTTGGGTTTTTTTGATTGTTTGGGTTTTTTTTGTTGTGGTTTTTTTTTTGTTTGTTTTTTTTATTTAAAATATTTCTCTTATTTACTCCATACATGAATGAGTGCTCAGAAACTGGTATTAATTTGCAAGTAATTAAATTAATTCCCCGAGTCACAACCGTTTTGTCTACAACAAAGTCACTGTATTGTTATTTTTATAATCTTCTTAGGGTCTGGTCTTCTGAGAAGCACTGAATTGTTGCCCAGAAGGTCCTAGCTCTATATGGGAAACACAAAGACAGCTACTGCCTTACTTAGTCCACTCAGTACAGTGCAGGACTACAACTATTGTCACTAGACTTACATCCTGAAATCAGCCTATTTTGCCAAGGAAGCAGCACAGTTGCAGCCAGTAAATTGACACTGAAAACAGGAGGTGGGGCAGAATAAGGAAATCCTTTCGAAACAAGTCAATCTCAATTTGCTTGCTGAAGTAAAACTGCATTTTGCAAGTACGAAGTAGGTAATTACTACCTGCGGAATCATTTGACTCTCAAGCACTGAACTCTGCAACAAATAAAGGCAGAATATGTTGAGATAAATGTGCATTTACATTTATACTCTAGCAGATTCACATATGTCCAGAACATGAAGAGTCTCAGGGCAGCTGGAACACTGATGAAAACTTTTCCATGACCCTCCCTTCAGATGCAGCCTGGGGTATTATCTACTGGGGTGCAGTCTACTGCGGAACAGTCTCTCACCCTTTTGGGTGGGGAAACGGGTTGTTGTTGGTTCTTTAACATTTTGTGTTCACTTCCCATGGCCTCCTTATAGCCAGAAACTGTTCCAGATAAATCTGAAAGGCTTTGTAGTCTTTGATAAGACCAAAGGAGACATGATGTGTTTGCTCAGTGATTTTTTTCTTGCCTTTTATCGCAAAGAGCTGGGCTGTTCCCTTCCAGTCCCATGTCCCTATGGGGCATGAGTGCTATGGCCACGGGACCTGGGAAGAGGCAGAGCCTCACAACAGGAGCTGTGCAGTGAAGCCCATCACACCACAACCAGAGCAAGGAGCTCACCACAGCCAACTACGACCCTACTACTGCTCTTCAGGAATCCCTGTCCCTGGCAGTAAGTCTCCTGTTCTGAACTGTGTTCCTATTATCAATCTTTGCGTGCAGTAAGCGCTAGTCCTGCCAGACCACTTTGTAATCTGCTAAACCTCTTCTTGTAGGTCCAGCATTGGCCTATATGTCTGATTTTAGCAGTAATCTCAAGGTGTCTTCTGAGGACAAACTCAGATATATCTCTGTGAATTTTCCTATACAAAATTAAGATAGCACTTCTGATTGCATCGTTACCATCAATTTGTATTTCTGTTCCTAAACTCACTGTCCAAGTCATTATTTTTCCTGCTTATGCTGTGCCACCAGCTCTGGGCAACACGGTCTATAAATAATAATACCATGAGGAGCGGAACTGAGGCAGTGTGGGGTGTGGTTTTCTTTGAATGAAGGAAAATTGATTTCTGGATCCAAAAGCAGACTGGCTATACACAACATCAAAAACACCCTCAAAAGACAGAAAAGCAAAATTTTCTGCATAGGACTGCCAGCACTTTGACTTTGACTCCATTTGGAAGTCAGGATGTCCAGCCACTTCCTTCAGGTGCTCCCTTCCATCATTGAGAAAAGCGTCCAGATCCCTCCTGAGTGCACAAGAGAGTCAGATGCAAGCACGGTTGGAGCAACAACGTGTTTGCAGTCTTGCTCCAAGCTGTGCTGGCCAGGCACAGAGCTGCTAGACAGAGAGCTGTGAATATGTGATTTGGGTCACCTTATATTCCTTTTTCCCCTGCAAGCTCTCCTGCTTTACCACTCTCCTCCCCTCCTAAATAAACAGCTCACTTCTGTGTACCATTTCCCCGTTCGCCCTGGTTTTGCTGATTTTATACTCTTATTTGGTATTTATGCTAGAGTTGTCCTGGTAATTTCTAGCTTTGACAGCAATTTTGTCAAGCTATTACCTTTTTTGCTATCTATAGTGTCCTGCCGTTTCTCATTTTGCTGTCTTGTTAGTGACACCACAGGTTAGCGTGGGCCATCTGCATATACATTACTTCTCTTTGTAATCTCCAGCATCCCGCAGTTCCTCATGTTGTTATCTTGTCAGAGGCACTGTAAGACAGAGTGAGCCATCTGTACATACGCGTTAACACATACCTGCCTGCACCATCTGCCACTGTATTAATAGGCAAAGGTAAACAAAAATCATAACTGACAAAAAATAGACGCTTCTTTTGTAAACCAGATAAAACAGGAAAAAAGTCACAACCGCGTTTGAAGTCTACTAAGTGAAAACTCATCAAAGAAAATCACCTGCTACAGCTGTGTTCTACTGGATCTTGACCCCTTTGGGGTCATGTTTGAATGCATCTTGGAATAGTGTCCTGTGAAAGTGAAGGCACAGCTTACCTTGTGTTTCCTACTCAGTTCCAGTCCCATCTCCCAAAACACTCTGAAAACCAATCCCTAACCCCCAGTGGAACCCAGAAAGAGACAAAAGACTGTGTTCTACCCAAGTGGGTATGTTTGTCTCTGTGGAACTATGGACACACCATAAATGGCCTTTCCCATGCAAGGAGGACAGAGTGGTAAGTCCCTCATGAAAGCTGAGCATCACCACAAGTATACAGAAGCGCTACACTGGTCTACTACAATCAGTGTCCTCCTGAAACAGGACCTCCACCATGTGCAGGTTTGGCTTTCCTGGCTATTTCAAAGAGTCTGCTTTACGCAGGTTTTGTTTAACATGTACCACTAGCAAAATGATGATTGGATTGTTTTTGCTCAGTACATTTTAGTTATAGCCAACTTCCCAGAGACAAATTTAATTAGCGATTAATTCTCACTCAATGTTGTAGACTTCAAAAACCTTTTTTCCCTCGCTGGGGCTACACAGTGAAGTGCACTGTAATTAGGAGCAAATGTGAGATTCTTGTGCTTTCTTATTTAGAAAGAGTAGAAAAAGGAATCATTGTGTTTCCTCCAAGCGAAACAAGAAATAAAAGCAACACAGTAAATTCTGAAGAGTTAATGTTAATGCTAGCGCATTTATAGTCATAACTTTCAGCTGGAAGGCCCATATTGTTTTAAAGACCAGACGGCGTGTCATTCCAGGAGTCAGGCAGGAATAAGCTGCAGAGAAAGAAGTGAAACGCTAAATTCAGCTCCTTGGACAAGTCACTGCTCTTACCTCAATTTTTGTCCTGTAGAAGGGTCTTCGGGGATTTTCTTTTCCAGTGTGTGCATTTCTATTACCTAAAGCCACCGATCTTTGATCCTATAGGTTCTTTCTTCATAGGACAAACGAAGCCTCTTCAGACACCAGCTCCGAGGAGAGGAGCATTCCCAGTTCCTCTGCCTCTTCTACTCTGCACCAGAAGACCCTTCCTAGCTGTAGGTATATGATCCATGATAATGTAAAGGGACATTTCATTATAGAGGTTGTTATAGCCTCACACTGAGGTTGTTGTAACTCTACTTCTGCCCCACAAAGAAGCATGCTTTCTAGAGAAACATTCCCACTGTGCCCTTAGGGCAGCACAATAATTCATCATCCTTTACACTGGGCACACAAAGCTGTGAAGTACTAGAAAGCCCATTATATATAGAGAGAGAGATATATATTAGCAGGTCTGTAGCCCTGTGTGTTAATGCTCTGATCCTGCAAAGGAGACTGTATGCAGAAGATGTTTTTCATGGTCTTGGTCAAACTGTCTGAGAAAGGTTGCCAGGCTGTGCTCTGTGAGAAAAAGCTCTGTGAACTGCACACAGCTTCGCCTAGGGAAATGCCATAAACTCTTAGCACTAAATATTTCACTTGCGTGGAGATTGTATGTCAGAGATAATGGGCCTAATTTGAGGATGGCCTTTTACAGAAAGTTTAACATCGCACACTGGGCTCTTGTGATGGGACTTTTGCCTTTTACACTTGTAAACAGCATCCTGCAGGCCATGCATCAACTGTGCTGCAGAGAATTGTTTGAGGTTGTCTCTGCCCGACAAAGTCACTCTTTACCCTCTATCCATTAGCCAGATAAGCCTCAAAATAAACTGCAGACACTCCAGAATGTTCTGGGATGCTTCTTATGAAAGTGTGTACAGCGTCAAACCCTTCTCTGCTTAATAAAGATGATGTAAATGTTGCCTTTTTCAGATTACATTTTTATGCAATATATTGGGATTAAGCAGTTGTATTTTTCATATTTCTGTTAGTGGTTTGTTCAATAAGAGCAAATAACATCTATGGTAGTTTTAAGTGATGCTTTTAGCAAGAAAAAGTATAGAAAGATTTTTACCAAACGATATTTTAAGCCTTAACCTGGTGTTTGGGTAGATCTCCTCAGCACTTGTTACTTATCACTACTTACAGCAGTTTAAGACCAAATCTTCCCCACTTCTATTACCATTTTTTATCAGTCATCTTCATGCAATCCTTGCAGAGGTTCAGCTCATTATAGTGTGGACCAGCTGCCTGCACAACCATGTATAAGCATTTTTCACGCGTAGCCACTATTTGGCAAAATCCCTTTCCCAGCTGCCCAGGCATCCTCATCCCCACAGGCTGCACCAAAGTTTAGGATGAACCCTTACGCCAGACACAGCTAGACACAGAACTCTTTTCCATCCATTGTCAGACATAAATGACGACGTTTTATTCACTTCAGCTTCAAAACTTCATGGTACTTCAACAAAAATATCTCACATCACCACGTTATAGATATGCAGATGAGGTCTGGAGCATTCAATCAACTGTCCTTGTTCACCAGAAATTGGGGACAGAGGAAACTTCCTCTGGAAGATTTTTGTTTGATTGGGAAGCTTCAGGGGCTGCCTTTGCTCAGTTCATGGGTATCACCAGTGGTTCCCCAGTCAAGGTACCAGGGCTTACAATAATGACAATATCCAGTCCCTGGGAAACATGTGACAGAGCACAAGAGAAGTTAATTTTTACAGATGATGACAATGCAACACAAAGCAGGGAAGTTACAGAACTCAAATAACACTTCATGGCTATTACATTTCTCTCCCCACTCGGTCATGCAGCCATGCAGAGCACAGTTCTTCTATGACAGTGTTCATATAGAATAAATACTATTTGCATCAGGTGGTCCTGACTAACTAGTTTCCCACTATGGGCAGGATTGCAGAGGTAGGGAATATGGTTGTGAAATAAGCAACTAACATCTGTCTGAAATGATCCTCGATACTTTTCAATGTCTCCAGTCTTACTTAGATTTTAGGAATCTGAAATTACAAATGCAGAATTAAAAACTTTTGACATTCAAAAAAGTCACACTTCGATTTAAGGGATAGAGGAGGAAGGCCTACAAATGCTATTTGATTGGTTTTTGTCAAGTATTGCCTACAATGGCCATTTGGTGTAGTAGTTTTCAAGACGTTCCAGTCATGCTGGTGTCAGAGAACATTCATGGCTGTGTGGAGCTCTAATTTTAGGGCCATCCCTAGTTCTTCCCCATCATCAAGCTGTGGTGAGTAACTTTCAGTTGTAATTTTGCCACTATTTTTCCTCAAGACCACTTAGAACAAGCACAACTAAGAGCACTGAAATATTCAAATGTTAAGATTTGAGTTCTTTATGACTTTTTTCTTTAGGAAAAAACAAAATCAAAACAACACTCAACCATTGACTTGTTAGTAGCTTTTATTTTTCTCCCCCTGCAACTCATTTAATTTACTGCAAAATAAGTTTGTTAGTTCCCTGATCTGAAGAATTGACAGCTCATGTATTGATTAGCCACTCAACTATGCTCCTGCACATTATTTTCAGCTTACAGCCTTGTGTCAGTTGCTTCAAGCTTGTCTAAAACTCTAGTGCCTGGAGTCACAGCATTTGAAAACTGATTTGAATGAAGGGTAGGACAAGGGCAGGGCTGCACAATTCTGTGAATTATACATCACAAGAGCACACATGTCAGACGTTGTTGCAGAGGGTAGAGGAAAGAGGGGGCAACACAATGCATCGAGCATGCAGATGCGAGGTGCATTGTCTCTTCTTTAGTTAGGATTCAAACATTTCACTGTCATTGCTATGCAATTGAAACATGAGAATCATGTTAACTGCTTAGCTTGGAGGCTGAGCAGTAATTAAAAATAGATTGGCTAGTCTTCACACCTTACGTAAGATAGGATAAGCCATGGCATGTTTCTGTCAGGCTTTCCTCCATCCTTCATGCTAATGTTGCTTCCAAGTTCTCCACACTAATTTTAACTCACAGTCATGTCTGTGAAGGATACCAGCGTTGCATCCTCAGCAGCAATCAGTACATGCAGCAGCCTTGGTTCTGGTGATGGGACACAGAGCCAAGATTCAGGAGCCCCGACTGTTGGTTTGGCTTATACCTGTGATATGAGGAGAGGCTGATAGAACTTGGACTCTTCAGTCCAAAGAAGAAAAAGCTCATGGGGATTTTGTCAGTGTGTATAAATACCTGACAGGAGGGACTGAAGAAGAGCTACACTCTTCTAAATTGTGCTTACCGAGAGGTCAAGAGGGAGTGAGTACCAATGAAAACGTGAAATTCCATCTGAATGCATAAAAGCACTTTTTTTACCGAGATGGTAGTCAAACATTGGAACAGGCTGCCCAGAGAACTGTAGAGCCTACATCCTTGGAAATATTCAAATACTGTCTAGACCTGGTCCTGAGCAAACTGTTCTAGCTGATCCTGCTTGAGCTGGGTAAGAAGATGCAGGGATGTGGGGTGGAATAGATGATTTCAAGAGCTCCCTTCTGTCTGAAATGACTCTACGATTATCCAAGTAATTTCAGGCAAGTTTTTCCTCTCCTTCTCCTTTTTACTTTTTTAAACCAATGTCTCTCTTGGAAAACTCTTAATGGTCTGTTCAGTCATGTCAATGCTAAATACATGTGTACAGCTTTTTCATCTAATGTCTCAAGATATGAAACAAATATGAAACAAAACCAATAAAACTGATCTCATCATCACCAAGGGAAATTATACAGGCAGGAAAATGTTAAAGAAAAAATAAAAAAGAACAATTGTGTCCACAAATAAGACAGCAAAGACAATTTATGTTTAGTGCAAGAGGGACAATGACTTACCCTGCTGATTGCTGAAAGTGTGTGAAAATGTTACTTTTAATGGGATGCAATTTGTTAGGAATCAGAGCAGGGTGCTAGGGGACTGTGTTTTTTCCTCTGGCTCTGCCTCATCTCATTGTGAAACAATGTGAAAACCACTCAGAATCAGAGAAAGCAGGGCTGGGAGGGACTGTGAGTTACATTTCTTCATGGTAGCTTGTATTGGTTGTGTTTTGGATCTGTGCTGAAAATAGTGTCAATAACACAGGGATGATTTCATTATTGCTGTGTTGTGCTTACATAATGTCAAGATCTTTCCTGCTTAATTTCAGGTGTCTCCTATTATTGCTGGGCAGCATCAGTGTCCTGTCCCACAGAATAGTTGGTGAAATGCTTGGAAGGTCCATCCTTCCAAAGGGAATTAACTATACTTCGATGCATGAGTCGTGCTCAAGTGAAGGTGGAACTGTGAGATTTTCTACTGTTTCAACAATGTGGGCACCAGGAGTGGGATTCAGTTGAGCAAAAGAAGACATCTACATCTGCACCAGAATGGGGTAAATCTGACCTCTCCCCTTTGGGATGAGTTGTGCTTCATGGACTAGACTGAGATCAATAGTGACCGTAAAGAAACCCTGCAATCAAGAGCCTTGTGCCAATATCACAAAGATTTCCACATTAGTTAGCTCGCTTGTGTCCTTAATAGTCACACTTGTGCTCATGAATAGAGCTGTCACTCCTCTGATATAGGATCTTCATTGGACGTATAGTTCTTTCTACTGCCTACATTTCCCTACCCTGGGAATAAGCACCTTTTCTTTCCGATTCAGTTATACCTCACCCAGGCAGTTCTGCACTATTTTCCAGGCATGTTATTGAGATATTGATATACATAACCCAGGAGGCTAAAAAACCTTTTAATGAGTCAAACAGTAGTCTTGGAAAGCCTTCGCTTATTTGCATTAATGTGGGGTGACTCTGTTGACTTGAAGAGCTTTTTGCTCTGGTTTCACTCTGGTGTAATTCTTGGCAGAATTTGATCCTGTGGAAACAGTATTTATTGAAAGACAGAAAGTATCACATTGTTATAATGTACTATATGCACTATGATTTGTTAATCACCTATTTGAATTCAAGCTGCATTAAGTAAAAAGAGTAAAAAGAGTATGAGAGTAACTAGATAGAAAATGACCTTTTATTTGTTTGCCTGAAAATTCTCTACATTGCATCCCCAAGGAGGCTCTCAAAGCACTTCACAAATATTTCCTGAGCCTTACAGACAGGTTGCAAGAGATATAAGAATATAAGAATTCATTCAGGTGAAGATTAAATATCTTTGCAAAAGAAATCCAGTATTTCACACTCAAGTTGTCGTCCAATGCAGGGAATACTGAGTTAAATTTTATACCTGAGTCAACTATGAAGGCCGAAAAGACATTGATAATAGTCTTTGTTGGCATAAATTTTATGATTCATCGTCCGTTTATGGAGTTCCAAGATCACAAACATATTGGCATTTTAAAATGATTGGACCTTTGGGTATATTTCAGAGTTCTGGGCCACTGCTTTGGGAAGGCCTGTTTTGGAAAAGAAGCATTTTTTGTTCTTACTTTTGAGTGGAAAAGACAGTCTCTAGCTGCATAGTTTTACGCATTTGATGTAGGTGTTTGGTTAAGAATTACACTCCCAGCACTGTCAGCAGAGAAACTGTTGCCTTAGTTTCAATTGGCTTCTTGACTCTGCAGAGCCTAATGGTAGATGTGATTCTCTCTCTTTCACATGTTTACTCGCTGCTTTTCACTCTTATCTGAAAAAAATATATCTGTCCCTTCTGTTATGGAACAAAGTATGATTAGATTAGACTTAATGTGATATTTCCCATTACTTAACTTGATGTTGCATAAACTGATGTTTCCTTGCACTCATTACAATGATATGGTTGTGATTCATGGAAAATTATTTTTGGTACAAAAAAGGTTGGGAGCAAGCTATTCTAAAGTAATTAGGAGCACCTATCAGCTTGATGTTTATCACTGTTTTCTATACACTAAGTTTGTGTTTCCTGTTCTTGGACAATTCCATCCAGTGAATCATGAATGCCATTTCTACGGCATCATAAATAAAAACCTTCTCTTGATGTGTTATCCTGCTTTAGCAGTTGTTTCATTGGGCACAACTCATAATGAAGTGATACACTAAATAACATTAAGTTCCCTACCCTGTTGCCACAGAATAAGGATGTTGCCCAGTACAGACAGCCTGTGGAATATTGCTGGTAACCTCTGCAGAAAGAGAGGAAACTGTGTCGACTGGAAGTTTTTGGTGGCACAGGGACAACTGGGAAGAAATTAACCTTGGATAATGGAAACCAGAAGAAATTTTCTAACGAATCAGTGGAATTGTGAATTCTTGGTATTGCAGAGGCAAAAATAGGCAGCTGCTATTCAAGAGAGATCTTGATCAGTTTTGCAGGGGACTTGCAGTTCTCTGCAACAGCGACTGGTTGGGTTTGGTGACTTTGAAAATCCTTTCCAGTCCAGAGTGCCCAGCACACAGTGTTTCCTGCTGCTGGGATCCAACACGTGGCTGTCAGATATAGATAGGACAGTGCCCATATGTCACCAGCCCCAGCGTCACATAACAAGGCAGGAAAGGCACAGAAGTATAGTCTCATAGGGCACTGTAAGACTAAAAGACACTGTGCTTTCTGCAGGATGGAGAGATGAGATGGTTGTTGATACAGAGTAAATGGTTTCCACACCTCAGCTGGGAGTAAAGTGAAATCAACAGTTGACTTGAACCTTTAGGACACAAAACAAGCATTTGGTTCAAATACAGTTTAAAGAGCTAAGATCTCCACGTCTTATCTCCTAGATAAGTAGTGCATGGAGGAGGACTTTAACTGTACTTGGAGTCTTGAACGTTGCAGCCAAAATTGCAAGAAACTTGTCTTTTAGTAAAATCAAAATAGGGACACTAGACTGGTCACAGAAATGTTGCTGCATGACTTGAGCCTTGAAGCAATGCAGTAGAAAAAACCCTGCTGACAAAAGAACTACTTTCCCCTGTTCTGCTGATGTTCCCGGGGAGCTGGAGCGACTCCAGGTGGGATAGGCTTTTGACCCAGGTAGCTTTGAGAACTGTAGCCCTCTTATTTGGACCTCAGTATCAACTTTCCCTTCTGCATTGAAATAAATGTTCTTTTTCAGGAGAGGAGGCTCCATAGAAGACAGGCAACTACAGACTCAGACCTTACATCATTTGACTTCCAAAGGGCAACACAATACTTGACCCAGTTTAAAGATGCAGAAACACATAGTACAGAAGGAGGAGAGCTGTTTATATCCCCTTTACCATTTGTGTAGTGTCTATGTGACTCCCCAAAGCTGCATACAATTTATTGACCCGATGCAGTACTTGAGGAAATAGAGAAAGATACAGAAATGGAGGATTTGATCCAGTAAGGATAAAAGCCCTACACGCTTCAGAAGGATCTTTAATATATTTGAGATTAAGCATGTCTAAATGTCTTGTTCAAGGATCTGCTTGTTCCAACAAAGTCCTCTGCAGTTCCAGCAATGACTTCCACAGAGTAAACTAAAGGACCCAGAGATCTTAAATTAAGACCAGCTACTGTCTCTATTGCCAGGTTATCCTTTCTGTTGCTTTATTAGTAGTGACACCAGTTCAAGAACCTCTGTCTTATAAATCTTATTGTTGGTATCCACTAAATTTATCCAAGTAGTATTCCCTTCTCCCATCTCACTGTTCCAGGAGATTTAATATGCCAGTATCTTGTGAACAAAGGAAAAATGAGAAGGTTTATCACAAAACTGCTATTTTGGGGGGCCTGGGAAGCGGTTGGGTTTTGTTCGCTTTGGTCTAGTAAATAAAAGTACCTTAAACTTTTCAGTCTCCTTGTCCAGGATTATATTTGGTTACTATGGGAATCCAAGTTGCGATCTGGCATTCAGACCTGCTTAGACACTCACCTAAAGTGATACTGCATCCATCTCTCCATCCCCAAATCTTCAGCACTAATCTCTGTGTTCTCTGTGAAATCTGCTCTGAAGGACTTAGAGTCATAGGATAGGAAGAGTTGGCTGGAAAAAGGGAAGAGGGAAGAGTGAAAAGGAGAGTAGAAAGCTGTGGTGTATAGTGAGTGAATAAATGACAAATAGAGCTCTTGAGTGAATTACACTGAGCTACTGGGCATGGGAAAAGGGCAACAGGGAGGATATGCAGGTCTCAGTACTGTTAGGGAAAAAGTGAGTGAATTATTACTTCCTGGTAGGGGTTAGAGAAGGTCCTTGATGCGCAGCAAGTTTGGCCCTTAAGAATTTTCATAGGGATCATAGATGTCTCCAAAAAATCTATCTAAAAAACCTACTTGAAAAGAGTTGTTTTGTTTTGTTTGTTGTTTGTTTGTGTTTTTATTGTGTTTGTTTTTGGTTTTGTTTTGCTTTTTCAGAGCCATTTTGATCAGTAAATGGCAAAGCAACAACTTAGCTCAAATGTCGTATCTGGTGACAGCACTTCTCTTTCAGGGATTATAAATTGGTTTCATCTTGACTTGTGATCTATCTGGTTTTACAGGCAGATGCTTTATCCTTTACATCAGGCATGAAACACGGCAACTCCCTTTATCTGGAAACTCCCTTTATATGGCAACTCTGCACAGGGAAATATATCCTGTCTTTTCTTTTTTCAGCGTAGAGAAGCTGAATCTTTTATGTGAATTACACCTGGGACAGAATTCCAGTTTCTTCCCTAGTTTCACAAGCAGATAACGTCCTCATGCCACGTCACAACAGGTCTGGAACATAGTTTTTGACTTACCTAAGTTTTGGAGTCTAGTATTTGCCTGTTCTTTGACTTTACCACATTACTTGAGATCTGCATGTGGTCTTCCATCTGAGTAGCAGCCAGGCTTGGAGACTTCATCCAGGAGCACTTGTGGGAAGCCTGGCATAACCATGGTCAAGCAGGTACCAGGAAAATGGCAAGACTTTGGGCCACTGCTCAAACAGTTTATCTTTGCTTAGTTCTCAGGCCTCCTGTCACCTTGTTATCCATCTGCATTGGAGTAAACCTGGAAAAAGTAGGAGTAATGATCTGCTTTCCACTGCTCCAATGAAGAATTGTTCAATTGCCAACTGCAGCTCAATTCTACAGAGTAAATATCCATTCCCTCTGCTCATTTGACACTCATCATAGATTGCCTTTTTTTTTTTTCCCTGTGAATCCAGGTGCTTTTGTTAAGAACGAAATGAGAGCTGAAAATTTGTGAGCTTTCCTCTTCTTTTCCAACCTTGCCCTCTTCCAGCCTGAACTGTATGTCACGTAACACCCTGCTCCTTTCAGCCTGCCAAGCGGAGCCTGAGTGAGAAATAGAGGGTCCAGACTTAAATGAAGGAAGAAACACAATCTTGTGTAATGAATCCCATACAGTGCAGTGTTCTGATTCCAGACATAATGCTGGCAGAACTGGTGGTACAGACACCGTTTATTCTCCTATGAAATCCTGAGTGAGGATTTCAGCAATATAAACCCTTTCACAAAAGCTTGGCCCTGTTTCACACCACCTGCCAAGAAAAAGTCCATTTTAGATGGGAAAATTATTGCAGAATATTGCCGTGATAAGCCTTCTCTGGTCCACTCTTGCTGGTTCCCATATTGCAGGAATGTGGACCAGCTCTGATTGATTGGGAAAGGAGCAGGCACACATCAGCTCACATGCCAGATCCCCTGCCTAAGTACTATTGTATTGCTCCCAAGCAGATGTTCAGTCCAAGGCAACAGCTGTCCCTTAAATAAATAAAAAGCATTGTGACTACAGGTTTATTTAACCCACCAGGGAGCCAACATTGCCTCAAGTGGTTTCTTCTTCAGGGTATAAAACTTGGAATAATGTTAGCTTTTCCAAATTAAAAATGAAAGTGTTACCATCTGAGTATCACTTCACTCCACTTACTCCCACCTTTATCTGCTATTTCTTCCAGTAGGAAGTTCCAAAGCCTGGTCTCAGTATTGACTGGACCATCCTTTATCCAATGGCAGAAGGTATTTCATACCCTTTAGCCTCACCAACATAACATTAATTTTCTTCAAGTTAATTAATAAAGTTCCTGTTATTATATCTACTTCCCTCCTAGTGAAGGGAAATAGTGTTATCTGCCTCATGCGCATAACTCAGCACCATATTGTTTGAATGCCCTCAAGCACAATTTTATCTTTAATAACACAATAATAAAGAAAAAAAAAAAAAAAAAAAAAGGTTTCTTCTCCTCTGCTGCCCCCAAGGCAGAATTTGAGCTTCCATGGTTTACTGCTTGCTTGAAAAGGAACAGTTTGCATTATATTTCAGGCACGTCACAGTTTATGCAGTATGTTTTCAGGTTGACTTGCTGTAGCAGCAAGGAGAGGAACATCTGTAACCCTATATTCTTCTAGAGCACCTTTTATCCACTGCTCTCCAGATGTTTGAATCCCAAATTAATTTTCTCTGCATCACTGGAGGGCAACAGGCAGAGACTTCAGCGGGAGGAGAGGGCACAGCCAAAGTGGCTTTTTAGCTCCTTCCCCTGGCTTCCATCTCCTGCTGCCTAAGTGTTCAACCAGCACCAACTGGGGTTGCTCGCTGGGTTGCAGCTGGTCCAGTTCCATATGTCACAGTGGCTGGAGGGGACCCTGCAGGCTGTCTTCATGGCTGGGAACGACTTAGCAGAGCTGTGGTCCCACATCAAATGTCAGTTTCCCCAAACATCGGTAGGGGCCCTGAGCACGGCCCCAGAGAAGTACCAAACGTCCTGTCAGAATTATCTCTTGTGTGAGGTGGGAAAGCTTCCTCCATGGCGGTAAATCGAGAGAACTGTCACAGAGCAGACGAAAAGAAGTATCCAGACAAAAGGAGAAAATCTCACAAACAAATCACAAAGCTTGGCGTTTGGAAGTCTCTTGAAGTGATGATATCTCAAGTCCAGTTTCCTCTCTGAGTGAAGTGAAATAAATAAAAAGTAAAGGAAAATACTGAAATAATTTTGCCCTTTTAAAAATTTTCTTAAATTTCCCTGGCATACAATTCTGTTCCTGATTTTTTCTTTTCTCATTACCCTGATGTATATATGCATATATATACATGTATGCATACATATATGCATATGAGCAAAGGCATGAAACTTTACCCTTGAAGAAGGAAAGACAGCAAGATAATTCCACAGAAGAAATTAATAATTGTTAGAGATGTCATTACTTTCAAAAGTATTTCACGTTAGCTATATGTGAAATTAATTAATTAATTAATTCAGCAACTATAGTGTTAAAATAAGTCTGTGCTAGAAACCACCATTCATTTCCACAGATCCTTTTACTCCAAGTGATGCCAATGAACTCTGGCATTTTGCATTGGATAGCTTTCCACCTTTTCTCCTTTAACAGCAGTATTCAGAGGTGCAATTGAGAGCATAACAGCACTGCTGGGTCTCATACAGGCACACAGGAAGAAATCTCGCATAAACATGGGAGGTCTCTGCATCACCAGTTTCTTAGCAGAATAGACAAGGTTAGTGATGAACTCACAAGAAAGCTGCAGTTCTTCCCAAAGTCCCACAGCAGTTTACTGGCAGAGCTGAGATTGGTTTCAGGTGACCCTTGCAAGGGGTCTAAGTTTTGGCCACTAGACCGTTCTTTCAGATGCACCTACACATGACTCATTATCTCACTTGGGATTGCAAAGAAGCATTGATTGAACAGCACAGAGCAACACTCGCTGTCATAATTGTCCTGCTGTTAAGCACAGAAGAGCCACCTTTTACCTGGGGGAGGGGAATATCACATCCAACCACATCCATTCAAACATTTTCCCCTGTTTCAGCAGCACTTCAGATTTCGTACTTCGTTTTAATAAAGAAACTAGGGAACATTTTACCTCATTGTTTCATTTGATCCAAACAGCTTTCTGCAGTCTGTTAATTGTCTCAAACATCTGCCATTAGAGGCATTTTTCTCTTCTGTCAGCTCCCTCTCTGGTTTTCGTGAAAGGGTTTATATTGCTCAAAACTTGCCAGGGCCTTGTTAGGCTGACAGGCTGCCTTGTATTTGCCCAAATTGTGTCTAGTAAGAGCTGTCAAGACCATGGAGAATTAAAATGCACAGCCTGGTAGTTCAGTGGAAAGCACTGAAGACTCCCTGCCTATTAGAGAACACGTTTAAGGTACTTCAGTATGCCTTGGTCTGGTACCAGATTCTCCAGGACAGGCCTGACAAAACAAATGAGATATAGGTTTAGAAATGTGGTAAATCAAACCATCACGCAGTAAATCGCGAGGAGTTTGGCACAAGCAGTTAATCAGCTGCCAGGAATTCATGCCCGGTGTCTGACAGGCAGTCAGATCGGTGACAGAAATGTGGGGATGGGTAGCATGGGGTACACCTGTGTATGTTTATGTGAATGGAAGTACCTGCAAAGGGCGCAATAAAAATTCTCTTTGCATACCTACTTAACCCTGCCTAGTCCCTGCTGTCAGTCAGCGCAATCACTTGACTGATGGTGTTATTAAAGGGCTATCTTGGTTAATCTCCACTTTATGTTTGCACACTTAGTCAAACAGTGTTGCGGTAGATCTGTCAGCTCCCTGCGAGCAGGCAGCTGACAAACTCCTTGAGAGCAGCACCTGTACGTACGCAAACATAAAGAACAGGAGCGTGTATGTTCTCCATCTGGCTCCAAGCTGGAGCTTTGGGTCTATTAATCATTCTCAGAGCCTCAAAGGCTTTGCTAGCTTGTTTGTTGCCTGACCCAGAGGAGTGATGCTTCAGTGCCTGGCACTGAAAAGCCAAGACTTCTGCATTTTGTTCGTAGCTCTGCAATCAATCCACAGCACAGGCCTGAGCGAACCTCTTAGGATTAGGTCCAAAGGGATGAAGACTGTAAAACTGAATCAGAGACACTTCTCTTTTCAGGATTTGGCTACTAGACTGCAACCCAGACCTCAGGGACAGGATTCTGATCTCTCCACATAGCATTATGAGAGGAGCCAGGCTCCTTGGAGCAGCCACTGAGGAAGGACATCAATACAGAGAGCAAAACACTGGAGAAAGGGGCACGTGCTACATCCTGCCTTTCCTCAAGATGCGGGTGCTTATCTGGGCAACACTCACTCTCTGCTAAAGGTCTCTAGTCTATCTTCACCAATTCAAGTCCTCTTCTGATTTTTTTTAATAGAAAGCAGTTTTGGTGACACATCTTTAAATGCATTTCACTGCTGAGCACACCACGTGGGAGAGCTGGCACCAGTCTCACAGACACACAGAGTTATTCAAAGCCATCTCCAAGAGCAAAATCTACCTATATGAGTATGGGGAGAAGGGAGGTTTCCATTCCCTCTGCTGAAGCTATTCTCTCTCGTGGGAAAAAACAAAGGAGGTTATGATATCATTGTCTTTGGAGATACTGAAAACTGGATATTGCCCTGAACTAACTTTGAAGCTGGCTCTGCTTTGAGAAGAGGATTGAACTAGATGACAACCAGAGGTCCCTTCCAGGCTTGCATGAATCTGTGATTCTAGAATTGTATGGAAACTACTTTAGAGTGAAAAATATATGAGAATTTCCTTGCAGCTCAGATCTTAGGGTTCTCCCTGTGGGGGTCATTCCTGTCCCCCAACATCTGTTCATATATCTCACCCCATGTCCAAAACGTATGGACTTACCTCTTTTGCTTCTTTTCCCAGTTCCCAGGCAGCAGATCCACACATCTACCTGAGAAATGGGATGCTGCAGCTACACCCATGTGAACTCTGATGAAAAACTTTTAAGGAAGGTGTCTTCTGAGATGCTTCAGGGCAGGTAGACAAGGAGCTGTGCAGTCTGTGGATCTGGCCAGTCCTACACAGAATGAAACTCGGGAATACAACCGATGCATCTGAACAGTGAAAGGAAAGAGTGAAGTAGTCTTGAATAGGAGAGGTTTGGATATATGCACCTAAGTTCTACCTACTCCCCATTGTGTGTTACCTTGGAGACAGCCCTAAAGTGAGGATTCAAAAACTGTTACTTACGTTACTAAATGAGTTGCCTGTTTTTCACCTGGACTTAGCAGACACATCTGATTTATTTCAACATTAACAAGATCATGAATGAAATGAAATCATACACAGATGAGTGTGACAATTGCTACTCTTATTAATCCTGCTGTTTAGGTTCGTGTTTAACAGGAGGCATATGCAAGGCTCATTTGATATCAAAACAGCGAAGCAGCTCCTAATCTGTCACTGTCACAGGCATCTGTGAAGAGCCACCTGCAGCACTCAGTGCAGAGAGCAACTGAGCAGTGTGAAAAGCCACTGTGGCAGATGGAAGGACTGAGATATTGATCATGAAATGTGTTTTTGTTGTCAAAAGAGAACAAACCTGTCTCAAAGAATCAAATTTCTCTACATTGCACAGGCACACAACCGTAATCATGAGATGCTACAGCGTATGGAGGGTACATTGTACTGAATAACCTCCATTATAGAACAAATACGCCTCCTGCCCTCAAAAGGTCAGTGCTGGGCCAAGAGTGATGCTTGCCTGTCCTCTGTGTAGCACATATTGAGACCTTTTTCAGCCAATATTTGGTTCAACTACTTTGCAGGATGGAGGAGCTCAGATCTTACCCCAGCTTTTAAAGCAGGCTCACCCTACCAGAGTACTCAAAGGCAAGTCTGTCCATTTCTTCTACACCCTGTGCACAGCTGATCAAACTGGCACTTGAGTGCAATAATCCGCATGCTGCTGGAATGACTGGTAGAACAACCTCGGCCCAAAACAAGTAGAA
Organism: Pampusana beccarii; assembly: GCA_013399365.1. NCBI lineage: Eukaryota > Metazoa > Chordata > Aves > Columbiformes > Columbidae > Pampusana > Pampusana beccarii. The sequence goes on along the minus strand of VWYH01008147.1, from coordinate 145,023 downwards.
CTCTCCCAGCTCCAGAGAAATGTCTAGATGATGTTTAATTTACAATGGTAAATGAAACCACAGAATTCTATTGGCTTATTGGTTGGATCGAGTCCCAGCTATTTTCTGGAGGGAAAGTCAGTGGACAATTTGATAGTGATATCTGCAGAACAATGTCCCAAGTATACATCAGAGAACTTTGGGTTCAGTCAAAGATTTCAATAAAGTCATGGGAGGGTTTCTCTTTGCTTCATTCCATGTCAGGTGAACCATTTTGTGCTTACCTGTCTTCCCTCAGAGCCAGTTCATCCATTTTCCCTTTGGATGGATGGATGGAACAGGGGAACCGCAATCCTGGATCTGGACACTGGGCAGTTGTTCAGGTAGCTTTTTACTGGTAGAAGCCAGAAACATAGCCTTCAGAGGAAGACATAGGAAGCGGCAGGCTATTTAGGTGGAGTGATTTCCATCTCTGGATGCCTCATTATAAACTCAAGGGCTGCTTCAAATGCTGAATAAAACCCTGATTTGCATCCCTAGTTTTCTCACAATGCTGGATGAGGTGAGCATGGGGAACCATTCCTCCCTTCCCAGAAATAATCACTATGGAGCTGTTACAACTATCAATAACATGTCTATTTCAATTCTTATGCCCCCTTAAATAATTCTCTTCTCTCAAAGATGAAGAGATTTCTAAGGGATTATGTTTTTTGAATATGAAACCAATAAATATTTAAAACATTTCCACACATGAGTCTGTATTGCAAGAAGGCGATGTCAGGTTCATAGCATCTCTGGAGCAGATTTTTTAATATGTGTCTGATTTATTTTCTTCCTAATCACTGAAGTCTACCAGGTTCCTCTCAAAATCAAGAGAACATACAGTCCATCTGAACAGACCCTATAGCTTACATTAATATATAAAACCTCTCTTCCCAAATAGACAAATATTGCCTTTGATAGCTCAGCCTTAAAATTACACACACTTTTCAGGCCAGTGAGTATATGTTTTGACATGCTTGTCAGAGTCCTACTACAAAGACTGTGTGTAATATTGCTGGAATATGATAAATAGTTTATTATCACCATCATGGCCTCCAGAGAGGAAACATGTTTGACTGCTATTGTAGTGTTTAGTCATTTAATTATAAAGCTGTAATCTTCATTTAGGAGAATAACTTTGAGACCAGATGACATTCATCGTTCTGTGTGAACTATGTTTTGTTTTATCTGTATTTTATTTTCATTTAGTTCTTTTGGTCTTTCAAGTGCTAGAAGATCTATCTCACTTTCTGAGGGGTATTTCTGCAAAATAAAATACTAGTATTTTGAGGCAGTTTCACAAGTATAGTACATAAGAAAACACACAAAAATAGTTCACACATAAACTTGTTTAATAGCTTTTTCAAGTTAAAGAAAATTGGTTTTATTTTAAATTGATATTAAAGCAAATAGGATGGCTCTGATAGAAATTATTTTGATGTATTAGAAGTGATGCTGAATATGATATTCTCCGCTCTTTTTTTGGACTTTTAAACTCAAGCAAACACACTGGGATTTATCTTCTGTCCTCTTAATTTTAACATGGAGTCCCTGTTCCTCCTTAGCTATCTGGTAGAAAAGGATGTCCGCATTTAGGATGTATTCACGTTATACAACGTGGATTTCAAATAGCTACATGACTTGCAACAAATTTAGAAAAAAGCATAATGCTGAAAAGGTATTGACTGTGGTAGTGGGAAGGCTCTTGCAACTGGTGGAAGGGCAGGTTTCAAACTGGACTGGAAGCCGAGCTGGGATCGTGACCTCCCCAGCACTCATCAGGGGAAAAATAGTCAAACCATGTGTACTCAGAACTATTTGCATCAGACAAAAGCATTTTGGAATCCGCAAGAAAAGGACATTTAGGCCGTTAGATTGTAAAGAGGGATGTTTATCTTCCTGTGATGCTGTGCAGAGCAATAAATGGTACCTTTACATGAAAAGAAGCCTTGTAGAATCCACCATCCAAAAACCAGAACAGCACCTGAGCTAAACCCATGAAATCAGGGTTGTGTTCCTTGATGAATAAAATAATTCATCTGTTGTGCACTTGAGAACTTTTTGCCTTCAAGAATCCCAAAGTTTTTCACTTTGATTATTATTTTTTTTTTACATTTGTTTGAAAATGTTGTACACCAAGAAACAAATGTTGCATATGCTACTTGTGATGCTCCAGCAGTAACTTCCCTCTAAGAAAAGGTTTAGTTATTTTCATGATATGCAGGCTCAGGAATCCACTGTGAAAATGCAACCGGTTTTAAGGAAAAAAGTTATGTTAATCAGACAACTGCTCAAACAAAGCAATGTCAAAGTACAGGCTAGAGAAGGGAGTAGTCTTTCTGAAGCAAGAATACACCATTCATGCTACATGGATTGCTGCTGGCCTGGAGAACATCACAGATCTAATTCTGGTCTTATTTTCTTCAAAGTCGAGAGTATCTGTACTGAGGTCAAAGTGACAATCATGTAAGGCTTGTGATAAGAGATTAGAAGCACTTTCCCCTGGTGAAGTGTTGGGCAAATGGATCCAGGCCACTTCATCATGTTAAAAAGAGCTATTTCCGTCCCAGTTTTTCTTTGAGCTTCAGTTTTATAAATCCCAAAATAACCAAACTGAAGTCAAAGTCATTGCTTGGCACTTTGTAAGAGTAACTCACTGAAGAGCCACCTTTTACATCTTCCTTGGTTTGAATTTCCCCATATATATTAATAGATCTACATTTATAGATAATAGCACTGCATTTAAAACACAGGCCAGTGTTTGCACTCAGGGCACAGAACATGCCTGTGAGCTAACATGTATGGCTGTAAAGGCAGAGAGATTCTTCACCTCTGTTTGTTAATTTTCGACACTACAACTGTGTGAGAGGCACTAAATATCTGAATTTGAACCACATCTGAAAAAATTATAACATATCTATGGAACTAAATTTAACATTTTTCAAAGTTTTTTTTTGTGGGCTTGTGAATGTGAAATCCTCTAAACCTCCTTCGAGCTTGTGTCCCATGTGAAGATTTCAGAGATTCATTTGCCTCATACTCAGAAATAGAAAGTTTCTCTGTTGTCACTCACAAGGATTGCTTCTGACCTTCCTTTTTCAGTCATCCTTCCTCTAGGGTAGGCTTTGTACTTCTTTTAATTTAAAGATCCTAAGCTGGCCACTCTCTCAACTGGCTTTATAGGGTATCACCTATCAGAAATGGTTCTGAGGCTTAGCTCCCTTCTCCAAAAACACCTATTCAAACACCGATCCCTGCAGCCAAGCAGTCCAATGAGAGCTGGAATCAAACCTTTGATTAACGTTATACTGAGGATACATTTAAATCCAAAAGCCTAGTTACGCCAATATGCACTCAGAAATGTGCTTTTCTCCCTAATTTTTATACACAGAACTTAGGTAACTGGCTTCAGGCAAAGGTCTCAAGTCAGGACCTGTGTTGAAGGATCTGAAAGTCCAAGAAAGAGCAACTTATAAAACTTCTTGCTGAAGCTGCCTCCACTTTTCCTGGTGTCTAAACACCCTTTTCCTACATACTCCTTGGACAAGGTAGTGCTTGCAATCTGCATGTGAGTGGAAGATCACCCAGAGAGGTTTGTGGGTTTGTTATCTGTAGATAACTCTTTGCCTCTCCCAGACTGTTTAGGGAGGTATCTACCATGAGGAGGCAGGAACAGAGCCCTACTGTAGTGGCCGTGCAGTCACTCAAAACTAAAGAGATCTAAATAAATATCCAGATCATCTAGCAGCCTTTTGAAGCAGCCTACCTCTTTAATTTTGTTGGAGATGAGTCTTTTATGAGCAATAAAAAGACTAAAGTGAAGGCAACTGCAAGGGCTGGACTGGAAAAATACGGGGCAAGGCCTCAAATGTTTTTGCTTGTTTTTACTCATGTAAATCTTCAGGCTGAACTGAATGGGAGCAGGCCGCCCCAGGCATGTCACAGGATGAGGTTTTTAAGCGAATCTTCAGCACAGGCTGTAAAAAGTCACCCATTTCTCTTGTATCATGGGAACAAATATACTGAGAGCATGAAGATGTCCTCATTCTGGTCTGAGCTGTTTCTAACAGTGATTCAGCTACCTTTTCTTTACCTTCTGTGCCCATCTACCGTTTGCAAAAAATTCAACTAGAAACCATGAAGTCTGACCCCAGCTTGTTTCAATTATCTGTTTAATTTGCTGACTCTGGCAGAAATATTTCTGATTTGCAGTGCTAAAATGAAGGGGTGTTTCGGGTAGGTAGCAGTTCAGATGCTCTCTGAACTGGGTTCATCTTTTGCCTACATTTTCTTCAGAACTGAGAGTAAAAAAGGGAGTCCATAGAGCTGTTTAACACTCTGTATTTACTTGCAGTCCTGTTGATTTTGCAAATATAATTGACAGCTTTGTGGAATTCATGTCACTACAGTCTTTCAGGTAGTTTCTGGTGGCAGGATACTGTAAGCCAGGGTTTATCCCTATATGCATTCAGATGTTTGAACACCTCTCTCCACCTCCTCTGGCTGCAGTTTATTGTCTTTGATGAGTGACTGCTTCATCATAGTAAGTGCATCCAGCTCACGGCAAAAATGATAGCTCAGTGCTTTTGCCCACATGAGCTGGTATTTTATTGAAATGTTCACATGAGTTGCAATACACAATAGAGAGCCAAAGACAAAAGAGTACCAATAACAATGTAATGAGAGCAGCTCATCTGAGGGCTCCATTGAGAGCCAGACTTCACAATATCGTAAATGGAAAAACGTAAAGAACCCACAGGAAACACAGAGTTCATCCGTAGTGCAGTTTCCTTCATCTTAAATGTATGTATAAACATAGCCCAGGGGAAAGTAAAATCATAAATGAATACCTCTCCCCTAAGGAGGTTTCAGAGAAAGGTGAGTCTCAAGATATTCTGTAAGGAGTCAGTTTGATGAGCAGGCTTTGGAGCCAGGCCCAGTCCATCTTCCACACACCCAAATACTGACCCACAGTTCTGCTGTTCCCTCTCTCTATGCCTGCCCAGGCTGCTCTGTGGGCTTCTCTCCATAAGAGACAGCCCTTTCCCTCATTAGGGCTGATCTTCCCTTCTTAGTGTTGAGGTCTTCTTGCCCAAATGGGTAACCCATTGCCTCATCAGATATCAAGTCTACAGGTGTAGTTTTTCTCCTCTGCTTTTCAGAGGAGGACAGCAATGCTGTTGTCCAATAATGTGGGTATATCAGATATTTCAGAGCATCCCACCCAGTAGGGTTTCCTGTCAATATAACAGGCTGCTGACATATGCCTTGAAGAGTTTGTATTCCTGGAGACTGCAGAATCCTACAGACAATCTTGTCCTTAATTATAACAGTCCATAGCAAGGACTGTCACCTTAAAAACAGATCTCTATGTCTGTGCTGTTTCCCCCTCCCTTCACATCAAATCCACTGATCCATATCTCAATTTTAGAAATAGGCATGACTGAGCTGACCAAAAGAATGGCTGGCCTTCTTTCTTCTTTCCAATAATTTCTTGGTGTCTCTTTTCTCTAAGAAATAATCCAAACAAGGTCTACAAACATAGACATGACAGCCCTGGTATTCTTCCAGAAAGACAAATATTCTACCTGAAAATTACAGAATAGGATAGTAACATGCAGGATGTGACCATCTCTATCCTATAAACTAAACCCAAGTAAAAAGAAGGTCATGAAGACTAAGTGGCAAACATGGAAAAAATGCATTAAACAACGCATAATTATTAGTCAGATTAGGAACAACTTTGCTCTTCCAAGAAGGAGTAGGCTCACCTAGCGAAGCACAAAACAATAAGTTAGTTCATTTGGTTGAATTTCTGCGGGAGGTCTTGCAAGTGATTAGTTTCAGCTTCTACCCTATGATGGTTCCCTCTGCTATTCTCTGCAAGCAAAATCAAACTTACACAATTAGCCAAGCCACAACATTTTTTTTTATTTATTTTTTTTTATTTGAACCCTAGAAGGCCTGCAAAGACTGCCACCCACAAGCAGCTATGCACAAGTATGGCTGACTTTCGTCCACAGTTCACAGTATTACTCTGGCCTTCAGGGAGGCCACACATTAATTGTCAGCCCTGCTGTACCACACTGAGTGGTAATTACTGCTGTTCCTCTGCCAGACTCTGCTGTTTATTCTTTTGCCCTTAGACAGCTCTGATGAACTTTGCAGCAAACTTACTCTTACTGTGAACAGAGGGGTTAAGTTTCCTCTCCCTCAGGATGGGTTTGGCAGACATATGCCAATTCTGTTTTCAGTTGTGCCGTTTCTCTCCCAGCGCATGTACAGTCACAGCTGTGAATGAGTTGCAAGCTTAAATTTTTAATGCTGGAGTCTATTCCTAGCCACCTCTTCAACATTACCACCTCTCCTGCATCTTATCATGTGCCCACAGAGACATCCTGTGTTCTGTTTAATTGCAACACTATTTACATTTGTCTTTTTGGTTTGTTTGTATCACCGAGTTCTTAAATGAAGCCTTGCTGAGGCATAGTAACAGGTTTGTCTTTCTTTGCTTACCCGTTTTGGAAAAAAAAAAGAAAAAGTATTCAAACTACATTATCTGCAAACTCCTGCGAAAGAAACATGAAGAAGAGTTCTTAACTCGGAATGAAAGACATTAATTTAATAAGGATAATGCTCTTTATTAATGGCTGGATGAAAAATAGTCGCTGTGATTTACTTAATGTGATGAACTGAGCTCAGGGTATTGTTTTCCAGGGTATTGTACAAATACGGAGCAAGAAGCAGGCTCTGCACTGAAGACCTAAATAGAAAAGAGACTCACAAAACAGAGGCAGTCAAATCATGCTCGTTTTACAAGATTGAGGCAGAAAGAAGGTGAGGTCACACAGAAAGTCTTGGAAAATATGGCAGCTGATAATGTCTTTTGTCAGTTTAAGTCCTGTGTTTTAAACTGATGTCCTAGTTTGACTGAAACGGAGTTAGTTTTTTTCCATGCAGTCGGAAACTTTTCTTATTATAATAGTAGATAGCACGGTCTTTTTTTCTTTTTTTCTTTTAATGTTTATTTTCTATAAGAATAATGATAAAACATGCTAGGTTTCCTATGCTTTTTCTGAGAAGAGCTTGCTCATTTCTTTCAGTATCTAGGCTGTGTTTTGGAGTTAGTATTAAAAGAATGTAAGAACTTACATACTTTGGCTTTTCTCAAGGAGGCCAAGGACTTTTGAACTGTCCAGCAGCAAGCGCAAAATAGCAACTGGGAAGGAGAATAATGGGATAGCACCTACACTGACATCTAGGTTGGTCAATTAAATATTCCCTACCATTAGCATCATGCTCAGTATATAATGGAAGTGGGCTTTGCTGGCTCATTAGATCCCTTCTGGTTCATTGCCATAGTGTTGAAATTGGGCCTTTTGCTGTCCTATCATTTTGCAGTTGGCTTTTGCCCTGTTTGCCTTTAGCGTTTTTACTCTCTTGCTGGGATCAGCTGTTTGGGATCAGGGTGCTCTCCTTTGCAGGACTGGCTGTCCAGCATGGGTGGAGTTTGTGAGAAATTGCATTGATTATCACTTTATTACTATTGTTATTATTATTATTGTTATTGTTATTATTATTCTTCCTAGTACTAGTATTATTATTACTGTTCCTACTACTATTATTATTACTATTATTATTATATTATTTTTATTGTTTTATTAAACTGTTCTTACCTCAACTCACAAGTTTCTACCTTCCCTTCCCCATCCCGCTTGGGGAGTGTAGGAGGGTGAGCAGGCTGCTGTCATGGTCCTAGCTGTAGGCTGGGGTTAAACCACGACAACTGAACAGCATCTATCTGATTTGCAAACTTCCATACATCCATATCTTCCACAATTTGGGAGCAAATTCAAATCTATGAGAGCAAATCCAAATCTATGGAAGCTTTACCTAAATAAGATTTTTTAGGAAAAAAGATCAACACAGTCCTCTCTAGAAGCATCTCTGCAAGTCAAAATATATATTTTTTTTAATGTGCCCTGGTTGCTGGTTAATTAATGAACTTCTGCGGGGAGACAGAGTGTGCTTCCTTCATGTTGTAATAGGGCTATCCCACAACGAGCATCAGAGAAATTTAGTGTTGAATGGGAGAAGAAAATACTGTTTCTTCTTATGCTACATTGGACAAAGTGAGTAGGAGCTCCTATTGTAGAACAATTTAACTTCCATTTTAGCCTTAGGAAGTGTCGTCCTCTCAGTCTCATAAGAAAATAAAATTTAAAAAATTCCTAGCTTGATGACACTATTAAAACCAACACGGACATCATATTTGCCACACTTAAAATGTGTTAGAATTTCACTGTGAAATCTCCTGGGAATTCCCCCCCAGCTGGGGAACACGTTAATGAGATATTGCCCAAATGTATTGTAATTTGAAAGTCTGACAAAGTAAAGCAGTCTTCCCATATAAAATTGTTTGGTTTTGTTTTCGAGACACTCCACATATTAACACAAGCACCATCTGAAGGAGAGCAGAAAAGCTAACTGCCAGCCCCTGGCATTTTAGGAAAAGTAAAGTTGAAAGTTAAAAATCCAAATCCATGGAAGACTGAGGGCAGAATATAACCACTGCAGACACCCTTCTCACGGCCAGTGTTATCTTCTAGCAGGTATGTCATGGCTCAGTACCCCCAAAAGTGATGGATCCTAAATCAGCACAGCAGCTGTCCGGTGCTCTCCATTGCAGATGGACATACAGAGATGCTCCCGCTACTAATTAGAGATGAAGCCTCATCCCCTTCAGGGTTTGCCATTACACAAAGATAGATGATGGGAAACTTCTGATGGTAAGGTCTGTCTCTAACTTATCGATAGTTGAACAGAGGTCCATATTGACATGCATAATCTTTTCTCAGTAAAAAGGTGGCTGAACCAGGATGGATGAGGCAAGAAATGCCCTGTCAGCTCCTGGCATACGTATCTGATGGATCAGATATGTGCATGCCCTGGGTATTGTGCAAATCCACTCTGTCCCTCTTGGCTCACTGATGCTGAGTCAGCTCCAGTCCTGGTCTCTCTGTCCCGTTGTTCCTCAAACACCAGGTAGGCATTGCTAAGGGTGGAACCACAGCCAGCATGTAAAGCAGTTTCCCTTGAACTGCAGTGTCCAAAAACGACTGTCCCTGGGAGGAATGGAAAACACGCTGCTGGCTCTTGCCCTGTACTGAGCAAATATTCTCCTATTGTATTCTTCTTTATCTCTCTCACTGAGTCATTCCCAGGGTCTCTCATGTGTCCGAATTTGCTTAAGCCTGCGTGGAATGAGTAAACTGGATGTATCAGCACCTTCACAATTACTTGTCAGAAACCTGATGCCTGAACAGTTAATCACAAAGCAGAAAAGTTCTGGATTTCGTGTTTTGCAGCATTTTTGACAATTGCAGATGAGGTCTCTGCCCCATTTGCTGGCCTCGGTGTTGCATTTAGCCCTCAGGGAGTTTAGGCAGTCTCGATGCAACCAACAAGCCCTTTTATTGTCAAGTCCCCAGGATCAAAAAGTATCACTGCATTTGAGAGAGATCATTAACAACGGGGAAGCACTGGAGAATATTGTTCTATTTGTTGGCTTATCTCTGTCAGCCATAACACTGGATTAGTGAGACAAGGCTCTGATTCAGCTCTCATTGATTTCATTGAGATTTATCTTATAATTTGGCAGTATCTTGTTTCTCAGATAAATCTTCTTATTAAAAGATTCTTGGTAATGATTCATAGAATCACAGAATGTCCTGAGTTGGAAGGGACCCACAAGGATCATGGAGACCAACTCCTGTCCCCGCACAGGACAACCCCACAGTTCACACCGTGTGTCTGAGGACGTTGTCCAGTCTCTTCTTGAACATTGTCAGGCTTGGGGCCGTGACACCTCCCTGGGGAGCCTATTGATTCTCTGTGCTCAGAGACCATGTTAAAGAATAATGAACAGAGGAATTGTTTAGACATTCAGGTTAATGGGAGGACCCAACTGGGAAAACTAATTCCATTTTGGGCCCTCAGTACAGGAATGAGTTTGACAACCAAGGAAGAGTCCGTCAGAGAGAAGCCAGGTTAGTTGAGGGGCTGTAACACACGATGTGACAGAAATACATCCTGGGGAAAAGTCTGAGGGACCAGGTTTCCTCTGCTGGCTATAAAGAAGACAGAGACAGAACTTTTCAGAGGTGCGCACAGAAAAGCCCAACATGCCAAATGGCACAAGTTGTAGGACATGAAATAGGAACATTGGAAAAGGGGCCCAGAGAGGTTGTGGGATCTCCGTCCTTGGGGTTACTTGAAACTCAACTGGAAAAGGCCCTCAGAAACGTCCTATAACTCTGAAATTGCTCTGGTTTTGAGCAGGAGCAGGTAGATGACCTACAGAAATCTTTTCCAATATTTTATTATGTTATTCTACATTCAACATGAGCACGGGAACATTTTATTATCCTCCCACTGCTCCCGTTCCATGTTGTGAAAGCACTGCTTCAGTTATTTGTTAATTCTGAGGAAGATGTTCTGTCATATGTCTATAATTTGACAGGATTCTAAGGCACTAGACTGCTATAGTGTTCTTCATATATATACGCATTTATGCAGCACATACAGGCATCAGCTGATATTAGGATCATGTTCAACCTGTTTGTGGTTTTGGTCTTCTAAAACGGTTGCAGGTGGGCCTGAACTCAGAGAAAAAAAACATAGAAAGGCATTTTAAATTGAATTTAAATAGTTTTGTTGAAATAGTTTGTGACTTCAACTAATTTTTCTCTGCATACGTCAGTCTGCATTTCTCTTATCCAGCATCTATTTGCCTGTCAGGCTTCTTCAAGCACTCTGCTAAGCCTTGATGTCTCCTTCCCCTTCAAGGGAGAACACGCAGCCTCTTCTAAGAGACTTGAGGGACAGCACATCCACAGCAGAGTGTCACCTCAACAGCTGTCATCTCACAAATAATATTACCAGAAGCATTATGGAAACTGGAAGAAGGAAACTAATGTCTGTCTTGAAAAAAATAGTCAAAGTGGTTTTCAGCAACACTTTGAGAAATGTGTCCTCACATGCAAAATTGTCCTCTGTTGCCTCCATTTATGTGGACTACATTGCAGAGAACTCTGCTTAATTGGGGTGCTTGGTCATTCCACCCTCCATGGGATCAGCTGAACTTAATGTTAATGATCACTACTTAATTAGGCCAAAATTAGCATAAACTCCAGATGATGCGGGGAAAATGTCTCTGATTTAATGACATACAGCTTTGCCTTATTTAGGACTTCTATTAAAGCTTCAAGCTCAGGAGAGCTGGCTGACTCAGGATAACAAAGCATTTGAGGTAACCTGGTCTGGGTTTCACACCATTACGAAGCAACAGTCCTACCCATAACTGCACGTGATTATGTGTTAGGAGGTGAAGTGCGGAAGGTGAAAGAGCTCCACATGGAAATTTCTGAGTATGTTTCAATATAGAACTTGCTGACAAGGTGCAAATGTAATCAAAACTAAGAGGTAAAATGAAAACAGTAGGCATCTTTAACCCAAAATTCAGTCTAGCTGGATTTCACCTGAAGATCTCAGCTGCTGCATCTTTGAAACATACATCTGTGAAGGCATTCAGATAGTTTACATCAATTATAGATGGACTGAGTAGCCAGATCTGTGGAAACAAGTTCAACATGGGAAGTGGTTTCTTTGCTCTTCTGAAAGTAAAATGTGGGTATCAGGAGGAGAGTGATCTTTCTTAAATTACAAGCCATTTTCAACACAGCAAGAACAAACATATAGGCAGTTAATGTGGATTTGTGGGCAAACAGTTAGACCGCAGTGATTCAGCACTTTGCATGTCTCTAAACCCTAGTGATGCTCAGAGTGGAACAGTGGAACCACGCTATTTGCAATGTCAGAGGGTTGTGCTGGAAAGGTGGCAATGTTGACAAATAATTGTCGTTACATTTCTGTTGCTCTTTCCCTCTGAGCTCAAGAATCTTATCTGATCATTAGATCTGAGAACACATGGATTAGAATCCCAGCTATATTGTAATCTCTCTATGATCTTAGTTACTCAGCTCACAGTAACCCATTTTCCTCATCTGCAGCATTTTTTCTACTGCAAAGTTCTGGATTACCATCCGCTTTCACTGAAATAAATGGCAACAGCAAGATTTTGATTGTCTTTTTTTTTCTTTTTTTTAATCTCATCACTATTCAGCAAAGCACTTCAGTGTTGATCTGATGCATGTTGTAGAACTGTTTGCAGAATAATGATTTCTTAATCATGTGGTAAAATGGGGCCACAAATGCAGCAGCGATTAAGACCCCAAACAGATATATCAAAAATTGATAAACAGAGATAATTCATTCTGAAAAGTACCTTCAGTAAATGGGTGATCCTGCTGCTTGAAATCCATGAAGCCTCACTTGAGAAAAGGTAGGATTTCAGCTGAGTAAATACTCCAGAGCCCAGCCTACCAGCAGCACCACAGCTACCCTCAGACTATCCCATTTAAAGCATTTAAACACAGTCCAGCACAAAAGAGTTCATAGAACAGTATTCTCATTAAAATTAACAACTGCTCATATGATAAAGTCTTGTAAGCTGTTGCAACTGGTGTTGCATATGTTATTAAACATGAAGAACGAACTTGTGTTTTGTTTTTTAAGATATAGTGGTGTAAGGCAGAATTTAGCCTCTCTGAGTTACTGTACTGCGTCAGCTCTAAGAGTCTGGAATACAGATAGATACAGGTATGCTTAATTCTATTTTTCTCATTATATACATTGACTGTTTAAGAACCTTTGTCCTGGTTTTGGCTCAGAGTTAATTTTCATCCTAGTAGCTGGTATAGTGTTATGTTTCGGATTTAGAATGAGAATAATGTTGATAATACACTGAAGTTTTAGTTGTTAAGTAGTCAAGGACTTTTCAGCTTTTCACGCTGTACCAGGTGCACAAGAGGTTGGGAAGGGCCACAGCCAGGACAGCTGACTCAAACTGGCGAAAGGGATATTCTATACCATATGATATCGTGTTCAGCATGTATTTTGGGGGAAGCTGGCTGGGGGAACTGCTGCTTGGGGATGGGCAGAACACTGATTACTGGGTGGTGAGCAATTGCATTGAATATCACTCATTTTGTGTATTNTTTTATTTTATTTATTTTATTTTATTTTATTTTATTTTATTTTTATTTTCTCATTCTCTCTCCCATCCTGCTGAGGTGGAGAGCAGTGAGTGGCTGTGTGATGCTTAGTTGCTGGCTGCGGTTAAACCATGACAACCCTGTAGCCAAGGTCACCTTCATGTAAGAGAAGCAATTAGAACACAGTTAACCTAATAAAGATATTTGACTAATGAACAAAAATAAAAGTTTATTACTAATCATGAATTCACTTGGTTGCCAAGAAGGGTATGTGTTTTAAGGGTGCTATTAGGTTTCCAAGCAGCACTTCACATTGACAAAGACACCTGTCTTTAAAAACAAAACAAAATAAACAAACAAAACCAACCAAAAACAAAACAGAAAGGGTTCATAGGATTCTCCACAGAGCCAATAATGGTTGCAAACCAATTAGTGCAAAAAGTAGCCTGCTGAAGACATTCAGCTTTACTGAAAGCCATAACACATTTCAATTTCCACTGAAATACTCAGCCCAGCTATCCTGCTCCCAGCAATCTCTAAAGCTATTTATATATTACCCATATTGTTTTATTATTTTACCTTTAAGAAGCACAGTTTAATGCTTGAGTGCTTTTCAATTTTGCTATTCAGACTGCAGATTAAGTTTATAATGACTAGCTTAATTTTTACAGGCTGTAACATGTCTGGAAGATACCCCTGGTGATATGAGGCTTTAGATTACTTTGGTGTTTCAATAAAAGTTAGATTCAGTCCGATGCCTTCTTATAGTCATATTGTGGCTGATTATATGACTGCAAGTTCTTTCTAGCCATTGCAGTGTGTAATTTACAACATATTTCTTTGCTGGGGTCTGAAAAGGCAGAGATCTCTGAACTGCAGGGCTGGGAACAATTTTGCCCTCTATTTCTTGTGCCACAGACAGATTACAAGTGGATGAGGAGCCTGCACTGAACCCCTTAAAAATGTGTAGTGCTATGGGAAAAGAGCACCCAAACTGAAAAAAAAAAATGAATTAAAAATAGGTACACTTGAAAGCCCGTTAGTGGGCTGACAGGGCCTGGAATTGACTTGACTTGAAATGGTCATACAGAGACAGGAGACCTGGGGAACGAAACCCTTTGTCGCTCTCTTAGGCCTTTCCAACTCTTTAGTTTTGAGTAGGGTTTATTTTATTTAACTCTGGGAGATTTTAGGTTGCACTGAAGTGAGCACATATTAGCTGCATTGCTTACTAGACTCCTGGAATGTGCTAGCTCATGGACTATCACAGACCGCAGACACACAGGGTGGGATGCTGTAGCCCACATGTAGGTGAATTATAGGCTTTGCAGGTTAACTTCCTTGGCATCTGTGTGCTACTTGGGAAGAGTAAGGGTTTCCCATAGACTGTATCTCACCAGCTAACTCCACAAAGAGGTCTTTGATACTGTAGAGTATCGCAGATGATGCTAGGCAAATGCCTGAGCAATCCAGTGCTTTTTCATGTACCCTCAGGTAGATATCTATACTTAGGTGTCATAGTCTCAAATAAGACCTACCCTGCGTGTCCTCAGTCCAGATGTCTATACCTGAGGTTCCCACCGTAATTCATGGGGAGCAGGTCAACAGAGTCAAGGAAGTTAAAGACAGGAATCTTTTTACCCAATGCAGGAGTTTACTTAAAGTGCCATGAAGGAGGGAGTCTCAAATGACATTTCGACATTCAGGCAACCAGATCAAGACTGAACTGCTCTAAAAACTCCACTCTCTTCATCGATCAGCTCTGCACTGAATGTAGAGGGAACCCTGAGTAGTTTGCTCAGAGATGTCTGTGCTGCAGATTCTTTCATTCAACCGATGAATCTCATCTTGGGTGTCCTATGCAGTGTCCCATGGGTGAGTGGGCATCAGATCACCGAAACCATAACTCTGCTTTTCCAAAGCATAGTCAAGGGCAGGAGCAAAGCATCCCCCTTTCTAGGACAGCTGAGACCTGGCAGATTAGATGTTGTACAGAGAAGCCATGTCCCCATAAACTAACTCACTCATGTTGCTAGAATTAATTGGGCCATGTCACATTTCAAGTAGCTGAGGAAGTGAAGTGAGGTCCACAAACCTGACCCATTGCCAGATAAGGAGGAGGTGTTAATGTCTGGAAAGGGGCAGCAAAAAAACTCAGAGATATAAGCACTTTAAAATGACACATTTTGGTGAATGTGAGAGCCAGAAAAACTGGAACAAGAAGGCTGTTTATTGCTGTACTTCCTTTTATGTATAAACCCCAGGAAGGGGAGAAAGAACTTAAGAAGTGAATCTAAGCTCTTCAACCGTTAAGTCACAGATTTCCATCTTCACTGCTGGTTGCTACTTCAGCAGCATGTGAAATGCATGTGTCAACAATATTTTTACACATAAAACTTCAGAGAAGTGTCACTGAACCAGGAATATCCCAGTCCATCCTGAAGGAGAAATTAGACCTCAGCTTAAATATCACATTTAATCTCAGTACAATTTCTGAAAAAAAACCCAAACCAAGCCAAATCTAAATAAAACACCGAAGAAATCAAAGATTAGCAGAAGTAACCTTGCTGTCAGGGCTTGAGTATTCACAGTGTGTCTGCAAGGTAAACCTGGTTTTATGGTTATTCCCAGATCTTTGCAAAACTGACAGTAGAAGCAAAACTTGCTTTCCCTTGAAGCTTGAAGGAGAGAGGCACTGATTTGCAGCGGTGTTGGTGTCTGAGATGGGATGCGCAGGGTGCATTCGCTGTGAGTGATTCCTGGATCAGAGGAAATTCAAACTGAAGGAGTTCATTCCTCACACAGCTTAGAAATGTGTCCCAGCCTAGAAAGAAAGAGACAAAGTCTGCAGTGACAGAAGTCCATTTTGCTTTATATTCAATGCTTTTTAAGCCACTCTCTCACAAAACAATTATTGCTGATTTCCAAGTACTTACACACTGGGATTCTTTACTACTTTTTCTTTATTTATTGCAAAGAAAAGAAAAAATAGTGAACACAATTGTGAAAACATCTGTATGGTTTTTGTTGAATGGACTTAAATGCTAATGATAAAAAAGAAGTAATTTGATGGCAGATCTAGTATTGGAAAATAAAAAAGTTATATTTGAGAAAGACTTCTGGGAAAAGATTACATAGAAGTGTGAAAGAGAGAGAAGAATATACCTTTTTCTTATATATATAAATGGATCATTTCCCACAGTCTCTAAGCTTCTCAAACACTCAACTTCTAGTAAAATCCACTGAAAATTACATAGCTTTTTCCCCAGAATGATCTGGATTTAACTAGCTGACATCTGTTGTTAGTAATAGCTGCAATAAAACTACCTGTGCCAAGAAAGTCAGCCCCTCATGTTTATTGCAATAAAGCAGAAGGATTTACAATCTGGTGTAAAAAGTATTTATGGTTCACTATAATTCTTAAATTCAAAGTGTTTCTTAACTTTGAGACATAAGCAATAAAAGTGGTGAGATGACCTGTTATTACTATTTTTCCTCTGTAGATTTCAAAGAACATTCCAAAGGTGATATCAATTTTAGAGATGGTCAATAATGACCTTTTGGAATGGCTTTTCAATGAGAAAAGATATTTTGTGAAATCATAGTTTTTCTATTTTCTGTGAGAAAATCAGAAATGATAAATCCCCATACACCCACCTAAAAAGCATCTGTGTTTTCAGTATTGACACAGAATTTGAAATCACACAAGAGCTTTCCAAGCAGTCAACTGCAAGGTTCCAGTAATACCCAGACCTCTGTTCAAATGCTCAGGCAAAGCTGATCTAAGAGAGGGCTTGGATCTACATTTATTTCTAACACTAGCTTGTTTTATTTTTTTTAACATCCATATATATGTATATATATATATATTCCAAGTTTCTGTTACCAGTTCATTTCTTTAGGAACCTCTTTTGAGGGAAAAGTTTAATTTTTGCATGCTTAAAAACAATATATATCTTACCAATCTAAAATTCAGAGAAGTTAAGGTACCACCTGAAGAAACTTAGTCTGAGAGAAAACATAGAGCTGTTTTCTATTTAAGGAGACATTTGTTAACTTTTTAAAGATCTATCCTATTGCAGCAAATTGCTAAAGGATGTGTACACAATCACAGTGCAAAAAAACACATCAGTGCCCCTGGTCAAAGGCTCAGAGAAGTCGTTTCTCACAAGAAGAAACTGAAGGAATGAAGCTGTGTGTTTATACCTGGAGAGATTAAAAAGCTACACAGTGACGTGTTGTCTGGACAACAACAGAATCACCAGTTTGCTCGAGCATTACAGCTCCTGATCTGGTGGACTGAATGATTCCAAATGCCACTCTGAGCAGCGAAAGTCCAATGTCAAAGGGAAAACATGGGTGCAAGGTTCAGTTCATGATCACAGAAAACATTAGAGTTGACTTTGGGGAGGGCTTGCCAGCTCCCTTTATTATCTATTGCCAGATACAATATTGGACAAGGTCTTAGCCTGAGTATGATCTCTAAACTAAAGCCAGAAAATGCACTGACTTCAAATTGCACTTATTTACCTTAATAAATAAGATAAGTATATATCCTCCCGGTGCTCAAGTAATCTCTTTTACAGTTTTGACAGCACAACAGGTTTCTGACAGAGAGTTTTCCCTAAAAGCAACCTGGCTACAGCCGGTCTATTCTTCCCATGTGCACATCAGCACTCAGCATCTGAGCCCCGATAGCAGGCTTTTACTGGAGACAGCGATGAGGACAGGAATGATGCTGTTCCATCTCAGCCTGACTAGGAGCCTGCTTAGTTTTATGCATAAAGTACCGCTTCAGACTACGAATTCACTGAGAGTGGTCAGGTAGGGAAAATATATCAGGGGTATTTTCTGACTCTAGCTGCAGCTTTAGAGTCTTCTAAAAGGGAGGTATTTTCCTGCTGAATGTAGGTGTGTCGCTGCTCCTTTAGGTTCTCTTCCAACTCTAAAGAGGCCAAGATGGAATTTCTGCTTCTCTTTTTCTTTTAGATGGGGAATTTAACAGGACGTTGTCCAGCAGCCTTTCTTTGTTGTTCACATCACAACTCTGGCTGGCCCCAGGAGTCCTGGGGCTCCACAGCGGTGTGGGATGGGACTGGAATAGGCTCAAGCATGAGCTGCATTCCAAGCGGTCATAGCACCGGTGCTTGTAGTGCTGGAATATACTGGCTAAAAGTGAGCTTGGGTATGTCTATACTGCCACAACTTAGGCTGGGAGAGGATACTCTGGTTTTCAAGTCTTCATGTAGGACGTAATTATTGTCCACCACATGCAGATGGAGAGAGTAGAATAACACTCTACAGAAGAATCGTGGAAATAGCATAGGACGTTCAAAAACACAAAAACGGGAATCTGAGGAACAAAGGAATGAGAGGGTCTTTGAGGATGTGAGGAGAGAAATTGCTGGGGAAGAGGTTGTAACTTTGATTTCAAAGGCTTGCCAAATAAAATCCTTTAATAAAATACATTAGGACTCCAGGAGTGCTTGGATCCCCGTGTTAGTGTGCCAACCCACAAGTGCTAGTCAGGTTCTTTGAGGATGTTGCAGTCACCCTGAAAGCAGTGTGGTATCAGCATAAAATCAGGGCTTTGTACTGCAGTCACAATTAATGTACTCCTTGCTGCAATCAGTTTACACTTAATGATGCATTTAGTGGTAATAAAAGTGGGAAGCTGTAAAATATTCTTACCATTGTTATAATTTGGTACCTTTTAGGTGTCAAGGAAAGGTGGGGTCATAACGTGTAACATTTTGGCAACAAAAATCCAAACAATTGAGGTAGGAAGTCGTGAGAAAAGAAAAAGATAATAAGGTTACTGGGAATTATAAGTACTTTTTATCTGTACCAATCTTGAGAGTGCTGAGTTAGGAAAATTGCTTTTAGAAAGTTAATTAATTAGAAATGTCCTCTTTGCTTCTGTACAAAAGTATTCCCTATGAGATTTCTGTGCCACCAGGCAAGGCTTTTAGGAAGTCATTTTGACGTACAAATAGACCATGCTAAATTAAGTTGATTAATACATCATATGAATATTTTCAGCTGCTTAGTTTTGGCTGACAGCACATTCTGATGGACATCTAATCAGCAAAGAAAGTCCAAACATCGGAGAAGTCTGAATCATTGGGGAAGGCATGACACAAAACTTATCTTTGAGTTAAGAACGTATGACACACCAATTTCCATGGGATGAGGATTTTGTTGAATATACACCACCCTGTAGCACTTGGCTAAAGCAGCCCTGATCCAACCTATGAATCTCCCTGCTCGGGGGTTCAAACAGGAATGTTTGGACATGAATAGTCACTTTTTTTTTCTAAAGGATTAGTCTGTACAGTTCAGGATTGCAAGGACTTTGGTTAAGTGGCCCTTGGTTGAGCTGAAAAGCATTTCTGTTGGCCTGCATTTTCTTCATGAAAACAGGCAATCTAGGTGAAGGCAGCTAAAAACAAAACGTGGCCATCAAGTAATTTGGACGTGCAGAGTTGACTCACTTCTCTCTTCCTGTCCTGGAACACCAAGAGACATTAGCTCACTTTCTGGCAAAGGGAAAAGTGAGATGGAGGACTGAGACAGACTGAAAATATTAGACTGAGCAGGTGCAAGGAGGGTAGGTGGAAATATAATTCAGCTGTTGAATATTGGTTCACATGGTTTGGATCTTACTTTTGTATTTTCCATAAAAGCTTGGAATTTGGAGGGGCGGAATGTTTTCAAGTTCCATCAAATTTAAATTGATAAGGTACAGAACAAGCTAAAGTAAATAAAACCACAAGCTTGTCCCAATTCTCTTCTACAACTTAACCCTATCTGAACTAAAATGCTGAGGTTGACAAATTTCTCTAAATGAGTTTTCTTTTACTATCTGCCCTTTTGGACCTCTTTCAGACTTCAAAATTCTTGTATTACTTCTAAGGAGTTCCCACTCTTTGGAAAAACAAAAAGTACTCAAATGCCAAAGGAAGGTAAGACAGTTAAGACAGTCCATGTGAATCCGGTGTTCCTGGCTAGGCACTGAAGGTGCAGAGAACAGAACTGTTGGCATCATGGTTTTATACAATAGGAATGAGGGTTAGATGTGTTTATAGGCACCTCTGTTGTAAGGCAGCCAGAAGGGAATTTTGCCTCAGGAGAGCAACAATGAGTCAGAACTAGTTTTATCCCTGCATCAATCCAGGCCAAGAGGGAGAAGGCAGAGTGTGAGATGTAAACATTATGTGGATTTCAGCAGGACATGTTTGGGGAAGGTGAGGTTCCCCTCTGTAGGAGAAATTCTCTTTGTGTTTATAACCTAAACAAATACATTTTCTGGGGAGTCTGGAGCACCCTAGGCTCTGGCACTGCTCTCCTGATCGCTGGTCTTTGCTGAAGGGACAAAGAAAGGGGCAGATAGAAGCCAGTCCTTCAAGGCCTCTGTGCTAATGGCAAATGCATTCCCTAAATAAAAATATGTATTCCCCGATTTTGTGATTTTTCTTGAGGAGACTACAAAAGGAGTGGTAGTAGAATCTAGAAGTAAGCAAAAGAGCTCTATTTGTCCCTAAAACACATGTTTCCCTGTTGTTTGCATTGAGGTTGACTTGTCCCTCTCTTCTGTGCCTTTTGCAGGCAGGCAAAAGTTCTCATTTCAAGCCATTGAGAAACTGGATAGACGGGCTGTATTTATTCATCCCCAGTTTCGGCTTACTTGTGTTTACACTCTTCTGAATGGCTTGAAGCACATAAATGGCACATTCATGTCTACTTACGAGACACTCTTTAGAGACCTTCTCCTTGCTCTTAATATCTACCTCCTCCTTATTTGTCCCTGAAAAGCAGCACGTTGTACCTTCAAAAAAAAAAGCAGCACATTTCCTAGAAATACTTGCCTAGGTGTCACAGGACACAGATAAGTTTTTTTCTTTTTCTGTGAGACTGCCTTCGCAATCTCCTATCCAATATTTTTATACTGGGCATCTCAATAGGTAGGGTGATGACATATTTATGATGAGACTTCTTTGTGCAAGAAACTGCTGGCATCGAGAAATCCAGATACAAAGTGAAATAACAGGATTCCACTAAAGAAACGTGTGATTCAGACACTCCCTATAAACCTAAGGAAAAAAGTCAATTTCCTCAAGTCACCTTTGTGGCTTTTTGGGGTAGAGCTTTCTCTATACCATTGATCCGCTCTCTCTCATCTCCCAGCGCCTCGTTGGCTCCTGCTCCTGCCCAGGACACAGTCACATTTAGGTGCAGTGCAAGGTCGTGATCTCCAGGCTTTTCCCTCTCCTGCAGTAATTAAAACTCCTTTGGTACTGAATAAAGGTATCTTTTCACCTCTTTATCATCTCTCCACAGCCAGGACAGCATCATTTTCCAGTCTCACTTTGAGGAGTTCAATTAATTATGAAATAGAAAGAACAGGCTGAAAACAAGCTCTTTTATTGATTTTCACCCTGTGCCAAAATTCGTGTCATATGTAGTCCGGTACCACTGGATCCTTAGAAGCATCGTGAAGATAATGAAAGTTTGCTTTCCTTTATTCCTATCCTTGAATGTGTTGTGAGCAAAACTTCGAAAGTATCCACCCTGTCATTAATATTATCTGTGAAAAGTAACTATGCCTCTTGCTCCAGTTCATCAGTAGATGGTGGCGAAGAGTTCTTGCTTATCTGAGTTTCAGACCCCAGGGGCTACACAAATATGACAGTAACAACAACTCATGGGGAATGTTTTACCATCTGCTGCACTCCTTATCTTCAGCTGCTCTATTTGTGAGTGGATGAACCTGTTGCAACCTTCAGTTGCCTTCCCACATGAAAAGCTTTGTGAGATCACGGAACTGTTTGCTGGCACAGCTTCCTTTTTTCCAGGTAGCCCTTATCTTCCAAATGCCCACAGATCTTATTTCTTTGACTGAATCCAGGGAGTGCATCTGTCTGCAGCTGCCCAGCCTCCTCTCTTCATCACCTTGCCTTTGGTATTGTTTACTCTGCACCTGGATCACCTAACTATGAGCCATATGGGGGTATGATGTGTATGAATTATGTGGCAAAGCACAACTATATTGCAAGTTGCATTACTCTATAATTAGGAAATAAAACGAAAACTACTTGTCTGTACAGGAAACCAATATAAAAACATATGAAATCTCTTACGTGAGAAATAATTATCTCCTGAAATTAAAAGCACCACGCTTGAATTCTCAACAGCATCTTACAGCACAGAGTGGTGTTTCATTATTACATTTTCATAGTGCTCTAAGATCACTAATCCTAAAACCTTTATTTGGGATTAGAATACAGATTGTATTTTTTTGTGGCCAAAAATGCATTGCGATTTTGTATCACCAATGTGCTAATAACCAAAACAAATTAGCATTTTAAGCATTACTTGTGGCAGATCACAGCATGTGTGCATGGTCTGCCCCTTAGCAACACAGATTGGGAGATGCATAGAAGTATGGATGCCTTTAGCATTGGCAAGAATATTGAAAAAAACCTGGTGAAAATCTATGGGGTAAACAATAGTGTTGCTCCTAACACTAAATATGTTTCTTAGTTCAAGCTCAAGTCTGAACTGTAAGCTGATATCAGTGGCAAGGACTAATAGAAAAAGCCAGTTTTATTTCCAATGTGGTGGGTTGTCGGTTTTTGTTTGGGGCGGGGGGGGGGGGGGGGGGTTGCTTGTTTGTTTGGGGTTTTGGTTTTGTTTTTGTTGGTTTGGCTGGGTTTGGTTTGNGTTTGGTTTGGTTTTTTCCTACCACCGCTTCACAGCCATCAAAATGTCTTTCCAGTTGCAGTGGGGAAACACAGCTTCCTCAATCATTTAAAACGAGTCTTGGTAGCGAAAGTCAAAGTCACTTTCTCTCAAAGAGAAATACAAACAATGAAAGTTGATCTATATTGAAATACCAATGCTTTAAATGCTATTCTTAATGATAACATTTAAATTATTTTAAATACTTAAGAGGAAGTGAGGAATACCACTGTGGACAGCTGGTAATTGCAGAAAGCTTGACTGCAGAGAGGAGAGCAAAGATGGTGATTAACTGTACAGGAAACATGGCAGGAAGTAATACAGAAGATCCAATAAAAGAGAGATCCAGGCATGCAGTCAAACATCTGCCACAGTGACAGACCTCAAAGTAGAGATTCTGGATATGGAGATCTGAAAGCCTCAGCCCACTCAGTGTGGATGGGCAACAGACAGTAGGGGGCTTTTATAAAACAATGAATAGTAAAAAGGTCAGCCATACAACAAGGGGACTTTCAATTAAGCTAAAAGGCAATGATCCAAAGCTTAGAAAGGAAAACCTGAATAATGCATAATTAACCTGAAACATATTGTCACAACATTTCACCAGTACCCAGCAGCTTAGAGGAATGTGAAAAGAAGCCCAAGTATTAGGCAGTACAAATGTTAATTGGATGCCAGACATGGCATACATAATTTGCTTAGTCATTAATTATATGTCCACAGTCTAATTTTTGCACAGAATCTCTGCCTTAAGCATAAAGATGGGCCCAGGAGGGGTAGTTAAAAACCTACGTGCTGCTTAATGTTTGAGGGTTTGACTTTGCCACCAGAAGGATCTTCTTTTAGTTTATAATTGATGTAGTGCAGCAACACTAACATTATACATTTCACATTCAAAGTCCTAGATGTTATACTCTGGGGGAGCATTGGGTCATTGACACCAACACTGTGACCACCCGTGTTGATCAAGTGGTACCTCTCGTACTGGATTTGCCTAAAAAGACCTTTCAGTTTTCTGCAGAAAAGGTCTGGGCAGGCAGAAAGCTGAACATGAAAGAGTAATGTGCTCTTACAGCAACAAGAGAAAACCAGGCCCTGGGCCACATCTGCAGCCCTGGAGCCAGTAGATCAAGGGAAGTGATTGTACCACTATACTTGGCATACCTTAGGCCAGACTTGGTCCTCTCAGTTCAAGAGAAACCTTGAAGAACTGGATATGGTCCAGCGGAGGGTGACCAAGATGATTAGATGGTTGGAGAACTTAACACATGAAGAAAGGCTGAAAGCTACTTTTGTAAAAAAAAAAAAAAAATTTGCTAGGCCTAGAGAAGGGAAGGTTTGAGGGGGATTTAATCACAGTCTTCCAACCGCTAGGAGGTAGTTGTGAAGAAGTGAAGATGTTCTCTACACAGGGGTGCATGGTGACGGGACGAGAGGCAGTGGCCACAAACCACTTCAGAGGAAATTTTGGCTAGATATAGGAAAAAAGTGCTTCACTGCCAGAGCAGCTCAGTGTTGGAATACTTTGTCCAGGGCAGTGGGGGAAAATATTCAAGATCTGTGACAACAAGGACCTGGATAACCTAACCTAATGCCCTACTTACAAGGTTCATCTAAATAATCTCTTCTTCTAAATTAGAATTTTCTATTATTCACTTTCACTGCCCTGTGCTAGAGGAGAGAAAACAGCTTCATGCTCAGTTTCCCCCATGCTTCATGTATGAGGGAAGAACCATGCTGCTTGAGAATGTGTGACAACCTTGAAGCACTGTCCCCCATCCTTAGAAGAACAAAGGACTGTGTTATGCCTTAAACATCTAGGTTTTGCTACTTTGGGAGGATAAGATAGATGGTTGTGAAGGCAGACATCTTGTCTTTCCCACGGTTTTGTGTTTGGTGGAAGAGACAGATGACTGTGGTGGCAGACGCCTTGTAAGATAAAGGCAATCAACAGTATTGCTCTGAAAGCCTCATGGCCTAATTGGGATGATAAAGGTGAACCATCTGCCAGACAACCACTTATCAGAAGAAACCATGAACCAACATCTACTGCTGACAGGTAAAACAACTCACTTCTTCTCAGTACCATGAACTTTCCCCTCGTTTGAAGACCCCAGACCCGTTTCCAGAAGAGTCTTCCTAATTAGCGTGAAGAGCGAACAGAGGGA
Organism: Pampusana beccarii; assembly: GCA_013399365.1. Taxonomy (NCBI): domain Eukaryota; kingdom Metazoa; phylum Chordata; class Aves; order Columbiformes; family Columbidae; genus Pampusana; species Pampusana beccarii. The sequence continues at coordinate 119,978 of VWYH01008147.1, read as the reverse complement.
GGAGATGAACCACCCACATGTAAAGGATAAAGGTTATAAAATGAGCCTGCGTGTGGCATCAGGTGTGGCGTGTATATGCTGCACAGCGTGACTGAAGCCTTCAACGCGACCACCCTCCCTCCATAGGACATCGCTGGATCAATTACCTGTGGATTGGTGATATCTTACTCTCAATCTCTCTCTCTCTCCAATATCTTAGTTTTCCTTCTCTCTTTTTCTTTTCTCTTCTTTTTCTTGAACATATAACAGTAACATCATTGTAAGTTCTGCCACTGAAGTCTCGTTAAGTTTTGCATTATAGTTACTAATTGTTGCCAATCCACCATTTTTAAAAGGACTTTCGCTGTCAATGTATTGAAAAGTTTTGTGATATTATAACATACTTTTGACAAATCACTAATTGCTGTAATTTGTATTCCACCACATGCTTTTAGTAAATTCATAATTGAATTTGACCTCTGGAGTGATTGTCTGTCATTCACTTCGCATAACCGCGCAGAAATACCCAGACTTAACTCATACCTGATCTCATCTGTTGGATCAGGGTGCATTTCACATTCAAACTTAACTCATCCCTCATCCCATCTGTTGGGACAAGACAGAATGCTCCTGGAAAGAGTCACTTACATCTTTCAGCCTCCTACCTGACACAATGGAAAAGCCAGAACTAAGGGTTTTGTCCTGTCTCTGCTGCCTGAATGTTCTGAAAAACATTCTGTCTCCTGCTGTGACCTTCACTATGGCAGTGTCTGTCAAGTGATTGCCCTAATAAGCATAGCCAGCTCTCCAAATGGAAGAATATGTTGAATCATGCAAAATAAACATAATTCCAAACCCATATCTTCCAGCAGCAGCGTATTACATCGCCTCTTAACATAATGGATTTGTTAGTATCGCCTCGGTTTAAAAAGTGCAGCAGGCACTCCTAAGGTGAATTATGAGAGGTTAACAATGAAAAGTAAGCATTGTGTACTGAGCTGATGACTCACACAGAGCCCTTCAAGAGAAGCATACATTAAAAACAGCTGGAAAATATCAGACAACATAAAAAATGCACCGTCGCTTTCCTAACCTCTGATGCCATAAATAAACTTAGAGGTTTAGTACTGATTATATCTAGCTTCAGAGCCAATGGTGGAAAACACTGCACAGCAGCAACTACAGTGTGGTTTTTGATTTATCCCACTGACAACCATCAGGCCCTTCAATGTCTCAATGACAAATAAGCACAGAAAAGGACGGATACGCAAACTGCAATACAATTGATTGATATGGAGGGGAAAAGAACTCCATATGTGCATGTAGTCATATCCCTGTGCTGGCTAACATACACTTCTCTAAAACTATTTCTGTGCCTGATTTATAGGGCAGCCAGCAGGTTTCTGATCACCTGCATTGATGGCTTAGCTTTAAAAACACACCCATGTCCCTGGGCTGTCCATGAAGTTCACAGGAGAATTGGAGAATGTACAGAATGTACGTTCCTCATGCTCTGTCTGCGTATGTGTCTCCTCTTCACACATTACACTGTGAACTGAAAAATGAGAAGGGAACAGTTTAACAAGTGTTAATTTGATTTGACAGGTAAAATATCAACATAATCCTGCTTCAAATATGTCTCTAAAATGAGAGCTCAAACTTGAGAATGACAGGTCCTGGGAAAAATGTCCCGATTGGATAGATATAAAATTAAATGTGATTTAAAAAAAATATATATCAGCTTTGAGAGCAAATAATGTTTGCTGATCAGGATTGCATTGTGTCCACAGCTATTCAGTTCTGATACACAATGCCAAATAACGTACCTAAAGCCCAGTTACCAATTCTGTAGTCAGAGGCCAACTATAAAGCAGTAGGGCAAGAATAAATTTCCCCGTGTGCAGGTGGGAATGTAAACAGCTTTTGTGATTCACCCGAAGTTGTGGAAAGAATCATCTGAAGGTCTGGGACTGCAACTGTGTTCGGTTTGTGTGGCAAGGTTTTGGTGGAGGGGAAGGTACAGGGGTGGCTTCTGTGAAAGCTGCCAGAAGCTTCCCCCATGTCTTACAGACCCAATGCCAGCCGGCTCAAAGACAGACCCACCACTGACCAAGGCCAAGCCTTGTGATGGTGATGGTGGTAGTGCCTCTGGGGTAATGTATTTAAGAAAAGGGGAAAAAAAACAGCTGCACAACAGCATCCAGAGGGAGGAGTGAGAAAAGACAGACACACAGGTCAATGCAGAGGGAGGGCAGGAGGTGGTCCAGGTGCCGGAGCAGAGATTCCCCTGCAGCCTGTGGTGCAGACCATGGTGAGGCCGGCTGTCCCCTGCACCCATGGAGGCCCACGGTGGAGCAGAGATCCACCTGCAGGCCATGGAGATCCATCGTGAAGCAGAAATCCACCTACAGTCCATGGAGGACCCCACACCAGAGCAGGTGGATGTTTGAAGGACTGCAGCCCATGGAAGGGGCCCACACTGGAGCAGTTTGTGAAGAACTGCAGCCCACGGGAAGGGCTCACATTGGGGTTCATGGAGAATTGTCTCCTGTGTGAGGGACATCATGGCGGAGCAGGGGAAACGTGTCAGGAGTCTTCCCAATGAGGAAGGAGCGGCAGAGACAACATGTGATGAACTCACCACAACCCCCATTCCCCATCCCCCTGTAATATTCAGTGAGGAGCAGGTAGAGAAAATTGGGAGTGAGTTGAGCCGAGGAAGAAGGGAGAGGTGTATAGAAAGCATTTTAAGATGTGGTTTTATTTTTTCATTTTCCTACTCTGATTTGATTAATAATAAATTAAATGAATTTTCCAAAGTCTGTTTTGCCTATGATGGTGCTTGGTGAATGATCTCTCCCTATGCTTATCTTGACCTACAAGCTTTTTGTACTTTCTTCTCTCCCCTGTGCAGCTGAGAAAGGAAGTGATAAAGTGGCTTTGATGGGCACTGGACATCTGGCCAGGGTCAACCCATCACAGCAATGCAAGAACTTCTGGCTCCCATGCTCACTCTCGGACCGCAAGCAGATTTGCTTTGGATGAAGTTTGAGGGCTGTTATGGACACTTGATATATGCAGTTTATCATGTTATAAAGTCACAGAAGTACATCTGAGTTTCCCCTGCTTATGTTCAGCAGAAACAAGACATGCGTCCCTGAATTAAGCAGAGAGTGAGAATATGGAATACATATTGCCTAGAATGACTAGTAATATAGGTGTTTGCTTCCAGAGACACCACTAGATAGACGGGTAGGCCCATGTCATGAGTTATCCTCATCAGGTGGCTAGAAAAAAACCCAGGAAGGCCAATTACAGTGCCTCCCCCACTCCAAATCCAAGAAACCCCCAATGCCAAACCATTAAATATATGTTAAAGTACACCAGTCATTTTCTTTTCCTAGATACTTGCCATATTTTTGTGATTCAATACCCAAATGTACAACTAGTAAATCTTATTTTCCTTTTTTAATTGTAGCAATTCTGCTTTGATAATCTTTCCCCTGGAATATCATTCTTTGTTATTTCCTGGCCTTAAGCAACTTTTGAACTTACAAGTATTCTTCTAGACTTATTTATTTTGCTCCCTTCTTACTTTGTCCCAAACTGCTTCAAATTTACTCAAAGCCCTCCCAAAGCTGGATCAGCACTTTCACATTCAGAGGAGAATCACACGTGGATGGCTAATCCTATACCTACAAATAATATCAGATGGATTCAAATCAGTGTCCTTGAAAACAAATGGACCACCATGGTTCACTTCTACAGGGCTATATTCTCCTTTCTTCCCCCTCCAAACAGTAGAAGAAGAAAAATGGAAAGGGATCAGATAAGGACCCATTCTTTAGTCTTCGTCTCTTGCAGTTATCACAACATTTCTCCCATCATAAGCTTATTCACCTGCCACCATCCTGTGATGCTGTCTTTCCTACATTTGGAGAGTGGGCACTTCCACTATAGAACAGGGAAAATCATTTGATGTAAGGCAATAAGGCATTTCAATACTGGAATGCTCACCACCAACGATCCAGGAAGTCCTTTCAGACATTGCAAACGACGGATAAGACTCAATCATATTAAAAGCTCCACCAAAGCCAACCCACGAGACTGCAAATCCGTGAGTGTGCCATAAACTATGTTCCAGGACTTCATTATTACAATCTAAATCCAGTCTCTGTTTACTGACAGATATGCTCTCTTAGCTTCTTTCTTCTCCATTATTCTCAATCAACATAATGGAGCTATCTGGGCTTTGGGTATCACTTCTCTTTCATTTCAGATCCTTTTTTCTTCTCAACCCACGTACATTAGTCTGCAGCTGAAAATAAAACTGGCGTTCAACAAAAATATGACTTTTTAATGTGTTCAAATACTCATGCCACATAAAGATAGTCAAATAAGGTTACAGAAGCATGAAATCACCCAAAATGTCAGCCAGCAAACATAAGGACTAAAGAAGATGTCACTGAAGTGCATGAGCAAACTTGCTTGTTTGATCAAAACCAACATGGGATAGTTAAAGAACATGTGGAGATGTCAGGACCTCCTTGCTTAACGCTTGCCCTGGAGCTCTTACATGGGGGGTGATCTTTCACAGCCTCCTACACTGTTGAATTTTTCACTCCCACACAAAACAACTTAGCATTATTTGGATTACTGCTCTGCTGGAGGTCCCAAATGAGGGTGGAAATCATTACACTACTTAGGCATAATGAGACTTAGTCTCTACACAGCCGTGAATCATTTACTGTATAAGGAGAGCGTGTGAAAGGTAGCATTATTGCTTTTATTGACAGATAAGGATAACAGGCATAGAGTCTTGATTTCCTGAGAAGCCTGTACTGTTCCTGCCCGTTATTACACGTGCACAGTCATGCCCTGAAACTCAGTCATCCATCTTAATCTACTACCTTAACCACCCATCTTCTCAGAGGAGGGTGGTGGACACTTGATCTCCCTTTGTACAGGTGTAAATCTGTCCAGGTGTTAACTGTGTTTGGGTTCAGTTTGACTCAGGCGTGTGTGCCCTTGAGCAAAACCATAACTCCACGTTAATCTCACTTCAGGACCAATGACCTAGATTTTCTAGGGTTGGCTGTTAATTTTCATTCTCATCTGAAGTGTCATTTCAGAACAAAAGAAAAAGGAAAAATAAAATATTATCTAATCACTTTAAAATGCTTTAAGACTTTTTAAACTGAGCATGCAAAAATAGTAACTCAGCATTACTCAGCATCACTATTCACTTTGAAAAAATGCAAACCTGTGTCTCAGCAACTGATGCTCAGCAGAGTCTGTTAATGAGGTTGTTCAGCATCCCTCAAGATTCCTTTTTACTTTATATAACCAGTCCCTAGTGGAACCTCTGCCATTTTAGACTAAAGTGGGAACTCCAAAGAGCATAAATGTATGCAAGGCTGAAGGCTTAAGCCTAGATCGTCCACTGGGCTCTAGTTCAGCAGTACCCACCGTGTGCCTGTGTTACAACTCAGTCCTAACAGGAGCCATGTAGAGGCTTCAGTGTGTGCATAGGACTGGATTTTCAGCAAGGCACCCACTTTACTAGATCTGTCGAGTTCCCGATACCTGTTGGGATGAGACCTGGGCACGCACCATCTCCTCAGGTGTGATTAACAGAGGCACAGCCTCGGCAGGAGCTCGCAGGCAGTACAGGACAGACAGGAGCACACTGGGGTGCACGGCAAGCTGTGGGAACAGATCATTCCTATTACTCAACGTGATGAAACAGGAAAATTTACAAAAAGCTGTGCCTGACAAGCTGTGAATGGAAACACAGATCCCATTTAGATCGCACTTAATTTTTTTTGTACTTGCAATCCATAGGTGGGGCAATAATTCCTATAAACTGTGATATTTCAGTGCAAACTGAAGCAAAATCTGTCTGTTCATGTCTGCACTTGTCTGGGTGGTTCTGCTGTTCCGTGTGCCACAAAATGACTGTGTAAATCCACTTTTGCATTGAAAGCTGAGAGATGAAGTTCACCTGCTACACACTGACTTGCCAAAGTGCAGGCAGCCTCCTGCTAAGTAATCTTTCCCAGGTAGCAGAATTTTTATGATTCTTTAATGCTTCATCAGGTGTTAATCATAACATTTCACTGTCTGAATAGCAAGCTTATCTCCCTCAAAAAAGTTTTGGTTCACATCCAAAATTCTGTTCCCAGAGTATACAATATACTTTGATAGCAGTGACCACATTTCACCCAGTGCCAGATGAATTTCTGGACTCACCGACTGAATAAGAATCATGTTTGTTAGTTGCTGCCTTTGCTATTACTGGAGCACCTACATTTTATTTCCCAGGATACTGCTGCTGAAGAAATCAGTAGTTCCAGAGAGGAATAATCTACTTCCTCCCCCTCATTCTTGTGTAAAAATGTAGCTTGATTAAGGTTAAAGGATAGCAGTGGGGCGTGTGTGGGGTGAAAATCAATGACTCAATCACGTGATCCAGAAATGGACCACTACAGAGATCTTTGTATTCACAGTAACATGGGCAAATTTGTCTTTTCTCTGTTCCATAAGAAAGGGAACAAAATATGTTCTCTCCCTGCACGTAATGGACTCTGAACTGATTCAAGTCCAGACTTTCAGTCCATATTTTTAACAGGTGTCTTAAATGACTTAGAAAATAAGGCTTCATTTTCAGAGCAGTTCCTAGAACATCTGTCTTCTAAGCACTTGCTCCTTCTGAAAATGGGACTTAGGCTCCTAAAACACAAGGTTCTAAATTTGCTCCCGCTTCAATATGCTTTGACAACATTCAGCTGGTGAAGCACCACTCCCTGAAACGTTCCAGTCCCAGGTTTTGATTCGTCACTGGAAGAGCTGTTTTTTTGTACTGTATAAGTTCGTAAGGAATTATTCCATCAAAAGGTCTTTAAAGTAGCTGTTCTTGCCTGTATTTTTACCTGTAAAATAAACATAATCTTACAATGGTACGCTTTAGGCAACGATCTTCAGACAAAACCAACTATCTCTTTCATCCTTCCAATGGCATTTTTTAGCCTTTATTTTTCAAGGTTTGATACCAGATTGTTTCATGAAGGAAATAAGAACAGTAAGTGCCTAGCCCCAAAATCACAGTGACATCACCTTTGTGGGCTTGAGTTCAAAGCCTTACAGTTAATATGCCCTTTTCACACGTGGATCATGGTGCAGCACACAAGTGCAGATGCCAAGATGTTAATCTGGTGACTGTGAGGCCACTGGCTGGGAATGTGCTCCAAGGAGACATCACTGTAAGGTTTGGGGGATGTTGCAGGCAAGTGCATGAAGTGGCTGCTCCAAGACTGACTCTCCCAGGGCCACAGAGACAGCTCATGGGTACAAGTCTGGGAGCCCCAAAGGATTCTTCATGGTTTCTGAAAGCAACCCCACACATGCACTTTTGCCTTAGTTATGTCAGGAGCGTGGCCACTCCCTGGGACACAGCCTGCACCATTGTTATTAGGCACTGACTGCTGTATTCTTCCATTTAACATAGGTAGAAAAAAATCCTTCATCTTGTGAAATGTGGATGAGAGTAGAAGGAACTCGTTCTGACCATATGCACCTGCTGTGTTAACTTTCTTTTTACATGGAAAAAAAACATGTTAAGCACGGTGCTAGTGTCATAGCATTACAGATGGAAGGCCGTAGGGTGGTGCGCCACTGCCAAACTCAGAAGGAAAGTTGGAGGATTCTGCAGCTCAGAAAAACATTGTGAAGGTACAAGACATTTCTCTCGAGTCCTTTACCTGGCACACTGGACACAACATATTTCAGTGCAGCACGTCCAGGAGTTGCTGTTCTGGGCCAGGTGACGTGCTGTGGTCACACTGTGGTTTTACTGAACCTACATGGAGATTCAGGGAAACTGTCCAAAGAAGCAAATATTGTCTAGTTTAACCCCAGTTTAATATAATTCACATCAATTCTGCAGCAACATTACCTTCTGGCCCCTGTGTTAGCAGGATTTTTAGATGGAAGTGGAGTGCTAAGCTCACTGCAGGCCTTCAGATATTTTTGAAGTGATTTGCCCAATATCTGATCTCATCAAAGGCATTTGTATGAGGTACACCCTGAAACTGAGATTGCATCCAGGGACTCCAGCCAGAGGGTCTTGTGGGCTTTCAGAGCCTGAAGAGAATCTCATCTTGTCACGTGGGCAGAGGTGTGAAGATGATGATGATTTTTGAGGTCCCTTCCAGTCCCTAGCACACTGTGATACTGTGATACTGTAATGATCCAGGCTACAGGACACCAAAGAGCCTGACTCCGTTTTAACCTTAATTTTTCTTCTCAGGGTGAATTGTTATTTTTTTCTGCTTATACTGTTTTCTGACAGAAACTGGACAGCCACAGCCCATCAGGTTTTTTCTCTAAGTCATGGTCACATATTAAGAAATGTGTTTTCATGGATGCCTCCACTGTCGTTATGCAGACAACCTTTCCATCTGTTTGCAAACTCAAATCATTGCAGCGGCAACGAATACACGGGAACAGTTGTTTTTGGAATCCACAAAGTCACAACATTATCCTGCACTTGGCCTTGGCTAAAGAATTTACCAGAATGTGTTCCGGGTTAACTCCAAGGGCAAAGCTTTTCACCATCCATGGCAAACTAAAAAAAAAAAAAAAAATAAAAAAAATGGGGGTTTTCTTATCAATCTTATCTTACCTGGCTGCTATCTCTTCAAATTCTGTTACTTCTCATTTCTGCTGCCCTGTATAACTGCTTGTTTTGCCTGTACAACTATCTAGTGCAACCATGCGGTTCAGTCTTCTAAGGAGACAGCTCCTTTACACCACCAGCCTTACAGCAACTTGTGTCTTTGTATCAGCAAAGATGATTATCTTGCTTGGGAGCCTTTGACTAAAGGTACAGATATTTATGACCTGTTATTGAACTCATTATGAATGTTGTCTTGCTATTCTTAGGTGTAATGGCAAGGGCAGTCAACAAAGAAATACTTAAAAATATGTATTTTGATTTTTTAAAATATGGTTTTTTTACCTGTTTATTGGATAATTTCTACTGGTTTTTGTTTTCTTTTTCTTTTATTTTGCAACACCATTTCTAAGAATTTAAGAATGTTCAATAGCTTTGTCCTTCGTTAACTTGTCTGATATTTCCTTGCATCTATGGAAACATTCTCATCTGCTACATCCTGCAGAAGGAGGTCCACATGCTGGGTGAAGGAAAAATACTTCTTGTTTCTATTTGGTCTCCTTCCCTTCAGTTTAATTTTATGTCCATAGTTTGGTTTTTTTTTTACTGAAAGGGGTTGTAAATAATCTATCCTACCAAACCTTCCCATGCCAACAACAATTTTTACAGACCTCAGCTGTATCTCCCCTTTTTTTCCCTCGTCCTGCACTTACCCTAAGTTGTTTCTTGTCCAGACTGAAGATTTTCAGCTTAGTTACTCCTGGTATAGAAGCAGTTTCTCACATCGATTGCACCCGAGATGCTTCTCTGAATCTTTTCCAGCCTTATATAACTCTTGCAAGATGGGAATTCCAGAACTGTATACAGCATTTGAAGCGTGAGCAAAATATGGATTTACACAGTAGCATAGTAATGTTCTTTCTCTGTCCCTTTTCTAATAATTGCTAACATTTCACTTGCTTCTTTACAGCTGAAGTGCACCAAGCTGGTGTTTCCACTGTACTGTCACAACCCCAGGCTCTCACACCTGAACAGTAATGGTCAATTCAGAGTCTGTTGTGTCACACACTCAAGTTGGATTGATTTCTATCTCATATGTCACCTTATATTTACCTCCACTGAGTTTCATTTGCCAGTCAAGTTCTGTGAGAGGTACACAGAGGACAAAGCACAGGACTTTTCCTTTACTACCTCAAATCTTAGTATTATCAGCAAATTTTACTAGTTCGTTGCCTTTCCCAAACTGTTTAAGGATAAGGTCTAATACAGGTAGAGGAGAGGGCGCATGAAGTAGGCAAAATATAAAGAGAGGAATGATTCAGAGAAGCCTCCACAGCCTTTTGCTTTGAATCAGAATCCCCCAGGACTCCTCTCCTGATGGCCTTGGAGCTGTCTGTCCTGTACTACATTGTAAGGGGAAAAAAAATACTTGCAATTGCCTTAAACTCTCAAAAATTAGAAAATTGACTCCAGTGAAAACAGGTCTTGAAGACAGTGTATCATTTGGCCCATGCACGTGTTCAGGGATGAGGGAGGGAGAAGATGACACCACAAAGAGTTCACTCTTTTGCACCTGCTGGAGACTGGCCACTTCCAGTGTGGTTTCCAAGCATTACCCAAGAAGAGCCACCAAACACACCCATTTTTGGTTTTCCTTAGAAAAAACACCTATTCATGGTATTTTCAGATCAAAAAAAGACTTTTGCAGATGGTCTAGAGCAAGATAATTCCTCAGGCTTCCTTCCCTCAAACATGCAAGTGCCCAAACCACAGTTTTTCCCTATAGCATGGTCCTAACACCTTTGCTGCTCTATGTGCCTGCAAGGTGAAGTGATGTCACTCCAGTTTACAGAAAGGAGATGAGACAGAAGAGATTCAGAGCCAAGTGCAACTTTCAGGTCATGGATGGAAGTGGTGCTCACATCATTGTCTCCAAACCCCTTAACTGCTTAACCAGTACTAGGCCATTTTCCCTCTCTGGTCATGACTTCCCTCCACTAACTTTGTGGATCCTCCAAAAGAAATCAGTCTCCAGGGTCAACGATTCAGTATCTTTCTCTGATGCTTAATGAAAAGGAGGCAAATTGCCATTCAGGCAAATGGTGAGTCCAAGGTGAGAGAGGAGCTTAAAGCTTCTGAATCAGTCCCACCTCGATCTTGTTCTCCATTTACTTCTATTTCCACACCCAGCCTTTCACTCAATGTCCTGATAAACCTACAGTCTTGTTAAGGTGGTAATACTCAATTCTTGTTGATAAATATAGCTACAGGAATAATACCATATTTGCTGTATGGCTAAAAGCCAGCTGAAATATTGATCAACAACAACAACAGCTACAACAACAAAAAATCACAATTAAATTACCGAACTACCTAACCTCTGCTTTGAAAAAAGCCCATTTCCCAGCAATGGATACATGCAAATAACAGCTCTGCCGACAGACCATTTTGGGAGCTGCTAAATCAAGCACTCAGAAGTTAAGAAAGTGCAGTTCAGGTTGTCTTACCCTAGCTTCTTTGTGCAAATACAGACTATAATTGCACAGTCATATAATAATCTCCCCAGGGAAGTCGTGAATTCCACAACATTGGACACTTTTAAGGTTCAGTTGGACAGGATGCTGGGCCATCCTGTCTAGATTGTGCTTTTGTCAAGAAAGGTTGGACCAGATGATCTTTGTGATTCTGTTCAACCTGGTATTCTATGAATCTATAATTTTATGATATCTTATGCTTGCAAGAGAGCTGTGTTAAGAGTCTCTTAAGAGTAAGGACCTTGACGTGGAAGGGAATGTACATACTGAAAAAGCTGTGATATTGTTGGCCACATTAACAACAGAAACAGAAATTTTGCATCTCTTATTGCTTGATATGCACTTGATTAAAGTCTGTATTCCAGTGTCTTTGTGGGAGTGAGACCAAGGACTTGCTCTGAAAATCCTTGCTCTCTTCTATCATGACGGGGACCATAATGGGATGATTAAGTTTATTATAGCAGCCAGTATATAACAAACATGACAACTTTCTTAGCTCCAGGATCACTGCAATTTTTACACCACTTCTTCAAAAGTACTCTCCTAGGGCTGAAATAATGCTGTTGAGATAAAAAACCACACAATTCTGTTTCTAAATTGTGTTTATTTTAGGTTTAATTATGACTCTTCATTCCCTTGATTTTTAATACTTGTTTATTAGGTAATTGCAATTCTCCCAGAATATCTGCAGTTATTAAAGTGTAGTCCCAGAATTTAATTCTAACTTAATGTCATTTTTTAATGTAGAGGCTTCTTTTATTTGTAATAGTTAAACCTTTATATATAAGCAATACAAAAAGACACTTTAGCAAAAGAAATCTCAAGACAAACTTGCCTTTAGGTGCTGGAGACATATAGAAACATCAACATACAAATCACCCAAAGGTTCAAAGGTATGGAGTAGTGCCTTTGCATCATTGTGAGTTTAAGCTTAACTTTAGAGACTTTGGATTTGCAGAAAAGCCCAGGCTGAGTCATTGTATTCTGGAAAAGCTGAAGCAGACCTGTTTTCCTCTTAAAACCAGTTTTTATCAATTTTCCCTGACTCTTACTCAATGGGGAGCTTGTCAAAAGATCAGACACACAGAGAGACTCCTTTTTTTTTCTGTCCCCCACCTCACACTGACCTTTCTACTCCACTTTTATCAGCCTCTTCCTCCTTCCCTCCATATTCCTTTTGTCTTTTCAGCATCTCCTGAGATTCCCCTTTCTTGGCTTCTTTCCTGAATAGACTCGTTGAGAAACAGAGCTAGCGAAAAATGTGTTTTGCTTTTCTAATGGGATTAATGGCCAGGTTTTGACCTTTTTCTGTCTGTGTTTGAACATTTTTCCACTAGAAGTGGCTGACAATTCACTTTCTCTTGCAGGATGCCATCATACAAAGTGATGTTAGTTCAAAATGCTGGTCTCTTCTGCTCTCACATGGAGTCAGACCACCTTTGCCCTCAGCAAAAATGCCCTTTGCCAAAAATTCTACTGACTTTCCTCTGCAGAGGAAACATTGTATGGCTGAATAAACTGCTATCATAATAATTACGGGTTTTTTTATTATACACATTCAAAAGGGAATGAATTTCCCCAGGAAGTTTAGTTTTCATTTTCTAAAAGATTATGTTTCAAAGCTAAAATGGCATAGCTGGTAGCTATTTCTTTAAGACGATTAGCTTTCTATATATATATGTTTGTATATATCTGTCAGTATTTTAAAAATATGTGTAAACCAGTACATTGAAGGCTCCAGATCAGTTGCTTGCCAACTGCACGGGGATCCCCTCTCTTATTTTCTTTTACTGTGTCCTTGTGTACATCCCTGCAAAAATTACTTATTTTCTCCAGTCTCAGGTGGATTTTGGTTTGGTTTTGTTTTGTTTCTGGGCGAGGGGGTGGGTTCTCCTTAGGAAAGGGAGCCGTGAAAATACCTACATTTCATTACTCTTTGAGATCTTTGTGTGAAGTGTTGTGAAAGCCTTGAACTTATCTGGGACAACTGACCCTTTTAGGAATGCTATTACAGCTTATTAAAGGAATTTGGGATCTTTGTGTGTTTGCAGAGATTTCTACTTTATCTGGTACAGCTTGTATGAGTTTATTTCCTTCTGGGCAGCTGGAAGGCAGGATCCAGGCTTTCACAACCCTTTCAGCTAATAGGACTATGGTGAGACAAACAAAGGAAAATCCTGGTTTTCAAGATATTTATCAGGCAGTCCAACACAGACTAAATATTTTGTACCTCTCTCTCATACTGTTTTGTTGAAATTTCAAGTTAAATTCAATTTTATGGAACTATATTACTGAATCCAGTAGGGATAATCAAGAATTTTTCTTCGGCTCTGTCTAGTCCACAGGTCCCTAGAGGCACAGACATTTATAGAAGCAAAGAATTTCCTTGGACTGCTGCATCTCAGTATGTGGATCCTGACATTTGTGCAACCCTGCTGCAGAGAATCTCTTTTCCTTGCACATAGGTAACTAGTTTTAGCCCTGCTTCCTGGGGAATCCACCCGTTTTATTGTAATTCCTCTGAATGAGATCTGGGACTTCAACGAAAGTCACCTTTTTATCTTGTCACAGTGGCATTACAATACAAGAAGGAGAAATGTGACTGTCTCACTGCACAGACTGCAGGAGCCAGTGCACTGTTGCACACTAAATGCCCCTGTGGTAACATCTCAAAATTTTCTCCATGGTCCATCATAACATTTAGGTTGTCTGTTTTTCAGTGGAGACATAAAGGTTGTCCTGCTTGCTATCTGTCCCCTGATACACTACGGTAAGATTTCTGTTGCCTAATTTAATCTGTCTAAAAGCAAATTTTGGATTCTAGATTAATCTAGTCTTGTCCAAACTCACTTTGGAGTCAGCAGGAAATAAGACCAGTTGAAAACACTGTTCACCACACCTTAAGGTTGACGTCAGATTAGAGGGTAATTGCTTCTCTCTCTGGTCTTGACTCTTCTTTGGCATTAACTGTGAAGGGAACCTAGACAAATAACGCACATGAGGCTTTGAGTGTCTTTCCATTAATATTTACGACGTTAGTAATATCACAAACTTGTGGGGTATTGCATAGAATAAGGATGGTGGAAGGAGAGCTTTCAAAAATACTAATTCAACATAGGAAGATATATTTTACTGGCACCTTTGAAGTTCCTGACTTCCTCCTTTCCCTAGGTGAATTTGGTCTAAAACTATGTTTCTGTAAATGCAGAATACACTTAGCTTTACACAGCAGATTCCTGAGTCACTCTGGATGAGTGGCACAGATCAAAACTGTCCCTTCTCTTTCTCTCCTGCAGCTCAGAGAAATCAAGATTAGTTAGATGCATGGGCTACACAAGACTGAGTTTAAGCAAAGAAATAAAATCAAGGTGCAGGTACCAATGAGAAAAGCACAAAGCGTGAGAGTATAAAATCAGGAGAAACAACTATTGAGTTACGCTCTGTCCCTTGGATATTTGAGGTACCGCAGGACAACCTGGCTGAGAGATGCTGATCTGGATGGATCCTGGTCACTTATAGCTCCTGCGTCACATCTGTGAGCACCATGAAGGTGTCTCAGAAACTCAGGAATTAAAAAGTTGGATCTCAAGGCTGTATCCATGTGAAGCTGAGCTATCTTCCACCTGTAAACACACTCCATGGGTGATTTTAATTCCATCTCTCCCAGATGCTGGTTCAGGAGTAGCTGGGGATGCCACAGGGCAGCAACAAGTTGCCCCGGCTTGGAAGAAGAAGATTCTTCTTCTTCCATAAGCCAGGCCACGGCTCATATTCGTGAGAGCAGACACACTGTTTCCAAATAGAATCATAGAATCATTTTGGTTAGAAGAGACCCTCAAGATCATTGAGTCCAACCATAACCTATCTTTGGCACTAAACCATGTCCCTAAGAGCCCCATCTATACATCTTTTAAACAACTCCAGGGATGGTGACTCCACCACTTCCCTGGGCAGCCTGTTCCAATGCCTGACAAACCATGATGAAATGGTTTCTAATATCTAATCTGAATCTCCTCCAGTGCAACCTGAGGCCATTTCCTCTCATCCTGTCACTTGTTACCTGGGAGAAGAGACCAACCCCCTCCATGCTCCAACCTCCTTTCAGGCAGTTGTAGACAGTGATAAGGTCTCCCCTCAGCTTCCTTTTCTTCAGACTGAACAGCCCCAGCTCCCTTAGCTCTGTGTTTGTGTGTCTACATGCATCTGTTGCACTAAGAGAAGGCAAAGTGATTTCGGACATGTCAAGCTGACCCAGGACAACTGACAAACCCATTTTACACAATCTGAGGACACCTCTCTCTGATCACACAAGTGTATCACCCACCAGAGCAAACGGGCCCTAGAAAGAAAATAATGTTTTCTGCACAGACATGGATACGATGCTTTGCTCTGCTCAAAGTCCACTACAAATATCATAGATGAACTAATAAGATTTTTTTTTTCCTTCTTAACAATCTCTTCTCATTGCTCAATTTGTTAAATCTCAACGATGTCTGCTGCTCCTAGCTGACTCAAGACCATGAGAGACACTGTATTGGACTAAGAAACAAGATCAATTTTCTGCACCATCCTGCTTTCAGCAGATGCTAACAGCAGATATCTATAGAGAATATAAGAAAAGGTCATAGGAGCACTGCAAAAATAGAGTGACTCTTTTCCAGAATACTCTTCCAGCTTCCAGTCACCCCAGTGAGAATTAATAGAGATCAGGAGTTCAGTAACAGCTAAACCAGATGAGAAATAGTGTATTGGGCTGCATTTTTGCAAAATTACATTAAAAATAGCTAAGTAGAATGTCTTCATTTCAGGTTTTAAATATAATTAATTTCAAAATTTCATTTAGTGGTTTTTGTTTTGGTTTGGTTTTGTTTTTCACTTGTAATTTACTTTGTCATTTCAATAGATCAGCTGCATTGGTCATTATTGATTCAGAAAGTGACAATCCATTAGAGTCTGAGTCTGAAACAGTAGACGTATTTGTATTGCTTAAAAATATATATTTGTTACAATATAAAAGATTTATAATAACTTATTTAAAAATAATATAGATATAGTTAATGAAAATAAAGCTGAAATTCAAACTAAATATATTGATTTAAAGAGTTTTAAAATTAATTTTAGATGAAGGGTAACAAATTGTTTCCATGAAAGACAATAAAGTAAACTGTTGGCATTTACCACAGAGAAGAGGCAAAGACTTTCTACTCATATTAAAATAAAGTGGCCACATTTAACAAACACTTCAAATTGAATGACTGCTTTGATTTTTCAATAAAATAATTTGAAATTAGATGTTCTAAGCTTGCTTTGACCTGAACAGGGCTGAAATCAGAAACTGTCCATCTTTTTCTTTTTATGCGAATTGAAAAAATCCTGAGCAACAAGAGTGACAACATGGTGAAAATTGGTCAAAACTGATACATTCATTTGTTCTGAATCATGTGAATTAAATTACAGAATAATTTTGAATCAACTCATGAAAGAACCACAGCTTTCCGACAATTGCATAATATTTTGGTAAATTAGTTTCACTAGTGGAAAAAACTTTTTTTTTCCAAACACATTTTTAAAGATCATTTTGTGGGTAAGTATTTTGTCTTGTTCATCTCATTGTCTTCAGGTGCCCAATATAAGAAAACAGATCATTAAAATATATATTTTTTTCTTGGTACTCCGGGCTAGCATTTAACATGTTGTTTAACCTGATGGTTCACCGTGAAGTGCTTTGTTGCTCTTCTGGAAGCTATTGCTACGAATACCTAGTATTTTTGGACAAAAAAAAATCTGCACCTTCCCAGAATGTGGCTCTGTGAGTGTATCTATAGAAGTATTGTTATAGCAACTGTAAGGTAATTGGAACCAGAATGTCTTGGGTCTGTGAGTGATGCAAATTTTACAGTTTGTCTACTGTGTTGTTAAAGGTTTAGGGTGTATGAACTTGCTTACTTTTTATCCAGCAGTAGGATGCCAGTGATTCAAATCACAACATCTGCGGGTTTTGGAGGACCAGGAGGAATGAGGGCAGAAATACCGCAATAATAAAATTGGTGGAGGAAATCGAGGTCAAGAACAGAAGCACGTATTTAAAAAAAAAAAAAAAATAGTTTTGGGGTAAAGTGTACATGCAATATTAGTATCCAGATGAAGATTATACGGTTCAAGAAGATAAATGTAGCAGAGTATGTTTATACAGGGAGAACGAAGAGAAATTCACAGGCTAATACTTCAGTAATGTTCTTCTTTCAATACAGAAAATGAATCTGTGGCAATAATATACTCATTTCAGAGGGCAGCTTTGCTTGTCTGCTATATTATGGTTTTGTAATTGTGTCTGAATTTAGCTGCTCCTCAGCCATTCTGCCCTGCAATTACAAACATTGATTTACAATGACATTTGCCTCTTGTAAAGTGTCTCAGTAACATCTGCAAAAACAGATGATACTGAAGCATTAATCTCTCCATCTCTCTGATTTAAAAAATAAGTGGGTTTGTCCTGTAACGGCACGAAGGAACATAACTGTGATGAGGAGTTCAAAGAAAGGATTATATTTCTAAAACTCCTATGCAGTGGCTGTAGGCATACAGATATAGATTATGGAGCACTAGAAACACAACAGCAACCTATTTTGGTATGTTAAGCAAATAGAAATAATAACACAAAAACTGCACTTGCTGCTTTGTGGTTCAAAATGTATCCTAAAGTGTAATTGAAGTAAAAGCAGAGGAAGTTACATATGAGAGCGGTTTTGATATATGACGTAAACTGGACGAGATTCATTAGCAAATTTATCAGTGCTCATGGCCTGAATTCAAATCTGCAGCCAAAACTGAAAGCAGCTGTATTTCTCATTCATTCTTCTTTCATTGTGAATGTCTCATATATTTTCCTCTCTTTTTCCTATACAAAACACTTCACCAAATGGCTTCAAAACAACATCCAAAAATAAAAGATATGACTTCCAAAACACTCCTGAAAGAATCATTAAATAGCAATCTAAAACTGGTAAACCAGGGAAAGAAAGGATTGTGAGACCTCATCCTCTAACTCATTATTCAGCGTCTCTTCTGTTTGCTGAGGGTAAAATGTCCCCCACTCATTTTCATAATTTCTTACCTCTTTTAAAAGCAATCAACGTGCTGTTTAATATATTTTCAAAACCCAGAACAGTATCCTGATGATACAACAATAGAGAATAATAAATCCAAAGAACAATGCAGGAGAAAATTATGCTATGCAAAATAATCATATAATAGCTCAAATTGTTCCTGTACCATTGTTTTAACCGACTTTGGGATTTATACATAACGTGATAAATATTAACTTCTTAGAACCTACTGACCTTTCCAAAATCGAATGATATTAACCATATCCCAGAAATTCTTCTTCATTTGGAATCCCCCGAGTGTCTGATATATCTACTGAGCTGCTATATGATGTTCAGGACTATATGTGAAATGTGCTTTTCTGAGGATGGAGCTCAGCAAGAATACTTAGAGTATATTATAAGGTCTCAGGTGCCAATACCTAGGACATGATTCAGCTCATCACTCACAGGCATCTGAAACTACTCTCATCTGGATGGACTAAATCTCCATTGAGTGCACTGGTAATGGAAGCTTAGACACTCAGGTAAACATTTAAATTAGATTTCTTAATTTGGAGTTGCCTCTTAGTCTTGCATTTGGACATACAAATGCCATCTTGAATTAATAAGTTTTATGTTACAGCTCAAGTCTACTAGGTGGGCTGCACAGGGGCTTAATACCACCCATAAAGTGCAGATAGTGCAAACCTCAGTGTCCTTATGAGTCATTTTGAAAGAAATGCATTTAATCTCATGAGCTTTAATGGTAATGAAACCTTTAAACTTAAATATTTATTGACTGCCATTTTAGAAAATACAGTATCTGCACAAAACACCACTTTTCTTTCTGCACAGCAAAGCCCTCAGTAACCACAGGACTGGGCAGCTCTGTTATTTAGAAGGCAAAATCTTTCCTGCCCGGTTTCTGAATGTTCCTGCTCCCTTATGGTCTCGAGCTAGACTTACATATCAAGTGGGAAAATTCTCATACATCTGTAATTTTTGTTAGAATATTTGCTTCATTATCTTTTTTCTTTCCCTCATGTACTATGCACTGCTCGAGCTTGCAGGCTCTACGTGATGGAAATCATGTTCTCCTGTGCTTTTTCAGAGCCCAGCACGAAGCAAAGCCCGCAATAGAAACCTGTACTGCCATCGCATTTAAAATCTGTGCAGTCAAACCAATACTGTGATGGACATATATTTGTCTGTTTTGAAATCAAGCATAAAAACACATTTAAGAGCAATAACCACAGTGTCTTCAAATAGCGTATTTACCTTTGCACTTAAGTTGGTACATCTCAAGCTCTGACAGCACAAGTTCAATGACGGACAGCTGTTCTACCAAAAAGAGCCACCCAGCTGGGCTGAAAAGTTGTTTGAAATTGGTCTAGTTTGAGAATGCCAGCTCCCTGCTTTCGCTGTAGCTGCTGTGATCAAATTTGTCAAGGCTTCTATTACAGTTATTACATCAATAAATGGGGCAGATGGATGCCAAAGTAATCTCTGTCTCTGTGGCAGCTTATCTAATTAAACATTTAGACAGAGAAAGGTATAATTGCAGAATAATCTGTCTGCTTTTATCATGTGCTTTCCCTTAAGACACTCCTGCCTTTCCAACAGAGCAAATAAACTTTGACAGATGTTTACTTTCAAAGTAAAAAAGACAGTGGAGTTCTATTAACACTGACCGTATTCAATAGTACAGCTATTTTTTCACTGCACTCGATGCCAGCATTCTTTGTAGAACAAAGATTTTGGTACTGAGTAAAATTTGATTTGCATGCCTGAGGGAATAATAAAAGAAACCTATTATGGAATGAAATGGACTGTAATCACATTGAGAGGATAGAGATTGTTCCTTGCGTGGGGAGGGGGGAAGGCTACCGCCCGGTAAATGGCCTGTTGAAGAAGAAAACACAATGTTATCCAAGATACAACATAAGCCAAAGTTTGAGGAATGACACATGTAATTGCTTCACAACACAGATTTCCATCGCCTTCAGCAGGAGCTGGTATGCACCACGTGTTTTGCACAGGGCCACTGTTGGACGCTGAATACCAGGATGGAGCAAAAGATCCATCCCACCATTATCACTGGCTTATTATTTAGCTAATGTTAACTCAAACATCTTAGAGAAAGTCAGCATCCAAGCCTAAGTTTGTGGCCCTTCTCCCCACGGAACACAGTGCTTGTGGAGCAGGGCTCCACTTCTTCTCCCCTGGCCAGGAACCAGCCTCAGCTGCGGCGGACTCAGCACGAGCCAGGCAGAGAATGATTTCAATTACTGAAGGAACAGCTGCTGCTCCAGAAGACGTGGGGGAAGCCAAGCCCTTCTCCAAGAGCTACTTGAATTGAGCAAAGATCTGGCCTGGAGGCTGTAAGCACAGCTGTATGGTGTTACTTTGCTTTTCAAGCACAGGAGGCTCTTTAAAGTAAGGTCAGCCACAGCTTCTCATGTGTGCACGACTGATCTGCATCACATCCTCTGCCTGTGTCTGCTAACACTATTTCCAATAAGTGTCATGTGCTGAAAATTCTAGATGCTTTCTGCAGTTTTAAGAATACACAGCACCACATGCCCCGTAAACTCTCTGTCACGCAAGCTGTTCCTGTTAATTGCGTTTCTGCATGGATTTATAGACAGAAATGCTGAGCTCCCACAGGCTTTCTAATTCTCCTTCTTGTTACTCCTAGTGACAGTCCTCATGTCTGTCTTCCTGCCACCTTATTCTGCTGTGATTTTACAAGAATTTTCCCCCACAATTGTGCACTATGAAAACGCAGTTCTAATTATGCAGAGATTATGATTCTGGCTACACAATGCTATATATTTCAAGGCAAATGACCGAATTCAGGGGGTTATCAAACAAGCTAGTTATATGACAAGTTTGGTGGTAAACATCAGAGAAGGAAAAAGCAATATAGATGCAGATGCTTTCTGATTTGAAGATTTGAATTGTCCTTGTTTCCAGAGTGCTACAGACGTGATTGCAGTTGACAGCCACACTTCTTGTGATCGGCATAATGCCATTCACTGCTTTTATACTTGAATGACTTGGATACTACACAGTCTGTCAAACGTAAATCTATTTAAGTCATGACAATTTACGTTATACTACAGTACATTACTTGTTTTGATCATAAGACTAAAATCATTCTTGCATGAAATAAACTGAAACTTTGAAAAACCCAAGCATGGGCTGCGGTTTTCAAAGCAACCGGAATTTTCCTGACTGTGAGATTAAGCAACAAACCATGAATCCAGAGGCACAATGCAGAAGACCAAACCTTTCTCCATCCATATCCTGAAGTGTTCAGATGAGCGCAATCGAGGCCTGGAAGCATTAGCCAAATATTGCACATTAGCTAATACTTTCTGGTGTGAGATCAGATCTGCAGACAGGAGGTTACCTTTTAAGTACAGTGTTAGGCTTAATGCCTTTTGTCAGAATATGGTCATACCAATATTTGATTTTCTGTTTTTAAAGGTAGGAAATAGCTGAAAAATGTATATAGCAAACATCTGGGCTATTTCTTTGACTTGTCAGCTGTGGGAGATCAGGGGAAGGAAATAGAGGAAAGGTATTTGCCATAAAAGCAGAGCTTAACCCTAAATTCCACGTGCAGCCACACAGTCAAATCCCGGCAGGACTAACTCAACAGTTCGCAGAAAAACAAAAATATTTGCAATTTGTGTTCTCTTAAATGGTTCTCAAAAATCAAAACAAATCTTCTTGTGCCTCACCACAGGTTCTTCCTACACAGCAGGTGATCTACAGGCATCAGCTGAATCATGGACTGACCAGGTGGGACCTGTGGCAGAAACAGGGGGAGGATGTTTGGTTATATCCTGCACAGTGGAGGGCAGTGGGTGCTCTGCCTTGATGTGGGTGTCTGTACCTTAAACTGCATCTTCTAAAGAAAGACAATAACGTGTAAAGTTCGATCGTGTGTGATCATTGCAATGGTCGATAATAAGCTCCTCGCTGTTAAAATGCATGTTGGGAGGCGTTTTGCTTTTATGAAGGTCTAATGAAGAGACAGATTCTCCTTAAACTTTGAAAAATGAGAAGGGAAAAGGGGAAGGAGAAGGTGAAGGGGAAGGGAAAAGGAAAAGGAAAGGAAGTCCTTATGTTTCTCAGTTCTGTGGACAGGTGAGATAGAAGTTTCTTCAACCTTGGACTTATTCCTGTACTAAAACTGCTAAACAATTGTCATTTGCAAGATAAGATTTGATATATAGCCTCTTTATTGGAACCTCGTGTTACTCAGTTATTTCCAGACACATTTTAAGAAGGGTTAACCAAAACATAAAGAAAAGGCTTCAGTTTTCTATATGAAATGCCCTTGTTAAAANGTTTGTTTTTTTGTTGTTGTTGGGGTTTTTTTGTTTGTTTGGTTGGTTTTTTTCTCTTCTTGATGGCCTATTCATTTTCATCTAGACTGAATAAAGTGAAAACAGGAAAAAATAGTAGGTAGGGGGATGAAAAGGCAGTAGGAAGCAAAACCTACACATGGGAAGTGAGCTTTGTAACTTTCAGCAGACCTAAATTAAACTACATTTTATAACCAAATTAATTTAACCTCCAAATGTATACTTAAACACTATTTCTTAATTTAAATTTTCCATATCATCATAGTGGTCAATCCATGACTTTCCCAACAGCAAATATATTAATTAATATGATAATGTTTTTTTGCTACATTTGGGGAATGTTTCTACCTTTGTATCCTTTCAGCCTTACTCTCTTTTGCCCCCTTCTGTTATACGTTACCCCACAAACAATGCATTCCTTGGAAAAGCTGGTTACAAGCTTAGTTTGCAATAAAAATGTAAAGACAAAGTTTGGAAATATAAGGCTATAATCAGGGTTTGCAATAATAGGATGAATTTGGGAAAAGTAATATATCCATGAAATTTCATTGTTTAAATATAAAGCCAGATGATACCTTGGCATGCCAGTGAGATCAGCAGCAAATCCTATTAGCAAGACAGCCAGAGGAGGAGGGTTGAGCTGTGTGACTGCTTTTAACAACTGCAATGAAATGGAAGCACAAGCAAACAGCTGCGAATGGATGAAAATTTTCAGGCAGGGCTGAAATGAGAAGTGTTGTGAACCCAGAAAGACAGCAAATTAAGGCAAACACACCCGAAAAAAGGTCAGCATGAGGTCTCAAAAAGAGAAAAAAGAAAAAGGGAAAAAAGTAGGGAATGCAGTTCTGAAATGTGTATGTCCATCCAAAAAGTATTAAATGGGACTATTTAATCACAGAGCAAAAGTTGACAGTGTAACACTTTACAAAGAGTTTTAGGTGAGATTTAGAGAGCAGTGAGTTCAACAAGAGTTTGTTACATGACAGTGTTGTTAAATACAAAAATCAGTAAGTCTGTATTTTTTCTTTCATACAGGGATCTTTTCACTTAAGGATATTTTTACCTATCTGTGTGTCTTCCACTGAAAGAAAAAAAATCTTTTTCTGTGCAATACAACAGTGAAAGCGTACACCATCCGCTTTTCTCATTATTGGAAAATTTAATGAAAAATTACAGTGAGTTGACAATAAAGTGCTGACAGTGATTAAAGGTGGGGAGGAGTGACTTCTGAGAACGCTTACACACTCCTAAGGGTGCCCTTACACAACCTTGGTTTTCTTTGTTGGTAAAAATGCTTAAGACATTTGTGCCATCCTCTCAGCCTTGACTGCTCATTTTCTTTCTACATGCAGCAGGTTCCTGTTCCCTCAGGTCTGCCAGCGCAACTTTTTATAAGGCCGTGCAGGAAAACAGATTACTGAAAACCTGAATTTAGAAAAAGAAAAAAAAAATTCTTCTTTTTTAATAAGCAGAAAGTCTTTTACCCAGTTCTCTTTACTTGTCGATTGTTCCAGGGTTGCACCAATAGATCCAAAGGAGACAATTTATGGGACCATATTTTGGGACTGTGGTCATCAGTAGAACTAAAACAGACTCTTCTAAAATTCTGCTTCTCAGGGATATCTAGATGGCTTTTTTAGGTGTAGTGACCTCCTAACTTAATGGATTTGTACATGAAAGCAAAACCTGGAAGAGACAAAGTGCTTGGCAAAAATGGGAAAAACAAGCAATGTGATACATTGGATATGGGTACAGCACAACAACAAGTTGTTTCAGCATGATATAAACGGAAGTCTTGGGATTAAAACAATGAAGAAAATTGCAGGTTGAATATTATGCAGTACAGTCTGAAGGTGAGACATGGTCTTGCATGGAAAAAAGTATGAAATATTTGAAAACAGGCAGGAAAATCAAGAACAACCCTCCATAGAAAATGAACAGGTAACTGAATTAAGGATTCTCTATCTAAGTTGGTCGCAAACTATAGAGGAGTTGGTCTGAAGGACAAAATTAAGACACATGGAAGGAAAAGCTAAAAAAAAAAATCTGGATTTAAAAAAAAAAAGAAAACTCTACTTGTTGGAAGGTATTTTAAAAATTGCTGGGAAGCCTTAGTAGACAATTAATGCATCACCAATATCCGTCACATTAAACAGAATTCCAAGAGTAGGGCAAAAGATCATTTGGAGTTTATTTTTAAACTATCTCCTGGTACATTTGCCTCAAAGCACTAGTTGCTTAAAAATCAGAGAATCAGAATCATTCTGTTTGGAAGAGACTTTCAAGATCCTTGAGTCCAACCATAACCTAACTCTAGCACTAAACCTTGTCCCTAGGAATCTCATTTATACATCTTTTAAACAGCTCCAGGGATGGTAACTCCACCACTTCCCTGGGCAGCCTATTCCAATGTCTGACAACTCTTTCTGTGGGGAATTTTTTCCCAATATCCGATCTAAACCTCCCCTGGTGTAACTTGAGGCTGTTTCCTCTTGTGGTATCATTTGCTACTTTGGAGAAGAGACCAACCCCCTCCATGCTTCAACCTCCTTTCAGGCAGTTGTAGACAGCGATCAGGTCTCCCCTCAGCCTCCTTTTCTCCAGGCTGAGCAGCCCCAGTTCCCTCAGCTGCTCCTCATCAGACTTGTGCTCCAGGCCCCTCATCGACTTCATCACCAGGTTTTATATGTTTTTGGGGCCCACAAGAGCAGCACTGCTGATGCCCATGCTGCAGAACCTGTGAAACAGTATAGCTTGTATGTAAATGAAAACCAGAACTGTGGTATAGCTTGTATGTAAACGAAAACCAGAACTTCACACAGCCTATAAGCATGGAAGGGGATGATGGAGGAGGAGGGAGTGTTTATAGTGAAGTGACAGACCGAATTCTCCACCGCAGCCCCTCAGTCGGCACAGGCAGCACATCTGCACAAACCGCTCTGCACCGCTTTTCAAACAGCCTGTGTTTTATGAGGCTGTTCACAGCGGCGGCTTAGAGCCACGCTATTTATAGGCTTCTTCCTCCAGAAAAAATCGCATGTGAGAAGGCGATGGACAATTTCATATGCATAGCTGAGTTAACATAATCAGGCTTTCTTGGATGTTAAAAAAGAGAGGAGGATGGGGAAGAGAAGAATTCACACAGTAGGTTGTTCTCACAGTTGTTAGCAGTTTCTCCTCTTCTCTCTGTCTCCAACACGAGACCACATAAAGGTTTGGGAGGACTGGGGCACAAGGGATGGATATCTGGTCCATGTACCAGTAGTTGTATTGTGTACATAGCACGACTGGTTCCTCTGGTAATGTAACAGAGAATCCTTTAACCTCTTCCATGGAGTTCCCTTCTGTCACAGAGGCACCCCAAAAGTCAATTTAGGCACACAACAAGCTCTGAAAAGACTTTATTCTAACCAGAGCTGTTTAACAGAAACCAGCCACAAACAGAGTTTGTCCAAAATTATTCAGCACTCCAATAACATTATACAACACAGGTTCAGATACCAGTTAGGAGTTCAATTACTACACAATGGACTCAAACTCAAGGGGATCAAATTGCAGAACTCATGTCGTGATTTGCAAATGCACATCTTCCCAGTCTGTCAAAGTGAGGAATCTCAAGGGTACCCAGGTCACTTGCCAGGTCAGTAAGGTGTCTCAGTCCCCAGGGGATGTTCCTTAGATGGCCAGTCTGAGAAGAGTCTTCAACTGCATAGTCACTGCTCCAAGGAAACCAAACTCAATGTGTGTCTCCAGTGGGCTCCATTTACACCCTAGCTGAATTTGAACTGTGGCAGTTTATGGTAGGGGTTCAGAAACTTCTCTCAACCAGGGAGTTTCACTGGTCAAAGGCCCTGTCTGCCCATCAAGTGGTGTGTGCATGACCATAGTGGTCCATCAACCTTCCTTTTCGGGGTGGGGAGAGTGCATCTGCCACACCTTCATTTCAAAATCTTGATGTATGTGCCCTCTAAGCCCAAAGCTTAAGATGTAGCAGTTTCCACCTTTCTGCCTTATACCGCACGAATACACAAAATTGCCCTTCTTTATCTTTACATAGGTATTTCTATAGCTTTTAAGCTTATGAGATGCTAATCCCGTCTAAAAGGTAAAAAAAATTACACTATTGTAAAGGCAGAAATGTGCTTGAAAGGGCACTGTTCTCTGAGGGGTAAGGTGTTCTCCAGCTTCTGCATTAACAGTGACAAGAAGCATAGAGGACATTACACTGTGTGAGGCTACCAGAAGATTTGCAAATTCGGAATTACCTTGCACAGCTCAAGAAAAAAACAAAAAATATAGATATGTGTTTGCTCATTAGAATGTTGCAAATCTTTTTGTTTACAAAGCCATACTGAGTTTATGAGTGTTTAGCTTCTATTACGACTGCAACAGAAATTTTACTGCTATTGTCTTTGGAGGCAGATAAAAGAGGGAAGGACAGGGACATTGTTCAGCTCTCATCAGCATCCTACAATAATCTGTGCTGAATTAGTTTTATTTGAAAATAAATATAACTAAGATGCAGGAAGGACTGTGAAATGTTACTAGTGTAATTTAAACTTTAAATACACCACACTTAAGAGCGGGTTCTACTTCATTTACTTTAAGACATCTAAAAATTCAGGGACCAGGTTACAAGTCAGTCATCTTCCCTCTGTTACCAGTGGATTGTGAGTCACACCATTATCCTTAAGCTGTTTGTAAATGGGACAAACTGTAGATGAGATCAGAGTCACAGAATCACAGAATGTTAGGGATCAGAAGGGACCTCAAAAGATCATCCAGTCCAATCCCCCTGCCAGAGCAGGAACACCCAGATGAGGTTACACAGGAAGGTGTCCATGCGGGTTTGAATGGCTGCAGAGAAGGAGACTCCACAACCTCCCTGGGCAGCCTGGTCCAGTGTCTGTCACCCTCACTGAGAAGAAGTTTCTTCTCATATTTAAGTGGAACCTCCTGTGTTCCAGTTTGTACCC
>VWYH01008147.1:82105-92215 GCA_013399365.1 Pampusana beccarii | reverse complement strand
ACTGGACACAATATTCCAGACGTGGTCTCACCAGGGCAGAGTAGAGGGGCAGGAGAACCTCTCTGACCTACTGACCACCCCCCTTCTCATCCACCCCAGGTACCATTTGCCTTCCTGGCCACAAGGGCCCAGTGCTGGCTCATGGTCATCCTGCTGTCCCCAGGACCCCCAGGTCCCTTTCCCCTACACTGCTCTCCAACAGGTCGTTCCCCAACTTATACTGGAACCTACCCAGATGCAAGACTCTACACTTTCCCTTGTTATATTTCATTAAATTTTTCCCCGCCCAACTCCCTAGCCTCTCCAGCTCTCTGGATGGCAGCACAGCCTCTGGCGTGTCAGCCACTCCTCACAGTTTGGTGTCGTCAGCAAACTTGCTGACAGTGTACTCTATTCCCTCATCCAAGTAGATGATGAACAATCTCTATCTACTGCCTACCAAGTGAATGTTGTTCTTCCTCAGGTGAACGACTTTGCACTTCTCCTTGTTGAACTTCATGAAGTTCCTGTTGGGTCATTTCTCCAGCCTGTTCAGGTCCCTCTGGATGGCAGCACAACCTTCTGGTGCATCAACTGTTCCTCCCAGTTTGTGTCATCTGATAACTTGCTGAAGGTACTGTCTATCCCATCACCTAGATCAATGAAGATATTAATCTCTTATCTCCTGTGGGAAGTGTTGGTTCTAACTTGATATCCCAAACTGCAGCTGCTCAGCAACTTTCAGACAAAATGCCTTTGTGACAAAAACACACCTTTTGGGAACTGCACTAGTTTCAATAGTTTGGGTTTTTTTTGAAAAAAGTTTCTCAAGTCCAAGACAAGGCTTGTGGTCATAACAGAAATTAATCAGAGAACAGAAATTATTCTTATGCTTACAATATTGTTCTAGAATATTCTTATTAGGAGAAGTTCATTTTCCTACACTGAAACAGGCAGACCAGATTTCAACACAGTCCCCCCAGTATCAGC
This sequence comes from Pampusana beccarii, assembly GCA_013399365.1. Taxonomy (NCBI): domain Eukaryota; kingdom Metazoa; phylum Chordata; class Aves; order Columbiformes; family Columbidae; genus Pampusana; species Pampusana beccarii. The sequence continues at coordinate 91,246 of VWYH01008147.1, read as the reverse complement.
CAAATACCCTGGGTTTTGACAATTCTTGGAGACCTTTCTTTCTTTCAGAGAACTTTAAAAGATTGTAAGTCTGGACTATAAAGCATTTTCTTTCACAGTGCTGACAAAATATCCCACAGACAGGCAGATACAGGTGTATGTAGACTCCAGACCGTGTGAGCTCTTAACTAAATTCATATTCACCCAGCAACAGCTCTCATGCTCATTTATATCTGGTGTGAGCTGAACTAGCTGACTCAGACAAGAATTTGTCCCTAAGTTGCACCTAAATATTCTCACAGAAAACATCTTTCCTTCCTTACTCATGAGCCAATTCCCATTAAAATGCTGCGTTGGTCTTTATCAAAAAAATAACAAAATAGAAATAAATTTGAGGAAGGATGGCATGACACCACATTTGACAGAGCCATGAATCACACTGCTTAGATGAATGGTTATCCAAAGCCATTAAAAATACTTCCACACTTCAGCACAGTGCATTGTTTAAGAGGAGTCATACTGGGCTGGAATCTGCTCTCTGTTTCACCAATCTCATAACGAGCTTTAGCAGGAGTTGTTCTTGATTTATGTTGGATCAGAGTCAGACTGGGAACTTTTCTATCTCTCCGTAGTGTTAGCATCCTCTCATAAATAACTTCAACAGCTACAACTGCAGCAGAGAAGGATGCAAGAACAGTTACTGCAGTGTAACACTAAAATGCAAAGCTACCGAAGTTACATCGACAGTTATTTTAAAAAGTAGCTCTTGAAATAACCAAAACCCATGATTTTTCCCCTATAAAAAGCAGTCTGAGAAAAACCCCACTGGTGCTTAAAATAGTTATTTGAATTTTTTGTTTTTAATTCAGAAATCACTCATAAAAGCTCAGGATTCAGTAAGATATAACTATATATGTTGTAGATCTGGAGACAAATTTCAGATTGGCAGGGATAATGTTAGAGTTAAATCTCCTTTGGGCTTTATTATTCACAGCAAAAATCTGATTTGAAACAACAATCAGGCACTTGAAATGCAATACTTTATCAGGTGTTTGATTTTTAAATAGAAGTTGGGTAAATCTTTTTTTCTTTGAAGCAGAAAACATTTAAAGAAGAGTTTAAATACGTATATGTAACAGTGGTGGAATTCACAATAAAAGTAGAGAGAACAGTTGGCATGAGGAGGTAATTTACTTGACCAGATTCTTCATTCATCATGTTGAATAGCATTGTGCAACTGAGGATTTGGGTCTTTCTAAATCCATCAACACCTTATAATTCAAGGATAAGCTGAACAACTTTCCAACAAGTACTGACACACATAATGTTGCTTTAAATTACTTCCAAAGCAACTCAGATTCAGGAAGAGTTGCTAGGAAGAAATCAAATAACAGACTAACAGCACATTTGCTTTCCTTTGGCTTTGTGCTAGGACTGGGGGGACAATTCTCCCTACGCTTTAAAGTGTTGTGAGTTCATAGCTATGATATTACTGCTACACTAATAGAAGTGATAGTCTTAAGTGACAGAGAAAACAAGGACATTACCAAGGGTCAAAATAGGACTTTAGAGATGCCAGGTATAAAATAAAATAAAAACCACCATGTAGCATGAAGAATCCTATTTCTATCCTGTTTCACAGTTGTTCTAAAGGCTACTGTGTATCCTTAATGCATACTGAAATATACAGGTCTATTTTGATCACTATGCACCATAAAGAAAGTATAAACTGCAGAAACAGATCTTTTCTTAGGGGATAGAGAGGGCTACATACATAGAAGTGAGTTCAGGCTCAGGAGCAGACAGTACTTATTTGAAATATTTCTTATTTTGAAATATTTTCCATCTACTTGCATGAAAGTTAATGAAATACAAGGAATAGGTAAAACCATTTCAATGAAAAGAAAACTGTATGTTCGTCTGTGAACCGTGCTGGAACATCTGATTCTAAAGACCAACTCTAGAATATGAAATGGGTGAGACTGATCCATTAAAGGCTCATGAGAGTCCAGAAGATTTCAGGAATCCAGCATGTAGAGAGCATTAGCCGTGCTTTGTCTCCTTTAGCAGACAGCTTTATTGCTCTTTTTTAGGTAAATTAACAAATTACAGTGTTACCTCCTTTTAAATAGGTTGAGTGCCCATCGGGAAGGATTAAAACTAGATCTGGTTAATTGAAGTTTATTTTATTTGCACTTCTGGATACAAATTGTCTTATGAAGAAGAGACCTTGCAGTACAGCATATAGTCTTGACTTCCTATTCGTCAACTGAATAAAAATGAAAGACAGGATTGAGTACAAATTTTACAGTCTTGCCCTGTAGTTTGGGCAAGGGCACCATGCTGTGAGATGTTCCTTGCACCTGAGCCTGCCTCTGTACTCAGCCTGGCAAATAAAGCCTTATCTAAAAAGCTGTATTCCTAAATTTGGATCATGTTGAAAATTCTGGGATAGTTTTTGGTTGTCTTCAAAGTAATTTTTAGAATCTAGGAGTAACTGGGATGTTCTGAAAAAGAAACACAGGTAGATGATCCTCTGGCAAAAAATTAGGAGCTAGGAGCTGTTTGGTGTGTAAAAATATCCATCTCTTCACCATTTTTCATATGGCAAACTGGTGAAAGGAATAACTGGAGTTCAGAAAGGACTGGAAAATTCTAATGCGCTGCTTTAGAAGTTAGCAGGAGTTTAGGATTTTAGGTGGTGTAAATTGGATTGTGCTTTTCTGAGACCAGTTGTTGGCTTTTCAGCTTCTGCGCTACTACACCTTGACTTCTTCTGGGCTTCTTGTACAGCAAAGATGGTGAATTAATCAGCAGGTTTCCTGGTTAGCCAAACATGAGATTACCAAACTCCCTCATGTTAGAAAAGAGTTCCTAGGCTTTAGGTGCCTAAATGATTAGAAATTCCAGAGGAATATGCTAATTTATAAGAATTGTCTTCACTATTGTCAATGTCCATTGTCATCATAGTCTTACTGTCTCCTGTCAAAGTTTGCTTGACTGTATATGAGCAATGACTCCGCAGTCCCCATCTTTCAAAACGTGATTTCTCGAAAATGTGAACCACGAATGGAGACAGCTGTATTATCTGGGGCAGGTGGTCCTCCGCTTGTTAGGGGACATTTGAGCCCCCAAAAGTAGTGTCCAAGGTCAGGTCAAGACTGTAACTCCACTTAGGAAAGGGACCCAGGCTCTGCATGTCCACGTGGTTTCTTTCTATTTCTTCACTTGTGAATTGTGGGGATTAGTAATCTGACTGGAAGATATACAAAACTCATTTAGCCCCCATGGCATATCTGGTAAATCTAGACTACTCCTGCACACATTTTTTTTCCTTTGTTTCTTCGTTTCTTCGTTTACAGTCGCCTTCTGGTTCTGCAGCCCTTGATATTCATGTTGGGGTTTTTTTGGTTGTTGTTTTTCTTTTATTATTATTATTATTATTTGGTTGAGGTTCTTTTTGCTAAACTCTGAAACTGAGAGAAATAGAAAGTTTTAGCAATCGAGCTTTGAAAAATAACGTAACATCACTAATCACAGTAATATGTGAAATGATAGTTTCACTACTGAGTGAGGAGAAGGGTGACTGCATGTGTGGCATCATCAGTGAGATCAATGTCTTACAAAATATTAATGAGTCACCATTTTCCCAAGAAAACACATTTTGTCAGAAAAGGGTATTTTGCCAAATACAACTTTTCCATGCTGTTGTTTGGACTTTTAATAAAATCTATGTAAGTAAGTTTGAGTTTTCAAAAGTGTTCGACAGATTTCTTTTGAACGCATAAACAAATGTAGCAATGTTTCCTGATAAAAGGTCTCTATATAAGTACTTCCACAATTTTACATATTCTTCAATATTTTTTTCCTATGGGTCAAGCAAGAAAAGAAAGAGGGAAGAATATGAGGCCAGTGAAAAACACTACTTTGTAATATTTTATTAATTCTTCCAGGATAAAATTTTGAAAGAATAATTTTCTAGGGAAAATAATACTTGCAGTCTTCTCTAGAATGCAGCACATTTATTAACACAGGCTCACTCTTCAAACTTGTTCCAGGTGAATTTTGATACATTTGAGAGTAGTCTGGTCCACTAACTTGCTTTCATACTTATTTATACCCGTAGGATTAATTTGTGATGGTATAGACATGATTTGCACCAGGGCAAGAGTAAGATGCGAGACATATTTCTTCTGCCTTCTCTCATTCACAGAGAAGAAAAGAGCTTTTAGTGTTCACAAATAAATCAATTGTAACAATTTTCTTAAAAATTTATAAGGTGGCCAGTTAGGCTGTTTTTGGCTTCCTGTAGGTTGTGAGTTATCATATTTTTTCCAGGAGTTTATGACTAGCAGCAATCTTTAGATTATTCAGTCTGAGTAGTTAAACCACAACTCGCTAACTCCGGAGAATACCCTCAAAGTAGTTACACCAGAGTGTTTCAGTCTTTCGGTTACTAAAAGGTGAACATGGAAGGCACTAAAGGAGTCACCACCAGCACCAGAAGGTGCTGCAGGCTGTTGCAGCTGGGATATTCCCACATAGTCCCAGCAAGCAAACTGGATCCATATCTGCAGAGAAACATTAAAATTATTTGAATCATCTCCAGAGAGAACTGCGTAATTTTTCCTGATAGAAAATCTGATTAAAGGAGTGTGAAGCATCCACGTGGGTATCTAAGAGGATGATTAATTAATCTAACAGTGCTCTGACTTACCTAAACTCATGCCTTTCATATTTTAGTTTTATCACCTCCTGTGGGGAGCTAAAAGACCATCAGCTAAAAGGCCACAGCATGAGATCATACTTCTTTGACATTAGGTTTGTTTCCCCTCCCACTTTGTCAATGACAGCTGTGATCATTCATAGAAATGGCAATGTCTCTAAAAATTCCCGCTCAAGCCACAACTCCCAAGGGACGAAGCTGAACGCAACAGCAAGGAAACATGAGACCACTCAGTGAGCAGCCAACACAAACAGAGCCATCCCAGCTGATCCCAACACATCCTGTGCTGGGCACATTCCTGGGCCTCAGATGATGACTGCAGCAATAAATATTCCAGAGTAAAGTCAGCCTCATTAAAACCACTGAATGAAACATGTGTGTGGGTTTGTCAATGGAGTAATATAGGGATAAGTCTGGCTTGGCACCAAGTGAGGTGGCTGCATCCTTTAAAAACTCAGGCCTCACAATCATACATTCAGCTACACTACCTGAATTCTTGTTATACTACAGCCCAGTCCCCCATCATCGATGCAGCTTTCCACTTTGCAAAACAGGCCTATGAGCAAGTCAGAGGTCGTGCAGGAATGCTCAGGGGTGCTCACCAGCTACAAACTGAGTCTTCACCATAATGATCAAATCAGCTATTATCTGCAAGAACAATATAAATCCTGATCACTTCCAGCTGTGGGATTGAACCTTTACCACACGGAAAACAGAACATGTGGACTTGCCCTCAAATTTTATCTTATCACTTAAAGACGTCAGATCTCAGTAAATTGTTTAGATTTGCCTCTCCAGACACCTCCAAAATATTTAATTTCCCCTGGTCAGGCTGCATTATGTTCCTTCAGATCCGTGTTGATGCCTTGTATACGGGTGCGTTGCATTCTTCCCTCGTTAAAACTAAGCTGAGTAAGACCTCTCTGTGTTACAGCTCCTGTTTACTGTATGTATCAGGCAATTGGGAGATCACAGTACTCTGGTTTCCCCTTTTTCTTTATGGTGTGTAATCACCCCAAACGGATACAATAGGTTAGTAGAATAAATCAACCAGTCTCTGCTTAATCATTTGCTCTGTGACTGGCAATAACTCACCCAGCACTGTCAGTTTAAGTCAAGTCCATGAGTACACTCTGAGAATGATTTCTGTGACCTTGTAGTCATCTCCACCCTGCCCCCATGACAGTACTCATTCCCATACTTACATGTGACTACATCTCCAGAAGAGTTAAACATGGAAAGATGGGCACAGCCAACCAGTTGGTTTGTGTTTAAAGACGTGTTATAAAGACTATGAAAACACTTGGTGAAGCCCTAATTTAACTATTTGTTTTTGCAAAGCGACCGTATAGCATGTTCATGGAAAGCACTAGACTGACAGCCCTGGGCAAGATGCTGTTCTTTACTCACAGGCAAGCAACATTTTGATAATATGACTCTGTATTTCTCATCAGTGAACTGGAAAGAGGTGAGAACAAAGTTTTCAAGTCTACTCAGTCAACTAAGTCTTCCACAGAACTCATCCCCAAGGGGCCTAGGCAGAGGCTTTAATGACATGGACATTTGTGGAGGGACAGCTTGGTGAGAGCCTGTAAGAACCTTATTCTTTTCCCCAGCTCAAATCCCCAGTTACTATCTATATTGCGTGGCCCTCATGAAATTTTCACTGTCTTGCCACTTGTGTCATTGGCAACAAAATAAAGATACAAAACCCCCTGAGCCTTCTGCTGCTTCACTTCTACGGTGAAACAATTTCAATGAAAAAGTTTCTTCTTCAGATTTATTCATCTCCTAGGGATAGAACTCAACTATATCATGAAAACAACTAACTATCCTGTTATAATTTGGTCTTACTTGTTAGATCATTGCAGTCTTACTGGAACCTTTGTGCTGTGTAAAGGAAAATGAAAAAAAAAAAAGTTTGAAAATTTAGTAACTTGCATGCTTATAAGGTTTCGTTGCTTGTTTCATTAACTGTTGATATATTCAAGAAATTTTCAGCTATCTCACAGGATCAAAATGACTGGAAGGGTAATGTTTCTTTGGTCATAAAATAGTATTTATTACAGCAAAGCATGTTGAGGAAAGACTCTAAAAAGCATTTTTTATAGAATCCAACTGTGCTCTAACTTTCTTTCCTTTTTTTTCATTACATTTTGAAAAATGCACATAAACATTTTTTATATTTTGTGGTTTATACATAATCTTTGACAGAAACTGTTAGTTTCAAGGTTGCAAATGTCAGGTCATAAATTCTGATATATTTGGTCAGGATGCAAACAAACTTCAAGTTGTTGTTGCTTGGTTTTATCAAAGAACAAAATGAATTTCATGAACAGACAGAAGATACCATAGATATGATCTTACCTGTGGGGGAAAGGTGTTTTGGAAAACTGCTGCCTAAGATAATTAAAATACTTATGGACACTTCATTCAGGATGATTCAAAGGGACTTTGACATAAGGAATATTACCACTCACCATAAAAACAAGTCAGAGAACTGCTCCTTTTTCCTCATCTCTTCTTATTAATTGTAGTGCAGTCTATACTGCAATATGCAGCTGATTCAGGACAAGTAAGTTTGGATGCTGGAAGCAGCCAAGTGGAAGCTGAGATCCCAGTTCAGGCTCATTTATTGGAGCAGTATAAACACCTGAAAGTCTTGTTAAAAATATATATTTTTTAACTAACCTTTACACCCAGAGAGTCATGAGGAAGGATTCTTTCAGATTGGTTAATTCCATCATAGAATCATAGAATACCAGGTTGGAAGTAGCCACAAAGATCAACTGATCCAGCTTTTCTTGGCAAAAGCACAGTATAGACAGGATGGTCCAGCATCCTGTACAGCTGAACCTTAAATTGTCCCACTTCCCTGGGAGATTATTCCAATGTCTAATTGTTATGACATTATTATGTTATATTATGTTATTGATCATGTTTTGTGCCTTCACAGACATGGGAAATCTAGTGATCTTTAAGACTTAGAACCTACTTTTCTGGGCTGTGCCCTTAATAGTGTTATACATCTTAATTTCCTGTTATTTAACTGATTATTTAATAACATTGTGTACATACGGCACAGTCATAAAACACTATGTCTACTCATGTAACTCCTTTAAGAGTAAATGTGGATATTAAAGTAACTTTTCTTGGTTACAGATGAGACTTCAGAAAAGAAAGCTTCTGACAAAAAGTCATATCACCTTCAAGGGCTACTTACATAAAATTGTAAAGAAGTACAAGTTTAAAAATAGTTATAGACAGAATAAAGGTATTTGACCTATTTGAAAGAGTTTCACCTTCTATAAGCCCCTAAGAAAACTGAAGGAATACCTCAGAGAAGTGGGTTAGGTTAAAAAAAAAAAATTAAAAAATCTGATAAATTCCTGCCACAAAGGCAAAAGCTAAGTTCCAGCTCTAATGTGTATATGCTATTAATTCACATAAAGTAGTTAAGAAGAGCTGGGAAAGAGTTTTACCAATGAACAGGTCACAAATGTGACAAAGCCCCCAAAAGTAAGTTTCTCTCTTCCCACAAAGACAGAGAAAAGGGGTAATAAAAACCTTTAAATTGAACAAACCCTTTGGTTCCTCATTAATTTCACCTTGTCATCACAGCCTCATATCTCTGCTTAGCCCAACTCCAAGTTTAAGATATGGGAGGTGGCTGATATCATAGCAAGACCTCTCTCCAGAATTTTTCAATGCTCCTGGGAATCTGAATAGATCCCAGTTGACTGGAAGCTGGCAAATGTTTTCCCAATCTTCAAGAAGGGCAACAGGGATGGCCCTGGCAACTACAGGCCCGTCAGCCTCACTTCTGTGCCTGGCAAAATTTTGGAGAGGATTATTGTGGGAGTTATCAAAAAACAACCGAACAACGCAGTCATTGGTCCCAGCCAGCACGGGTTCATGAGGGGAAAGTCTTGCTTCACAAACTTAATTTCTTTCTACAATGTTACCCACCTAGTCAACCAAGGGAAGCCTGTCAATGTGATCTTTATGGATCTCATTAAAGACTTTGATATTGTCTCTCTCTGTATCCTCCTGGACAAGATGTCCAGCACACAGCTGGATAAACCCACAATGCAGTGGGTGAGCAATTGGCTGACAGGCCGGGCTGAAAGGGCTCTAGTAAATGGGGTTATGTTGGTATGGCAACCAGTCACTAGCGGGTTCCGCAGGGATCCATCTTAGGGCCAGCAGTCTTCAATGTCTTCATAAATGACTTGGACACAGGACTTGAGGGAATACTAAGTTGACCGATGACACTAAATAGGGAGGAGTTGTAGACACTCCTGAGGGCAGAGAGGCCCTGCAGAGGTGTCTGGACAAATTGGAACACTGAGCAATCACCAACCTCCTGAAGTTCAACAACGGCAAGTGCTGGATTTTGCATGTGAGACATGGCAAACCTGGCTGTACGTAGAGAC
>VWYH01008147.1:0-81876 GCA_013399365.1 Pampusana beccarii | reverse complement strand
GGAAGATGTGCCAGGGGAGGTTCAGGTTGGACATGAGGAAAAGGTTCTTCACCCAGAGGTGCTGGACACTGGAACAGGCTCCCCAGGGAGGTGTCACGGCCCCAACCTGACAGTGTTCAAGAAGAGACTGGACAAGGCCCTCAGACACACGGTGTGACCTGTGGGGTTGTCCTGTGCAGGGACAGGAGTTGGACTCCATGATCCTTGTGGGTCCCTTCCAACTCAGGACATTCTATGACTCTATGAAATCTGGATGAAATAATCTTTACAGTTAGAACACAATATTTGTACTGTGTTGATAGAAAGGCAATGTAAGATTGGACAGGAATTTTATTTATGTTTTTCCTGTAATCAGGTGAAATACTGTTTTGATTGAAGATAATGGTCTCTGGTTGAAAACCACAGCCTGTTTATTTAGATTATGTTTTCCTGCAATGAAATAATATAATATTTGCAATCTAAGAAAAACAGCATTTAATACAAAATTTAAATCTATGATAGTCTTAGGACACCTATTTTTGTGTGCACCTGGCTGTAATATTGTTTTGATTTCCCAGATCATTACAATTACTTATCATAGTAACCACTTATGTTTGCCATTTATTAATACTGAAATTACCCATGATAAACATAGGATACCTAACATGCTTTATACTACAATAATTTTGGTATCTTTCAATGTATTTCAATTGTTTACAATACACTGTGACATAAAATATGGACTAATTTTTAGTAGGGCTATTTCTTTAGAAAGCTCTCCCCACGAAGTTCATAGTGCCTATTGATCATTCACTGTTTTTCTCTTTTCTATCTCCTTACATCCCATATGTGCAAACAACACAGTTAAAACTCATAATGTGGGACATTTTTGGCTGTCTTTAATTGCAATTTCCTTACACATCTGTCAGAGAATCCTATGTGACAGGAATAGTGGGTTTCACTGAATCTGCAAAGGCTTCCCAGTATCATTTAGAAGAGATAATTGTATGTGACTTTTCCTGTGAATTAGGGATCTCCAGCCCTGTGGGCAGTTTTCCTGGAGTAAATGATGTGGGGTTAGGTTTGCTGAAAAAGACTTAGTACTTTATCCTGTCCATAGAAAATCACCTGGTTTTGCTTGTTGGATTGCTTTCTTCCATTTGAACACAGAAATAAAGCTATTTTTTCTTTGCAAGCATTTATTGTTACCTTTTGGACACTATGGGCTAAAGGGCAAGTAAAGTTAACACATCTGAGCTAAGCAAAGGTGACATTAACCAGTTTTACTGTGAACAGCTTGTCAGACACTATTAAGTTTTGCCTGGGACCATCAGAGTTCCTAGCCTGTTAATAAATATTGCCACCAAAAGAAGTGAGCAAAAATTACTACAAACACATTTTCCTTTTTCAGAAAACATAAAGGCAATGATTTGTTCCTTGTCTCCACCAGATATTTAGTTCGTATGTAGGAAAATAAAAACCACCAGCTTTAGCAAGAAATGTGCCCCTCCTCCCCCTGCTTCTTCTTCTTCTTTTTTTTTTTTTTTAAGAAATTTGAGTAGTAAATATGACAAAATGGTTGGAAGACTAAATTAGCTTTTCCTCCAGAATGCCTAAATCTCAGATCACCTATTAAAACCATTCATGACAACATATTTTATTCTTTAAGCTCCCTGAACACATCACTTTCTGAAATCTCTCTCTGTTCCCAAAATTGAGTTAGCTGAAGCACTCCTCCTGATGTGTTTGAACAGTTAAAATAGCCTAAAGCACTATGACTTTAATACATTTTGAATGAATCACTATGGATACAGGGTATCTTGATGGTCCTGAGTATTTGTCTTTGCACTGCATTTTGATATCTGTGATGTTTGCCTACCCAGCAGAAAACATGCTTCATAGAATTTGGTTAATTTATCGGAGCAGTCAAATTAAAAAGCTAAGGGGATAATGAAATATAAGACAAATTGAAATAGTAAAATTTGCCATCTGCCCAGTTGCCACAGGTGATGCATTTGCAAAATTTTAACCAGATGGAAGGGGACTGACAGGCCAGATCCTGCAGCCTCTACCCAGGACCGAATCACCTGCTTCTGGTACAGGACTTGGTCACAGTTGCATTGCAAGTGCATCTGTCCCCCATGAATGAAGGATTGAGAAAGACAGGAATGTGCCGTGCAAACTTCCAGCTGCCTTTCCTGCTGTGTGCTGACACGAGTGCCAAACGCCATCTGTCACATAAACGAAGTGTGGAGTTGATTTCAATAAGAAAAATGTGGTTAAAAGGCAATTGGCTCTCCACCCTGACTTTGCATTTTCTTATCTAGAGTTTCCTCTGATTTCAGTGAGAGGTCAAGCTGAATGCTAACTGGGCAAGGATTGCAGGATTTGGCCTAAGATAACATGAAGGTCAGGTTAGAAAGTCTTATCTGTGATTGTGGTTGACATGGCAAATGGGGCCAGGGGGGTTTACTCCCCTCTTCTTGCCTCCTACAACCATCTTACTACCACGGATCCATGTAGCGTGCAGACCTTTGGTCGTATAATAAAACAACACTCATCCATCTGGGCAGCCTGTTTCCCACACAAATCAGCATTGCATCTTTTACTGCTTTGGAAATTAGGCCCTTAGGAGCTAATCCAAGACCCACTAAAATTCATGGACTGTCTCCAAGGGACTGCAGCAGATTTAGGGACGAGATTTAAAGGTTCATTCAATCAGCTCTATTCCCAGGGCCAGAAAGCGAATGGTGCTTACATCACAGACTACCTATAGAATTTACTGATGTTTTAACTGAAATTTTTATGGACTCCCACTCCTTCAGGAAGGAAGAGATTTGATGTAAAAAGGGAACACATAGTCTGTGTGGATGGATGAACTATTTTGCAAACTCCAAGCCTGCACAAAGATCGCGGAGTCCAGACTCATGACCGGATTTTCTTCACATCTAGGATCAAGTGGACGTCACGAAGAGCAGCTTCAAATTCTCAAATTCTCCTGCTACTCTTCAGGTGACTGCAGAATCGCAGCAGCCAGTACTGTCTTACTGGCAGGGTTTTTTGTTCAGTTAGGAATACGCAGTATGACAGGATAGTGGTTGTCTCTGCTGTGTAACAGATTTAACCTGGCAGAGAAGTCGATACTAAGTGTGTAACAACTTGTGTCATGACCAATTTTGTCTTCCTGCTTGTCTTATCTTAAATCCCTTCCAGCTGATCTTTCACTGGAGCATCTAAAAAATCCACAGAGGTCATAACTCCATGTATATGGTAAACGTCAGGTACTTGTGCTAGTTAATGCCAACTAAGACAGTTTCTTAATAGAAAATGTGAAAATAGGAATTTTTCTGGTTTTACTCCTTTGTTCATGACATTTGAAAAGTTTCTCTGCATTTCACATTTTTCCTCCATTACCTCTCTTTGTTCTGCTGCAGGAAGTCAAGCTGAACTTAAACTTGAGTTCTACTCATTTGTCTCAATTTGACCTCCAATATTTTCTTGGACCTCTACATTTTCAGAACATTTAGTTTCCAGAATAAATATCTGTGAAATCATAAATTAAGAGAACTCACTCATAATCTGAATAGAGGAACTCACAAAATGCAACCCCTCCTTTTGAAGTACGCTGTTGGTAGGTATGTGTGGGTGAGGAGCTCAGCCACAGAACTATCTAAGAAGAAATGAGCTCCAGTGCTCTGTAAGTACATGGCTGGTACATAAATGAACCTTTGCCTGCAGAAAGAAAAATCTTCCCTTCCACAGCGAAAGATGATGATCATGTTTTGCTCAGAGTTAACACCTTTTCCATGTAAAACAGCCTTTCTTGGGCTTCCCAGAAAAAAAACAAGGGCTGATGGTGTAAATAAAAACAATGAAGAGAGCAACAGGTGACCCCCGAGATGAAGTCGACAAAAAGATTGGAGAGACTGAGTACAATAATTGTCATTTATTAAATAGCTAAAAGAGGCTTAAGAAGAATTTGACTACTTATTCACGTCATTTTTAACGTAGTACACTCCCTTCGTGGTATCTTCATTTATCTGTGGCAGGAGGGAAGTTTTTCAGACTGTAATATTTTATATAGACTCAGCACATCTTCATTCTGATCACAGAAACCCGCTCCATGCTGCTGCATCTCTTCCAAATCAAGCAAACCTTCATGGAGATTACACCTCCCTCTTGCTTTGCTCTGCAGAGCAACCCCTTTGCCACGTTCCCTATTTCACTGGTTTTTAAGTATCAGATTCATTCCCAGTGTACGACTAGAAAGTCCTGAGAAGATAGTGAAGTGTAAATGGGTATTATACTGGTTTACTGCTCAGTTGCTTCAAGAATGGATTTTATGGGGCTTGTCCTTGTTTTTCTTTTTTTTTTTTTTTTTTTTTAACTGAAGAAACTAATTATTTACAAAAGGATCTTAATCTTTTCTTTATCTGAATGGTTTTGTCCCTCCATTATACTTTCTGAGCTTCCCACTCTACAGAAAAAAGACAGAAGTGGGATGCCCTTCATAAAATTCAACAGGAGATATGGATAGATTGTCCAATAAAGACATCCCTTGGAGAAATTAAAACTGTCAGGAGCAGTTCACAGTCAGCTCGGTTTGTGAAGAATGATGGCTCCCCAGGTGATAAGCGGGTGATCATGGTTGGATGGTTGAAGATGTCTCCTGTTCCTGCTTTGGCACAGGCTCAGGTGCTCCCTGGTTTTGCATCTGCCCTTCATGCATCCCATGGGGTGGCAAAGCTGTGCAAGTGCATATCAGAAGAGAGACTAAAGATTAATTTTTCTGCATAATAAATACCATTGGATCAGCAGCACATGCGGCACTCTTTCCCGGGGCACCTGCAGTGCTGTAAGTGCACTAAATACCTCTTTGGTGGGGCTTCAAAGAGATTAGATGTCTCTGATACAGATTAGGTTTCAAAGCAGTTCAATTAGCCTGATGATGCTGAGATATTTCCTCCTGTAGGAGAGCCATGTTCAGAAAGAGGCTGTAAATCCCTTTTTAGTAGNTTTTTTTTTTTTTTTTTTTTCATAATGGATGCTGGGTATTTCAGGTAAGAGTGGTGTTACGAAGATTGGTCTCAAGGAGGGATGCAGTCAGAGACCAGGAAAGGAGGGCTGTGGGCCACTGCTAATGAATGCACAAGAGCTGCTACGGAACACTTCTTGTGCTTCCCAGCACCTTAAAAGAGTCAAATGAAAGGACCATGAGATTTGATCACTGAAAAGCAAACCTATTAAAGCTAAAACAGTGTGATAAAAGCCACAATCAGTGCAGGCACTAGAGGATTTACATAACTTTTAGAGAAACAATTATTGGGTTTTAGTTATGTACTCCATGCAATCTAGCTATTTCAAACTGTTTTATATTCCTCTGCAGTCTTCTCTGAAGAAAGCATTTTCACATTGTTCTTTAAAGACGTTTTAAATTGCTGCTTTCCCTCTAAAATGCTCTCTGTATAGGAAACACCACCTTCAGCTGCCCAAGAGCTGATGTGTATAAGGGACAAACTTTGCCTGCAGAGCATCCTGCTTGTGAGTGGGACACATGGGCATGGAGACATCAATGGAGTCTCACACAGCACCGAGCTATTCTTCTTGAATGAGAATAAAATAGTTCGACCACAGAGGCCACCAGGACAGTCTATAATCAGCATCACAACATCGTCCTGGTCTGGCAAAGTGCTGAGACACATGGTGAACTACTCTTCACTTGAAATGTATGTACTGATTTGACTGGTTTTGATGCCTGAATCTGTGCATCACCCTTCATCTCTTCCGAAACATCTCTTTCCTGCAGGAGTTCAGTCCTATGTTATCAATATCACGATCTGGTCAAACAGTAGTGGGAACATCCACATATTTGCGACTTCATAAGCAACTCTGTCTTGTGAGAGATGGTTAGTTTCTGACTGAGTACCAGTTAATGTACCAGCTTAAAAAACGTCCTTTTATATCTCAAAGAGTCAGGGGTTGTGTCACTGCATTGTGAGAAAAAAAATGCTGCTGCAGGGCCAAAAAGAATTCAAAACAGGAAGAAGTTGATGTTAATAATAGGGAAGAACACTCAAATGTCTGGTTATCTGCCTGGCCTGCTGTAGGCTAACAGTACTAACAAGGAACTGTGTTGCAAAGCCAAGAATAACTCCTTTGCCTTTTACTGTTCTTAAAAGAGTCGTGCTGTTATTCTTGGCAGACCTTTGCGTTTCGTCTCTTGGTGAACTTCAAGAAATGGAAATAGAAGGAAATGGGTCTCCTAACAGGAAACCCACTTTCCCCTCTTTCCATTGCCTTATGGACAGACAAATCCACAGGAGTTACCTCTTTATATTCATTCTTTTTAGTAATCTCCAGACTCAGCATTGTTATATGACCTTCTAACCACATAGGTATAACACAGGATTGCTCAATGCTTTACAGATGCATTTCCTGTTCTAAATAATGGTTCAATTCAGAAAGAAAAATATTGAAAAACAGTGTAGTTTCCCTTACCTATACTTTTTTCAGAGAGTAAGACTTCTCTCACTTCATCTTAACGATTTGTGTAGGTTGCTAGCTGTTTTTAATTGAAAATAAAACAGAATAAAACATAAATCTGATCTTAAAATCAATGTGACCACACTGTAAAGGCATTTCTTGAGTCCCTGGCCAGTATCATCTTACTTTAGCAGCCAAAGTTCTGTCCCTGGCACGAAGATATGCTCTGCAACCAATTTCATTCCACCTCCTACTGGATGCAGGGCAAGAAACAATCCTTTCCTTGGCTCTCATTAATCAGCCTAAAAGCTATTTGCTAACCACTGATCATTTAAAAGCCAGATTTCAGCTGTTACACATGATGTTGTAACCCACATTTGGTGCACATTAATAACCCAAGTAGGAAATTCATTAAAGGCTGAAATAATTCCTAGCATAGCAGTTATCTTTTCCTGGAAAATGAACCTGCCCAGTGATACATGTGGTCTTCTGTAAAATTCAAATAATGGAAGTTTTAAATGTTCACTGGTACATTGGGACTCTGTTTAAAGAGGACCTGTAACTTTGAACTCTGAGTGGTAAGCCTTCCAGTTGTGATTTGTTTAGAGCTCAGTTGCAGCCAGGAAAGGTTTACATTTCTTGATTAAAGTTATTTGTAGCTTATAGTTTAGACAACCAAAATCATTGTATTTTTCTAGCAATACTAATTGGATTCTAGATTGCATCGTTTTGCTGTGTTTAGCAGAGAACTGGTATCCTGCTTCTTTGCATACTGTTCAGTATGCACCGGATCATTAATGTGAAATACTGCACAGTTGGTTTGCAATTCATCTTAAAGATGAACTGCAGTTCCTTAATGGTCTTGAACTTTTAGTTTAAGAAAATAAATAATATAAATCCTTCAATGTAGGGCAGAGGGGAGGAAGCAAAAGCGCCCATTCCTGGCAACAGGGTTATAAAAAACTCTGCTCGAAAATGCCTTCTGTCTTATTAGACATTACTTATTTCCTGACATCATTTCTTGGAGTGGATTAGTTGTCATTGGCCAAATATTTTGCACAACACAGAGTGTGCCAAGAAATTATCTGAGCACATACGTCTGTATCACTGAAAGTGGCCGATATAACATAGAAATGCCACCCGAAGTTCTTAGGCTAAAGTGACACCATAATATCACAGTAACTCCAGGGAATTTTTCTTTATAGACAGGTTCTTACTTGCTATATGTTAGGGACATATTTCAGAGCAGTAGGCAACAAACTGGTTTAGAGTTTAGATATTTTTGCCTCTATTAGAATAATTTGGGCTGGTGATTCATGACTCGCTACCAACGCTTCAGCAGGGAGTGTCAGTTAAATTTCTGCACAGGCCATAAAAAATGCCAGAAATTTGCTGTCTGCACAATTTTTTTCTATGCAGTGCTTCGTATTATTGGTGTTTGATTTTATTATCATTGATGATTTCAAAAACGTCTCACACTTATTTCAGTGGGAGAAAAGATTAAAATGAAAGTAATCCATTTAACTTGTTGCATTTCCTAAGAAAAGCAATTGCAGATCAGTGTGAAAGTACAACACCAATATTTTCATATTACTGATGAAGTCTAAGAACCTATGACTGGAATGTCAGCAAGAGTTGCAGGTTCTCCTGGGAGACGGGCTTGTAATGTATCTCCTAATATGAGAACAAGGTCAATCAATTTAATGAAAAGAATGGCAAATTTAAAATATATGAAAATCTCTCTTTTCATATAGGTCAGCTTAGAGCATCAAATCCACTGCACAGAGGGTCATCAGGTCAAATATTATGGCTGGATATTTAAAGAGACTGGAACATATTCTGCCAATTCATATTGCTGCACGATAATCATTAGACACTGATGGTCTTCAGGTTCCAAGAAATAAAAAGTTCTTCCTTTGAACTCCACTATGCACTTGGGGAGTTTCCATATAATTACAAGGACCAAGACAGAAAAAAAAAAATCACAAATGTCAAAAGCAGAGCAACAAAGTCTAGTAACACTCATGTTCTTACTAACTTCCTATGGGACCTGGGTGCCAAACGCTCAGTGGTGACCCTGAAATTCTCTGTGATTGCGCTTAAACTATGACTAAGGCACATGAAATTGATGTTCTTATGGGAAATCTTGTGTTCTATGGGAAAAATTATAAAAGGGAGAAAAACACAGTAATTTAAGAAGCAAAGGGACAGGAACATGAGCTTCAGGCCAGAGGCTTTAGCCATATAGCCCAAGTAGAGATGAGTATACTCTTTCCGGTACAAAGATGAAGCTGAATTGAAGGGATCCTTCAAACCTGAAGCACATTTGGGTTGTATTATGTAAGTCAGTGGTTGAAGAGGACATCTATGTCCCCGTCAGCACCATTCCTATGCCTTATAATACATCAGTCAGTCCCCTAGCATGAGGTTCATTTGGTGTTTTTCTTACAGGATGTGGTGTGTACTACTGGATAGGTGCTATGTTGCTGGGCATATTCCCATAAAATATTTATTGTTCCACTCTTGGTTTTACCTACAACACCACTAGGGATGTTTTTCATGATGAAAACAGTCAGCTACTGGAACAATCTCCCCAGGAAAGTTCTGGGTTCCCCAACACTGGATAGGGTGCTGGGCCACCTTGTCTGAAATGTATTTTTGCCAAGAAAGGCTGAGACAGGTCATCTTTTTTGTCTCTTCCAATCTGATATTCTATGATTCTATGTTGTAAAGGCTTTGTTTGTTCACAGTGTAAAGAAGTAAGTGTATAATAGGGGTGAAACACAATGTAGAGGCTGCTTTATATGACAAGCTTTATAACAAAAATCAGGGCACAGCTGGGAAATAAACATTTCCAAGGTTGAAAATTATGCAGAATGTTGTGGGGAGGCACCACGAAACACATTGCCAGTTCAAGAAAAGAAGTGGTCACCTGGTACTCAGACTACCAGAGAAAAGATTGAAACTGATGGTACTGTCTGAAGACCCAGCAGTAACTCTGGGTGTAATTTTGGCTTTATTATAGGTTTTTGTTAAGGGAGGATCTTTACTATGCTTAGAAAGTATTCTTAATAACTCATATGACAGAGAATGGGAGCAGATGTGACTCCATGCAAGAGATTATTTAACTCATTTCCCTGACATGGGACATGGTGCCCACACCACCATTATTCCTGCCAAATGTTTGACTACCCTGTTCATAAAATCCGACGGTGACAAAAACTCCCTCTTAAACCAGTTTTTGTAAGTGCTTACCTCTTTTTCTTATAAGGGTTTCCCAGTAACCTTCCACAGTTGCTACTACTGCACATGAAACCCACCATATGTTCTTGTATGAACCATGAACACAGAGAGAAGATCGTTCCAACCCTCTTTGTGTGAGGATGACAAAGTGTAGTTTGGCTTTTGTATGCTAGCCTGAGCTCTCAAACTTCCAAGTATAAAGTAATCCATTTCATTTATAAATGCATCCAATCTACCATCATGAAATCACATGGAATTAGTGACGGCATTTAAAAATATCTCTTTTCACTTTACAATCATATCTGAAATATGTGGCTACTCTTTAACCAAAGAGTAAAAAAGCCCAAGCAAACAAGATCTAAAGGGCTACCCTATGAGACTCGTATCATGGAGGAATGCTATGATCTAGAGTTTGCTGCAGCAGGAAACAAACTCAAAGAGGTGCCGTGATTGAAGCATTTTCTCTACTAAATTTTCAAATTGCTGTGACAAGGCGTCGAAGCTTGTGAAAGGAAGGTTATAGGTCTATCGAGGTGTTAGTGCAAAGAAATGCTTCTATGCACATTTTGTGGGTGTTTGAATAAGATGGGAAATCACTCTGAAGTAGCAAAAAAGTGCTGAGAAAATTTTATCTCTTTGTTACTGCTATTTTGTGCTCCACCCACCTATTAAGTTTCTGTGTCACTGTAGCATGCACAGCTCTTTCTTTCCATTCATTCAGCTGTAATCTATTCAAACATCTAGATGAAGGGAGTTTTCAGAGGAGACTTCTTATTTTTGTAACTAGAACCCTGACCAGTCAATCCCTACGGGACATAGACTAACTTCTTTCTCACGGTAAAATCCAAACCATTCTGTGACACACTGTAAGATGAGACTATTCGTATAACACCATGTCACAAACTGTTCACAACGAATGAGACAGACAGGCACGTCTGCTGCCAACCATTAACACCCTGCTTACTCCCCTCAGCTCTGCCTGGAGCTGGCACTTCCAAAAACATCTTTCAGAGAATAAAGCCAGAAGGGATCATTGTGAATTAGAAGGATAAATATTTCATAAGTGAGAAAAGGATCTAGGTGCCTTTGTCAAGTTCAAAATCCTGATAGTAACCATGAGTAAGTTGGTGAATTGGGATAAATTGCTGTATTTATGTTGCATTTAGATACTGCAGTTAGGATGTTCTCAGATGTTCGTTAGTAAAGAGCTGGTTGATGGCACAGACCTGGCACTTCTGGGACTGCAGCTAGTTTGGATTTGCAAACTTATGGCAGTGTACCAAGATCTCAGGGTCGAGATTAGATCTCTGCACTTTGTGTTGATTGCATGGGGAGCGAGACAGAGAAGACTGGGGAAAGAGAGAAGAGAGGTTGGACTGCATCATGAGAAAAGAGAAAAAATCTCCAAACAGCCATTTTTAACAGGGGTAGCTACTGTCACCAGAGCCCATGCCATAAAGCAGTAGCTGACAGACCACATCAGTCTGTGTGGAGTGACATCTAGTCCACGTGTTTTTTTTGTTTTAGTTTGTTTTAGTTTTCTTTGAGACAAAGCACTGTTGGAAATATGTGTTGACCTTCACACAACATTCGCTGTGCAAAGGCAGAACATAGACCTACAAGCCACCATCTGCCAAGAGCAGGGGCAAACAGCCCATTCCAGCAGATCTAGACTACTGTGCACTGGAGAAGCCAGGAGCATGTTGAGAATCAGGAAACCTGCTGGTGGTCCATGCACGTTGACTGCAGAATGAACACCAGAGCAGCTCAGCAACTGACTTTGTGAGTCTGTAGCCATCAGTGTTTGCTGAGAAACAGTGTCATATTTCCATTACATTCTTCAGCTGGCGTGGCCACTAAAAAGGGATCCCATTTGTCTCTTCCTCCCAGTCATTTGCCTTCTCTGTCCTTCATGACATCTCCCCTCTTTCCTCAGGCAACCATAGATGCTCACAGGGGCTCATGAGTTCATAAGCACGGTAAGATGAGTTTGAGTTCAGACCAGGAAAAAAGCAGAAATATGGAGACAGGACCAGCGTAACAGAAAGAGCCTTTAACAAGCAGAATAGTGGTTTACCCCTTCTTTGGTTGCTTAGACACTGGAGATGTACCAGTCATGGACCACTGGTTACATGTCAGGCTAAAACCCGGGACAATATCATCTTCCTCTGCTTTGCTTTGAAAGGAAGGGGGTCATTGTCTGTCAAATGTATCCTGAATATCTGCCCAGACACATGCAATAATTTGGAAGCATCCAGCCGGTTACAGTACGTCACCTCATCCCCACAGTTCTTAAAGAACATACCCCAATTGAAATCCCACCCTTACCATGGACAGGTTTTTTTTCCCATATCAAAGGCAGCCTGATTTGCCCACCTAAAACAGAGGCCCTGATGGTGGGCTGTCCATCTCCAGTCATCACATCACCCAGAAATAGTGAATTTCTGCTAATTAAACCCTAGAGACTGCAAATATTTAAAAAAAAAAAGTAAGAAAAATGATATGTATTTTAATTTAAAATTTGAAAATTACTTGTTGCTGTTCTAGTTCCTAATTCTTAGTATTTATTAAAACAATATTAATATGCTTTCTTTTGACTTTTCAAAATTTATTTTTTAATCTTACTTTCGAGTTCAGAACTATTACTGAAAATTCTAGCAATTTAAGATAGATTTTGTTTCCTTAAAGAAATAAAAAATCAAAGTTGAAATATAGTATTAGAAAACAGTCGAAATATATTCTGTTTTTTAGAATTTTTTAATCATCCTAATTCTCATATTTTTTTCATTTTTTCTTTAAACTGAGATAGATTAATGTTTGCATTGTTCTCTTTCTCCTTTTTCCTTTGCAGTACAGGCAAACCAGTTCTTCTGCCCAGCTCAGCTGGAAGTCTGTGGCTTCTTTTTAAACACATTAGATATCCTCAACAGACCTGTAATTTCCCACTCAAGCTTCTTATATATTGTCTGCAATTTCATATTGTCCACAGCAGTGATCTTTGCATCATTAAAACAGTGGGAAGCCTGCGAAACAGAGGGCTGTACATATTTTATCCTTTTCTTTCCAGGATTTCTGCCATTTAATGCTGCATTGTTTTCAGCCTGCTTTTCCCATCTTTAAGCATAATAGTCCTGAACAATCAGAAAGGGCATGGGTATTAATTGGGGTCCTTAATTGTGCATTAGTCTGTAGGGGAAAAAAAAATTCTGAAATTCCATGTAATATTTGATGGAAACTGCCCTGACACCTGGAAGGGATGGCTGATCCCTATTCTGTATGCAATATCCCCTAATTTCCTTGGAATATTAACACATTACTCAGTCTAAGGCAGTTGTTTCGGAAAGATGTGAGGCACAGAGACACTGTCAAACTACATTAATAACCTGAAAAAAAAGCTTGTGTGCCTGAAAACTTGTTTGATTTGTCCCCCAGCTGTATCAGTTAGTCTCGTAAAGATATTACCTTTCCCACAAATCGTACTTTGCTCATTGGAGCATTACATGGCATACTTAATTATAGTGAGCACACTGGGGATGCTGGATTAAAAAGCCTACAGACATTTAAAGCAGGATTAATGTCTTTGCATTACAGCCGAAACTGATGTAACTTCCATGCCACTGAGAAACAAGTTTGCTATGGAAATAATGCCTTTTTAATGCTAAAAAGTTTGAATGTCTTCTTGCTTTGAGGAAACATTCTGCTTTTTGCATTTTTCTCAGCTTCAAGGTTCTGGAGTCTTGTACAGAAATCATACAATAATAGGCTTTTCAGACTTGTTTCCTAAAGAAATGAAGCTTTATGTATTCCTGCAGCCTATCTATCAGTCTCTCGGCTTCTCTGTAACTTTTGAACCTACTAGCCAATTTCAACCAAATTTTGGAGAAGGCAAGAGGTCTGAAAGATATTATGTTCCTAAAGTTGTGCAGAAATTGGGAGCTGAGTAGCATAGAAAGATTTAAATTAGAGCTCAGTGAGACAGAAGCAAATGACTCAGGCATTACAGGTAGTGCCTGTCAGCAGTTGGCCGTGCCATGAGGAAGACATGAGGAAGACTAGACAGGAGGAAATATATTTTACAATGAGGGTGGTGAAACACTGGCCCAGGTTGCCCAGAGAAGTGGTGGATGCCCCATCTCTGGAAATATTCAAGGCCAGGCTGGACGGGGCTCTGAGCAACCTGATCTGGGTGAAGATGTCCCTGCTCATTGCAGGGGGTTGGGCTGGATGAGCTTTGAAGGTCCCTTCCAACCCAAACCATTCTGTATTCTATGATTCTGTGATGGACATGAAAGCCAACCTGCACACCTATGGCTGCGTTAGTGACAGCCCTGTGTGTACCACCTCTAATCTGCCCTGGACATGGGAGAGAAGGTGGGACTCTGGGACTAGGCAGGATTTAGGGGACAGAGGACACAAGTCATTATGCAAATGGAGCTTTTTCTTTACCTGTTTTGAGACGTTTATCTTGTCTGTAAAGAGCCAGTGATTGTTATTGGTCAGAATATCTGAACATAATGATGCTGTCTCCATCCTTGGCGGTTTTCAGGACAAAACTGGATAAATTCCTGAATGATTTTGTCTGACCAATAGCTGATCCTGCTTTGAGCAGTAAATTGAGCTAGAGACCTCTTGAGATCCCTTCCAACCTGAGTCATCCTGTGGTCCTATGAACCTATGAAATGAGGCAGGTTTGCCTCACTGTGTTGCCAAAAGCAGAGTATGGATAGGTTCAGCTGGCCCTGTTTTTATTATCTGTCAGCTACCTTTTGAGAGACCTGTAGGATTTTTCAGTACAAAAGAAGGTATTGTCAATGCTTAATATTTATAATGCGCTAACAGACAGAAATGCTAGCCAAGGTCAGAGACTAAAACAGGAATGAAGGAAATATAGTGACTAAATCATTAACCTATGACACAAGAGATCGGAGTTCATTAGAGCCTTCACATATGATTTTATACAAGTAACTTATGGGAATCATCTCACATAATTTTAGCCCTCCAGAATTTAGTTAGCTAATTTAATTTGGCTTTTTAGGTGCTCCCATGGGTCAACAGAGAGATTAAGACCTCAAAGCCAGTTCCTGCAAGATGCTGTAGTGGTACGGGAGAGAAAATAGCACTCCATTGCTGCATGATGCTCAGATTCTGTCTAAGCACCTTTGATAAGTAGTTGCCCTCCTTGCTGCACTAAGAAACAGGATGAAGTGATATCAGCAGTGAAAAAAGTGCGAGGTCTGCAGTGTGCATATGTGTGTGTGCCGCTGTAGTACATAGACTAGAGGAAGGGAATAGGTTCTCACAGAGTTTTATGCCTAGGTTGGTAAACACGATACTGAAACACACAATGGTAACTTATCTTTAAAGATAAATTTCATCAAAAGAGATTCCATTGAACGTTAAATTCTTTGCTTCCTGCTGGCACACCCAGTCAGCCTCACCCCCTAGGCAGCCAGAAATAAGTAAATTAATACAAGATAAACAGAAGGTTGGTCCATTTTGATGAATTAAAACCAGAAAGGAACATCCTCCCAACTCCCCAAAAAAGTCAACCATACATATAGAAAACAAAACAACACAAAAAAAACCCAAAAAAGATATGATTTGTGTTTACTAATGTTCACCTCTGGGGAGGAGAAGAACAAATCCCAGAGAAGAAAGAAAGAAAGAAAGAAAGAAAGAAAGAAAGAAAGAAAGAAAGAAAGGAAGGAAGGAATTAGGAAGATTAAGTTGATATAAGCTTTCATGTTCTGGTTGGTTTGAGCTATGCAAGTGAGCGATAAGAAATTCTGCTAAGAATTTCTAAACCAGCCCCTGGTTTTCAATAACTTTCTCCATTGACTTCTTGCTTAGAAAACCCAGCATCTATCAAACTTCACCATATTCCCAGGAAGACTCTCCTTGAACTACTTGCATTGCTAGAAAGTCAGCTGCCATAAAATGTGGAATGCACTTTCACTTAATCCAGCCCCTGTTGTGAGAAGTGCCAAAGTCCTCCTTCAAGTACCAAGGCTTAGCAATGGTAAGCCTCAACCTAGCTGAACACTTGCTAGTTTTCTAACAGGCATCACAGCTCTTAATAGACAAAAAGAAGGATTTCTTCAGAAACCTCTCTCCCCCAGTAGTTTATAGGTGCTTGAGCATTGAGAAAAGCCATGATAAAGCAATTCTTTTTTAGATCTTACAGAGAGGAAGAGCAATAATTGAAAAAAACAAAACCAAAACCAAAACAAACAAAAAACCCCACCACAAACCAAATTAGGAAATAAAAACATTTGCCCATTTTCTTTCTATTTAGTATCCAGATGACCTTACCCCAGAGTATCTGGTAGTTTCCTGTAGGTGGTTGTAATGCTGGGTTTAGGTTGCCCTGTGTCACCTGACCTGTTTGCCATTTTCGGGAGCCTTAAATATTATTTTACTTTACTTTTGAGAAAACAAGTAAACTACAGAAATCCATCTTTTTGTCAGTGCCACCTGATTGCTGAGAAAAAACATCTTCAAGGTCTTGTTTCTCTGAAAACAATGGAGATAGACTTTGTGTAATTTCCTCACTCAGCAGTGCTGTGGACAGACAGAGCAGTGAGCCAGATGGAGAGCCTGCACCCTACACAATCATGGGGAGACGTGCTGTCATTCTGCCTGCACTGAGGACAGGGGGAGAGAAAATTGGCACACTCAAGGAGGACTAAAAGAAAAGCCCCAGAAATTATTCAAGAGTAGAGAAGAAATCATCTGTCTATTTTGGCTCTGTGGGTAGCAGCTGGGTGAGAATCCCAGTCCCAAATGGTGCAAACTAGCTCATGTAGACGCTGCATAGCACTCAGCCAACATTTTCTCTAGGCCCTGTGTGACTGCTTTGGTCTCGAGGCATAGTTGTGATTCATCTTTGTGCTTTTTTCTGCTTTGAAGTTCATGAAATAATGAATTGAGGCCTTACATGATTTCACAGCCTGGCACTGAGACTGTCTGTTGAAGCCAATAATGTAAAATATATTCCTACTGCATGGAGCATCCCCTGGACAAAATTGTCTTGTCAACCATGGGTGGCTAAATGGAGCCAACTGGATCACTCCTGCCAGGAGCTGGAACAGCTTGGATGATCTAGGGAGTGGTGGCCTCTAGTCAAATGGGGAGCAAACTAAGCCGATGTGTCATCAGGGACTTAAACAGGACAAGTTGTTCAATCTGATTACAGGGCACATAAACATCCTGTAAAAAAGTTTGAGAGGGCATGGTACGCAAGAGTTGTTGATATGCAGCAACATATGTATGAGATGGCAAATAGATGTGGCTCTTTTCAATATGAAATAGCTGGTCATGGAGCTAAATGCAGAGCTAATTGTGGTTATGAACGTGAATGCTGTATGTTGTTAGATACATGAGCACTAGGATATTTTGTTCAAGGCTTTATGCACTGGTGGCTTTAAAAATTGTGCCTTAGATTCACCAGATCAACACCATTATGAGTGCGTAAGGTGGAATTTGGGAAGCTTTATGCAAATTATATATGGAATATTTCTTAGATTTAATTAACTGCCCAGGGGTCAATCTGAACTCAGGAAGATGAAATTAATGATTAGTGTTAAATACAGCTACTTTACAACAGAGCCTACGAGAGTGATGAATTAAATAACCTGGTCAAAGGAGAAAGACTTAAAACATCTTTCTTCCATGCACTTCTTGCCTATGTGAAAAGAACCGTTAGGTATACAGAGATCAGCCTCATTCTCCTTCAAAACTTTTGTACTACTCTGTTACCTTGATGACTGTGTAAACCACGGTGTACTTAGACTCCTGACAGTGCAGATACGGTTACAACAATTGCTCATTATTTCGATGAGCCATTAAAGATAATGTAACTTTTTGTAATCTGTAAGTGGGAAAATAATGATACCCAAAAGCTGGTGCAACAACAGATGTTCAGATGCAGTAATAATGGCCTTTGTGTGCTCACGTGCCTTGAGTTACATTTAATATTAGTTGAGAGAACCCTTAAAAAGTGGTATAATTATTCAGAGATAACATGGTTTATTGAAACATTTAAAGAAGGTAGCAGTTTTTGAAATTTAAAATGTTACAATTTTTTTCATTTATATGTAGATACACAATTCGTATATCTACATCTACATACAAAGAAACATACGTTTTTACATTTATCTGTCTATGAGTATATATAATCTCTTCCCCCCACACTCTGATTTTCCACCCTGAAAGCTCAGAGATACAAGATCGAATGCAGTGATGATGAGATACAGCACGAATGGAGAGTTAGCTCTGAGCTTGTTAATATAATAAATTATTAACAACAAATAATTAAAATAACGATTTGAGGAAAATGTTCTAAAGAGGAAGAAGGATTTATGTTTCAGTTGTTTTCCTGCAATGTTAACTAAATACAGCTAGTCTGTTAACAAATATTCTAGAGATGCAATACATGCCTCTTAGATTAATTATCACTAACTGATTGTGGAGAGATATCTGCAGCTTCATGGGCACTCCTGTTTGCATGGTATCAAAGCTGATTGCATTGAGCGATGCTAAAACAATGGAAGAACTTTGCTTACCCCAGTAAGCCCAACTCTGATGTACCCTGTGTTGGGGCATAAGGAAGGATCACCTAAGCAATTAAGATTTTATAATATAGAAAAATTTTAGCATTTACAGTTACATTTCCATTGAAAGAAATGAATAATTCAGGGGGATTATAGGAGTCTGTTGAATTCCTGCATAGTGCGACTGAGATGAAATGGGTGCTGCTGACCACACCCCGACTTGCACTAAAGAAGTGTGTTCCCTTTGTCAATAAATATTTTACGCTTTTTGCACAGAGTTCTTACTGAAAAACAATACCTATCTTCATTGCAAGATGTCTTCTTTGGTGAAGAAACAGTTGAAGCAGTAATTCGCTAGGACAAGAGAAGAAAAAATAAATGTGCCCAGTTGTGCACAGCTTTAGTGATATTTTGAAATAGATTTTTCTTTCATAAAAAGTATATGAATTTCTATGACTGCTGTGAAGATCATGAATTTTGTCCTGGAAAAATTAACTAAGGAATTGCTCCACTGAAAGTTGGACTTGTTTACTAACCCTTAGATAATCTGTACCTACTGGTGGGAGGGAGAGCTGGGAAACTACTTCGACAATATTTTCAAATACATAGATTAAGTGGGTTTTACAGGAATGTAGCATCAATCAACAAACTTAGATGCCAAGTCAAAGTTAGTTCTCTAAATTACCTTCCTTGTCAACGAGCATCAATTGGCACCCTTATGTTGTCAGTCAACCCTCTATGAGAGAGGCTAAACCTTTACTGTGCTAAAATGAACTGTCCAGTCCATAGACAGAGGAAGCTCAAGTCCTGATTTACAGATTATTTCAAGTTTTTCCAATGGCTTTTGCATCAGTTTGAACAAAACAGAATTAAATAAAAGAAAAACGCATTTTAGAAATATTAATCTAGCAACTCAGTACAAGCTGAGTGAAAATGACCAACTAACATAGTTTTAATTATCAGCAGCTCTTGTTACCAGGTTGTGGGGCTCTGGAACAGTCTGATGGTGTGAGCTTCCCTAATGCAGGATATAAAGGGTTCTAGAGTTACTGCCCACGGCTTTACTCACTAGCAACAATACCCTTGAAAAACTGTTCTCTACCTTTGCATAAAAAGTTGTAGGTTTTCTGAAATTTTCCTTACAATTAGAATAAAAGTTGTTTTTGATACTCAGGGTGTATTTGTAATAATAATAAAAGCCCAGCATGTATTTTACAGTTAATCCCTTTGGTATTTTTTTTTCCAAAGAGATGCTGTTTTAATTTATATTTAAGTGATATTTTGGTTTATTTCCCAATTACAAAACTCAAATACATCATTTAAATTTAAGAGAAGCCATTTTATCCTTTGGTGGAAAAAGCTAGTATAAGTTTGTACCCTTGTGATAGAAAAGGCATCAAAGTTCCTATTTGTTTTCTTGGAAAAGTAGTTTAAAAAGTAACAAATTTTTATTATTCCATAAAAGAAAAAACAATATGCATTTTAATTATCTGTATTTGTGTGTTTATTTCAATCAGCACAATCATTTCAGATATGATGGCACATAATTCTCATCGTCAGCAAGGTCGGCTTCATGATGTCCCTTAGAAACCTTGTAATAAACTATAATAAACTAAATAACATACCAGCATAAATATATGTCATTGTCTACACCAGCCTTTTTGCATCTTTTTTTTTTTTTTTTTTTTTTTTTTTTTTNNNNTTCCCCCTAGTATAAGTATAAACCTAATTGCATTCTTCCGGGTTGACAAATATGATACATGGGATTCAACTGAATTTGTCATTTTCTTCATAGATGAAGGACCGCAGTACATATGAAGTGCACTAGAACAGAGTAGCAAGAATGGCGAAGAATTACTATTGTACTTGGCTAAAAGGATCCTTGCTGGACCAATTTTTCAAGTTTCCTTAAATAGTCAGAACCCACTACATAGACTGAATAGTCTGCTCCCACTAGCAGGCAATCCAAAATATTTCCTGACATTTAGTATTTTTATTGCAGTTATGAAATTCTGGGCTCCCCATGGGAACATGGGCTCAAGAACTATTATTACAACAATGCACGTTCTTGCTAGTGGATCTGTCTAGACTGAAATAGCCAGATATTCCTGCAGAGAAAAATTCCTCCCTTCTTAAACACAGCAGAGTGTCTCCAGCTTTTCAGAAACCCATCCTATTGACATAATATAGACATTTACTTCCAAACCTAAGCCTACCTTTCCTGGGCAAGCTCATGGAGAAGTTTACAGAAGGCCACCTACAAGCACAGATAAATTAAGTCACATTCTAGATCCAGCGTGGTTTGTGTTCAGCCCCAGACACATTACTGGGGGAAAAAAATCACCCTCTGGGTGGGTGCAAGTAAATATTCATTTTAGATTTCTTTGTTCATTCTTGACCACAGATTCCCACTTCTTCTTTCCAGGAAAGTAGGTCAGTGTTTGAGAATAATGCATCCAAATGGTCAAAACTATCAGGAACACACATCCCTTACACTCTGTCTCTAGATTTTCTATATTTCTTAATTAATTCCACAAGTGCCTTTCAACATTTATTTGCAACCAGCAATGAAGAAATGACTCACATACTAGGCAAAGACTTGCATATTAAAACTATAGAGGGCTTAGATTATTCTCCACTGTTATGGTCTAACTTCAGCTGGCAACCAAACACCACACAGCCACTCTCTCATTCCCCCCCAGCCCAATGAAATAGAAGAATTGAAAAAAAAAAAAACTTTTTGAGATAAAGACAGTTCAATAGGGTAGCAAAAGGAAGATAAATTAATAATAATTATAAAAGAATATACAAAACAAGTGATACACAATGTGATTGCTCACCACCTGCCCATCCTGGAGCAGTGATCACATCCCTGGCCCTGGCCAACTCTCCAAGTTTCTATACTGAGCACAAGGTCATACGGTATGGAATATCCCTTTGGCCAGTTTGGGTCAGCTGTCACATCTGTGCTCCCTCCCAGCTTCTTGTGCACCACCAGCCTCCTTGCTGAAAAGTCCTTGATTTGGTATAAACTTTGCTTTGCAACAACCAAACCATCAGTGTATTATCAACATTCTTCTCATAATAAATCCAAACCGCAGCACTGTACTGGCTACTAGGAAGAAAATTAACTATATCCTGGCAGAGACCTGGTCATCCCCTCATTACCATCACAAAATAACCCAGTGTTTGGAAGAAATCATCTCTTAGGTGAAGAAAGGCTAATTTAAACCACACCTAAATAAGGCCATTAGGTTTCAAGAAAAGGTATTAAATATTTTTAGGTCAGCAGACAAAGATGCTGAGTAAGGAATACTGTTTAGGGACACACCATGACAGCACAAAAATCTTAGATGCACAAAAGAATTATCAATTGGCAGACGTTCACTTCCCAATATATTTGTTTCCAAATGCAATTAAAATAATTCAGTGATACTACACTGGAAGGAGTACTTGTGCTCTGTTATTCTGATGCATATTTATTAGACACAGTGCATGCACAATGCTTCCAAGTGGTAATTAGGATACTCCTCAAGTAGGCATGACTTTTTGATAGACCTGTAAGAATGGGTTCATCTCATCTAATTTTGGTACATGAATGGTCTCAGCAGCGGTCTAGGCTCCTCTGTCAAAAGTGATCTGACAGAAATTAGCATGCAGGTAAGGATTCCAGCTGCAGTCACCTTGAAGCCAGCACAAAGGTAATTATTTCTATTTTGATCCCTGTTCTGTAATATTTCCAGAGCAGGAATCTATCACAACAGCAGGAATTAATTTCCTTCTGCTTTTAGCCTTCTGAAAGCTGGAAAGGACCAAGTGATGGGGCTCAGCTCTGGGTTAAGAAATTTAAATCTAAAGGGCAGATTAATTTGCTTAAATATAACCATCCAGCACCATGTGATGTATGTGTGGAACCCACTTAGCCCTTAGCTGGTTGTTTTAGACCAGGGGCGTCAAATTCATTTTCACTGGGGGCCACACCAGCCTCACGGTTGCCTTCAAAGGGCCAAATGAAATTTTAGGACTCTATAAATGTAGGAGTAGCTACAGTCCTAAAATTATATTTGGCCCTTTGAAAGCAACCACCAGGCTGACGTGGCCCCTGGTGAAAATTAGTTTAGCACACCTGTTTTAGATGCTGAACTAGGTCTCCAGCTACAGCCTCATGAGGCAGGCCAATGGGACAGAGGACCTGTTTGAGACCTGTGCCTTTCTGTAGTGACAGACGAATGGAAAAGGCATCACAGTTCCCTAAGATGTGACAAGAAACAAATAATTAACCGGCTGACTCCTATCACTTGTGATCCAGACACAGTTTCTTTTGTACTCAATGCAGTAATTTTCTTAAAGGTAAAAGCCAGGTGTCATTTTAGGATCCTTAGGGTATTCTACCTAACCTGCACCTAGACATTACAAATGCTTTAAGAGCTCTGAGATATTTTCATGGGACTGATAGAACAGGGATCTGCTTGAACTGGTAGGTGGAAGCTAGGTGGGACACCTATCATGGAGTGAGATTCCTCTGTCCCAGCAGCAGAATCTAGGTGAGACCTCCATTAGCCATAACAGGAGCTTAGGAACATGCCTCTCAAGTAGGTATTTGTGTGTGAACTGCTATCTTTAGAAATTCTATCATCCCAGACAGACAACAACTCCATTCTACTCAGAAGTCTGTGAAAAAAAAAAAATGACCTAGTCCTTTCACACTGATTTGAAAAGATCTAAATCTCCAAAAAGAAGATTTATCCCAGGTTCTAGTTCTAGAGAAAGAAGTTCTTTGGAGTTAACAGTTTTTCTAAGGTTATGTCTTTGTTGTTTTTCTTGGGGTTTTTTTTGGCAACCATACTAGTAGACAGTTTGTAGGATCTTAAAACTCTCTGAATGAGTCATTGTTTTGTGAAAAAGAACAGCAAGAAGAGATGTTGAGAAATGCATTTTATCATAGTTGATAAAATATGTATGTCTCATCGAATACAATACATACCATTATATCTGCCTGACAATTTTATAAAAGTCTCCGAAAAAATGAAAGCTACCACCTTCTTTATTTCTTTTCTAAGAGACTCTTTAGATATATTGAGCTTTCAAGAAGATTTTAGGATCTTGATTCAACCTCAACTGAAATTTCCAATGACTTAGTGTGTTCTGGATCACACCCTAAAGGGATGAGTAGGGACAGCAGCTATCCACAGGGCATTAAAAAAAAGAAAAAAGAAAAAAGAGCGAAAATTAATTTGGAAGCAGGCAAACAATTTTTAAATGTGCAGCAAAATATGGTGTTAGGAAATGAGGTGGTTACAAAAACACATGGTATTAAGTAGTGAGCTTACTTTCTATATAAAAGTGTTTTGTTATATTAACATCTGAAAGAGATACCCCAGCCAGAGCAGGAGATAAGTGATGTTTGAGACACAGTGTTTTTAGAAGGAAGCTTCTAAAGGAGCCTTCTCCTTTTCAGGGACTGAACACTATCAAATTTGAAATCAGTAAAGAGAGAGACAACTCTGCATATTTAACTGATGGCCCAGGAAGGCTGGCGATGATGGGTAATATTGGAAAATACTTTTCGTAAATGCATGACTGCAAATGCCAAACAGAACTCCTAAATGCTGAAGCACTGACTGTCACCAAAGGATTTCTTCAGGGTTCAAGGCATTTTGTTCAAGACTGAGTTGTGCAAACAAGGTTCCTGTCTTTAGGACAGAGTCTGCATTGATTTTCACCTGGCTGCCCTACCGACTTAGCCACAGAAATTGCTCCACAAAGAAGGTCTGATGCATTCCTTGCACAACAGAAAGTACTGTGTGTCTTCACTGCAAAATTGATGTATGTAGGACTGAGGGAATCTCAGACAGGACAAAAATCTCCTTTGTTAGAGCACGAACACAACCGGTTTCTGTATCTGCAACAGGAGGAGTGCAGACTGGGTCCCATTTCAGTACCTATTCATCACCTTTCCCCTAATCCCTCCCATTAATTTCCTCTTTCCTCTTCAACACAGAATCAGCAGGCAGAGGCAGGTACCATCCTCAAGAGCATTTGAAGAGAGATAATCAGTTTTCCTGCGAACGGGTCAGCCCCCAGGTGACACGTAAGCGTCCTTGTGCTCATCCCTTACCTACCCATCATTTCATCTGAACAGTGAGGGTGGTCAATAAGTTACCTGCTCCATGGGGAGGAAAAACACACAATGCCCCATGAATACATTTTGCTGCCTGCTAGTTTGTGGCAATGGACTTTCATCATGAACTGAATGAGGTGATTCGCAAGTGCTGCTTCCAATTCAAAAATAACATTTCTGCAAGGGCAAATGAGTGTGGTAACACCTGTAATTCTAATCAACCTGGAGCAGCTGTCTCATTAGTACATACTCCTGGAAGAAAGTGCCTTTATGACCTGTGTTAATACACCTTAACCTCTTCCCTCTGGACCAAAGGAAACTTCATCCCCACAAGGAGCATTGCTGGTTCTTCAGGCACGTAAGTTCAACTCATAGTGAGATTAAGCAGATGTTTTCCCTGTGAGACACACAGTTGTACAACAAAATGGAGTGCATTGACTTTAAAGGAAAGTTTGGTGGATATAAAAGGCATGAAGTCCAACATTTTTGGAAAATTCACCCTTTCCTTCAAATTTTCTAGTTTGGAATGAAAAACATGAAACCATTTTTTTTCTTGTGTTTCAGAATACATGGAAGTTTGTTCCTTAAGAGAAAAGATCAGAAATTACAGAGATTTTTAATCACTTCCAAACTTTCCACATAGAATGGTTTTAATAATAAGCAATCCTTCAGAGGCTGGATCTGCAACAATGCTAAAGTCTCTTTCTGTTTTAATGCCAAATAAAATCCAGTTGCTGAACTTACATTCAGGTATGACTTTTCATGGCAGGAACAGAGAAATTAAATTGTGTTTTCAATTCTCATTTCTTCCTGGGCCCGCAGTTGAGAGGGACTCTCACCTCCAGGAGACAACTGAAGGTCAACTCCACCAAAACAATTGAAGGATTTGCCTTTGACTTGTAGAAAATCAGGTCCATATGAGAGCATTTCAACAGCCAGCCCACATCACAGAAAATCAGGGGTGGTGTTAAGGAGGGGGGAAAAAACGTAACTTGGCGAGTGAGGAATGAACTGGCATTTCTTTAACAGATGCTTAAAATTATAGAGGTTTTCTTAAGCCACAAAGCTCCTGGAGGTTTATTTAGCAGATGAAACACAAGCTGGCGATATCTAAATGTTTAGTAAACCCCTAAGCTCCTGGTTTGGGCTCAAGCTGGAAAGTGACTGTTCATTTTCTTTTCAGAAAAAACAGCTCTGTTGGACATATTTGCACTGAACTCCAAACTTCCTTCCCTCCATTCCCCATATTAGCAGCAGCTGATTTCTTATATACCTAAATGCCCATTGGATTAATGTGGCAAAAACGACGAGACTTGCCTTTGCTTTTTTTGTAACAATCACATTTAAGGCAAAATGAAAGTCGATCCTCTTGGTGAACTTTGAGCCCATATTTCTGTAAATTAGTTTTCTAACAAAAGATCCTTTCAAACTGGAAGGTCTGCTCAGCTTGAACTCTCTTTTTTTTTTAATCTAGATTATTTTACAACAGAGTTTTGAATTTTTTTTTAATAGCTTATAAAAACCTCCAACATTCAAAACTTAATTAAAGGCCTCAAACAGCATTTTATATCCATTTACATCTAGTGCAGAAACTCATGGCTTCAGTTCAAGTGATTTCTAGAGCTGTGTTGGAACGAAAGTGGACAGAAGTGCTGTCATCACTCTCTTATAGGATGTGCAGATCAACCATTATGACCACAGATGAGGTGTCCATCCCACGTTATTTTCATCCTTGCTTGTGACTGTCAGGGAAATGACACCTTGACCAGGAATGGGGACTGAGACAAAAGCACAAATTTTCCTTTGCCCAAAACTGAACAGTCGGTTGCCAACATCTCTAATGATCTGGGTATACCAGGTGTACCAGGCAACCAGCCAGAACGCTTCTTCCATTCAGGTTCCCAACTTCTCACACAGCCAAGCAATGTCACATTTCACAAGAAAGACCATGGCCAGTAGTTAAAAAGCAACACCTTGCACACTGCAAGATCTCAGACTGCTTTGAGGTACTTCTCTGAGCGCCTGTACATGTTTTTGGTGACAAACTTTTGCCGTGACTCCTTAACATTTTGAACAGCTGGACACAAGCATTGAGTGAAACAAAGAATGACTGCTTGCTCATGATGGATAGATAACTATAAAGAGCAGGGTTATCTTAATGATCTCTCACTTCTTAGCAGAATACTAACCATACCTATCATCTTTTAGCATACCGGTCAAGAGATTAAACATTTTAATTTAACCTTCCTTGAAGGTTTGTGATTTTTTTTTTTTTTTTGCTGCTGGTTGCTAGTGTTCTATCAGGAAATTAATCTCCGTGCAGGTGGAATGAGCTTCAGTGAATTAGTATCTGTAAATGGATTTTAAACAATTGTGGTTTCTTTCAAAAGGGATGGGCTGAGTGTCACTTACCTCAGCTCTGCAGACAAACAAACTCTTGTTAAGTTGTGGTAGGATTACTTGCTTGTATCATTTATATCAATCTACTTTCTGCCACTGCCACTAGAGGAGGAGGTTTTTCAGTCGTTTGAACACTGTGACATTGAGTCATTACGGTTTCTCCATTCCATTCACGAATTATATTTCCCAGTAGAAAATGAAGAAACATTCATTAAAAAAGTGGGACTTCTACACAGAGATATATAATCACCAGTGCTGCAGCGCACATTATATTTAAGACCACGCACAACATACTCTGCTGACATAATATGTAAAACGGATTCTTGATGTCTTTTGTTATTATCGTTTCATCCCTGGGAAATTTAAGCTACATCTATTCTAGGAAATTAAATATGTCTGGATTGTTCTCTGGCACTGGAGCGTGGAAAAACCTACATCCGTATTATTAAACTCTGTTAACATTCAAATCAGGGTAATGACATCCAAAGCACCTGTTGGGAATGGACCTGAGCTGTCCCCTGGTTGTGTGTCTGACCCCCATCACAGCCACACGGGTGTCCATTCTAGCAATTCATCAGTAGAGACAATGACTTCCAGTACCCACAAAAATTCTCCCTGCCACTATTGAATTTAATAGCGGAGACACAGCCTCAGGTTTCAAACAAAGGCAAGAAGGCAAGAGACCTGACTTTCCGGCGATTATGGAAGTTCTCCATAGGCAGAAGCTGTATTGGTAGCATGTAGCTATTGATACTGTTGACCACCTGTGGGCCCTGGTCCTCAGTGTAGTCACACTTGCAATTCAATTAACTTTTCATTTGTCTGCTTTCATCCAAGGGGGAGTATACAGAGATTTCAGACAGGTTGTGCTGCCTAGGAGAGATTTTGCTGAGTACCAGTGAGAAGTTTCTGGGGCTCATTATAGGTCTCAACACAATTTTTGCTGATGTTAGTTGCACACCCACGTGTAGAAACAGGAATGATCACACATTGGTACCCACTTTGGTGTACATAAGCAGCCTTCCTCCAGTGCAGGTTCACTTCCAGAGCTGCCAGCCTGGAAACCCTCCTAGGGTTTGCTCATATGGAGACAACCTGCAACCCTTGTAGAGCTGCCAGGGACAGAGCACGACCCTGTATATCAGAGACCTGTGGAGCCACATGCACCACTGGGACCTTTTCTCCACCTGGGACCTCTGAACTGCTCTAATTGTCAGTGGTTTGTCACCTTTCTTGAATAAAGCTGCTTCAAAGTGCATTTCCATGGTAAAATTGACTACGGGGAGAGAAATGGTAGAAGCTGGCATTTCACTTTCATATTGGTTTCCTAGGACTGGTTTTACTAAAAGCAAGAGAGCAGAAATGCCACGGCCTGCTTTGCTCGCAGTCCTGGCTCTCTCAGCATGCTACACGCTGTCTTTATTGTTGTCCTGGACTTTTGTCTGTCTCTGGATGTTTTTCAGAGGGGTCAGAAGTGCTCAGCTTGTTGTTGAATGACTCTCCCAGCCACAGGCAATTGCTTCCTTCCTTCTGAAAGGGGAGGGACAAAGCTGACAATGACTAATTTCTGATGCGAGGGGGTCTGATCCTTTTGAATGATGTCTGTGAATAACTCCTTGACATCTCTTCTAACAGCAGTGCAGAGATACTGGTCGAAGGCTAGATGAGAGATTCAGGAAATGCCTGAACTTGAGGAAGTTCAAAAGAGAAATTCAAGCCAAATGGAGACAGTTTTCTTATGGTGCTTTCAACTCAACTCATCCATACCTGAAGTGAGTCAGTCAGTGGGGCTGTTGAATAAATATCTT
Source organism: Pampusana beccarii (assembly GCA_013399365.1). Taxonomy (NCBI): domain Eukaryota; kingdom Metazoa; phylum Chordata; class Aves; order Columbiformes; family Columbidae; genus Pampusana; species Pampusana beccarii. Next base: position 53,290 of record VWYH01008147.1, on the reverse strand, counting down.
CAATACAGGTGACACAGGCATTTCTGTTTCTTATGTCATAGTTTTCAGTAACAGTATGTTGAAAAACAATGAATTGGATAGAATAAATGAAAGAGAACATTGGCCAATTACTTGTAGCATAAATTATTGACAGAAGTATGTAAATGAATGTGCTCTAGGGATTATGACCATGGGCAAAATATGATCTGGGATCTTGCCTTTTCACCGTGATGCATCATTGCTGTCCATTGTTTAATTTAAAAAAAAAATAAAGCAGGTTTCCATGCTGCCAGCATCTCCATCTTGTAACTGCAGTGTCTCACAGTTTGTCTTCAATGCAAAAAGAGGTACTTACTAATCAAGATCATTGAATTTGAGTTAATCAGTAACAAAAACCTCTTAATTTCACATTATTTATCTAATTGCAATAAACCTCAGCTGTGGGGACCTACACTAAAGTAGTACCACAAATCTTTTGTCTACACTAAGATTTTGCAACCAGGCAACTCAAGGAATATTTCTTGCAGCAAAGATTCAAGGTGGAGTTTTTTAAGATAGGAAATGGTCGAAGGAGAGATTGGCTCTGGATGTAAGTAAATCCAACAGTTCGCTTCTCCAGCACATAAAGAACACAGTCAGATATTGTAGCCTTTCTTCAGAAGTCTCAACAATCTTCCCCCACCCTGGCCCCCGAAAAAGAATCCAAGGAGAATATTTGGCGAGGCTGCGTATGCATACATATGTATGTACCAAGTTTTCACTAACTCAGGAATCTGCTGACTTTGAGATTAGTAGTACTTTTCTCTGCAAACGCGTACATAAAAGTAAAGCTTCATTTATAACAGGAGTTGGAGCCAAGAGTTGTAGTTACTCTTATGATCCTGAAAATTTGTAGTTGATGAAGAAATCGTTACTGAAGATCTATGTAAAGGCCTATACTCATCCAAGAGAAGTTTTCCTCTGCGTTCTTGTGTATACATAAATATCTCTGTCTCTCCCTCTTATATTCACTTTCAGCAAGACAAGGAAATAATTAATAGGCAATTGCATTACCTGGGAAAGACATTCTACTGTTGGATACGTTTATGGAAATGAGGGACAATTAATTTATCATCAACTTTATGCCAGCAATAAAAAATATTTATTTGCCTGAAAGGACTTGCATAAACTTTTATATCTGATTAAGAGTGGTTAATAAAAAGAAAAAAAAAGCAAAATGTTCTGATTAGTTTTTACCACTGCAAACCTACAACATTTCTGCTGTTATGAATGTATTTATTCTGGATTTATGCCAGAAGAAGAGATACCGGTGTCTGGCCCAAAAGAGGACTTCAGGAAAGGAAAGGTCACTGTCAACTCCAGTTTTATGCCCAGTGTGATGAATTATTGGCATGAACAACAACCGCTTAACCTTCTAGCTTTCGTTTCACTGCGCAAACATTAATGGATTTCTCTTAACCCCTGTGTGAGGAAGGTCAGCGTCATCCCAGAGGATTCCCAGATGAAGAATTGTGCAGAGAAAAGCAAATGCAAGGGTTTTTAGGCTTCTGAACCTTACTCTGGCTGCCAAATTAGAACGGATTTGGCTCCCACACCTCAGACCCATGTTATATGTTTATGACCTACAACCCACACCTTTGCAAGAAGTCACAGAGAACTCGAGCACAGACTCTACGGAGATGCAAGCTCCAGTGCGTGGTGGAGCAGATGCTAAATCCATAGAGTTGTGAAGACACTAAGGGAATTTAACCCTTCCTCAACTCTCTCTTTGCCTCCATCCCAGCTGGGTTTATCACATTTGGTTGTGGGAATTGCTGTCTCATACTTGCTGGCCATGGTTACCTGCTGTCCCCCCTCTGGACCAGCAGCAGCTCTGTGTGTGCCAGTGAGCAGCAGAAGGCCTGAGTCATAGAAGCCTGGGGAAGGATGTATGGTCTTGCACACAGTGACAGAGATCTGTGTTCAGTTTTGCCTGTCTGGATTTTGTGTGAGTTGCTTAATTAGCTCTGATCGCCTGTGTAAAATGAAGCAGTAAATATTTTTCTACTGCCCTTGGTCTTGCACATTTAATTATGAGTTTGTCTGAAAACAGGAATGTATTGAACACTTTGCTCAACAAATCTTAGCAATAATAGTAGAGTTTTGGGACTGCTTTTCATCCCAGGTTTTCATTCAGCCTGTAAAAAATGTATGTAGATGTGAAATATTTAAATCCTGATTCGCAATCTGAAGACCTCCTTTGCCTTTGGACACTGAGGTGCTTTAAACTCTGCCTTTGTTTGGGGACTAGCTTACATGCAATAGAGCATCTAAATCCCACTTCTTTATGTACAGAAAGTGAGAGAGAAACTGAGTCAGAGAATTAAAAACCATTCAGACTAGCTTGAATTATTAGAAAAAAAACACTGGAATCGATAATCAAGTTACTGGCAAGCACTTGTAATTTAAAGCAATTCCGTGACTATACACAAAAAGTTGCATTAAGAGTGGTATTTTAATAAACTGCAGTCACACACACAGGTCAGGGTTAGCATTAATACCTCTGGAGACTTCTTTGCAATCAAAGAATAAACCCAAGCCAAAAACCCAAGCTCTCAGAGCAATTACCTCCATTTTAGCTTTTTTTCAAGTGTAAAACTCCTAACACATTGAATTCATTCTTGAAAAACTTATAAGAAACATATAAAGCTCAGAGGAAAACAGAACTTTCAAATGTTGAAGTAGAAATAAAATAGAAGCTGCCAATGTTTTTCAAGAGAGAAAAAAATAAAATAAAATTTTTAAAAACCCAAACAACAATAGATTCATAGCTAGTGCTTCCACACCGTAACACAATTGTTCCCAATGGATACACATCTTTTATACAAATTGTTGAGAATTACTGGTAGTGCATTCAGTATCTGAAGGTACATTTTAATGTAAATGAGGACCTACTTATCATCCACTCCTGCCATTTTATCAACGTTGAAAAAGATTTGTTCGAAGACTTCAGAATGTGCATGGAAGTGGTCTAGTAAAAACTTCAGTCTAACTTCACCCAGATGAGGCAACACACGGCACTTTGTATAGGAAGAAAAATACTGTATTGTTTCCAGTAAGAAAGTTTTTATGCGTTACGTTACTTATGCGGCTTGGCAGAAAGACCCATCTGACAGGTACTGCTGTGGTGAAGGTCTGACATGTTCTAAATCATGCTGTCTGCTGCATCAGCAAAATGGGAGAATGCGTATTAAACCACAGCTTTGCAATTTATGTGATGACAAAGAAAGCTACAGAAAGCAAATGATTCATTGCACTGTGATTGTCTATCAGAATGAAAGGTATTAAAAGCCTTGGAAATGAAAAGAATGTTTCCAGACTTCTCAGAAGACAAAAGCAGCTCTCTGAATATTCAAAGACATGTGTACAACAGTAAATAAAAAGGTCTCAAATTCAAGAACTAGGCCATGATTATTTTTACTGTTTAATTGTTAGCATGGTTTCTAGCCTATAATTTCTCTGGGTCAGACAGCAATGCTTGGAATGATGTGAAAATCAGGATGTATTAAGGACGATTCCCAACAGACAGACTGGGAATTTTCAGGGGAAAAGTTGTCTATAGAAGAAGGTTCTAGGTTGTTTTATTTTGTAGTATAAGTGCCTCAACAAACAAGAGGTCTGTTAGAGACTGGGACTGTCTTGCAAATATTTTTCAGCACCACAACACTTCTGTACATAGTGGAGAAAATGTGCTTTTTGCTGTATTATCTGTCTCCCGTTTCATAATGAAGATGCTTTCAGGACAGTTTGAAACAGTAATTTATATTACTTCATTCATTTGCAACAACTAAGAATTCATAAGAAAAAAGCATTAGACGAGTTCAATTCCTTTGTTACTTGATTCATCTGAGTCAAGCTCTGCAGTTCACAGGAAAATACACTATGACCATTTTTACCTATTCTTTCTTTGTTTCACAGTTCACTAATTTTCATAAATATCAAGAAGAACAAAAATATTAAGAAGTGCTCAGTAATTTCTGAATTATCCATGCTGAAAATGCACAATGATGATCACCACTAGCAACTCCACCTGTAGAAGCTGACACTGGTAGTTTTTAAAATGTCTTGATGGAAAAAGCGTTATCAATAGAAACCTGAAACTCAGTGACAATTATTCAGACTTATTTGTCAGTTCCTGAAAGCCCTTCCAACAACTTTTTTTCCTATGATTTTTGGATCCAAATATCCAAAACCACATTAATTTCAAGCTGTGATTAGAACAAATTACATAACAAGTTAATATGGCAATTCTCCATAAAGCAAAGCACTAAATGTTATAGCAGTCCAAGAGCTCTACTTACACCACTGATATGCTAGGGACTGTCAGGGTATGTCAAAAGTTAGTCTGTGCTCCAAACAACTCCTAAGTTTTCACAGACTTTCAGTTCCTTAAACAGTGATTTTTAATTGAACGAGGGAATATACCACATCAATGTCTTCACATGAACAAGTAACCTTAGACTGTACTTGCATTGTGAACAGAGCCATTTGCTGGAGTTAAAAGAGTTTAATGGGGACTATTCTCATTTTATGGTGGAAATTTGTTTGTTTGTTTTTGTGTATTTTTGTTGGTTTTGTGGTTTGGTTTGTTTCTTTTGTTTTGTTTTGTTTTGGTTTTTCAGGTGAATCACTTTCTGAACTTCTCTGGGTGCAGTGACTAAAGTTCTGCTGACTGTACTGTGTTGGGAAGTGTGATGTGGACAAGTATGTTCTGAACACATACTGTTGACATGAATCTCATCCAAAGCATTTTAACATCATCGTGACTAACTTCTATCCTACAAGTAGAAAAAAATGGACCTCAAGATGTTAGTGTGGCTCTCTTAGATCACATGCAAACCACGTGATAGTGCAACTCAAGATTTTCAACATTAAGTCTATCATGCCCTCCCATTGATTGCACAGCTGAATAATACCAGGGCTACAACAAGAAAAGAGACAAGCCTTTAGTAAGTGTCACACATGGCTCATTGACATTAATTAAAGATATAGAAGACTGTGTAGGACTTGGCTACGATGTAGGAGGAGGCTGTGTTCACACACGATAGGCTAATAACATTAGTAGGCAGGGGTGATAGTGGGTATGTTCCTAGACTAACCCTGAGACAATAACATGTCTTTTTTTAAAATGAGGTGTATAAAACCACAAATTTATATTTAGTATTATAATTGTATTTTAGTATTAAAGTTGCAGACGTAAAAAAAAAAATTAAAATCCAAAGTTAAAGGGGAAGAAAAGCCATTCCTGAGATCTTTGTTATTCAGCATTTCTATTCGCTTTATAGAAAAGTCCATTGTTTAATCTTTTATCCTAGTGTGGTTTATATTGGCCGTTGTCACGTTTGTATGTGATATATGTGTCAAACCACCACGGACTGGAATAGGCTGGGAATATACAGAACAGCTCACTGCCATGTTGCCAGCTTTGATGAAAGCGTCTTTCAAGTCACAACATCTTCTAGGTTCAACAACATGGACCTGGCTGTTACCCAAACCCTGTTCCATCAGACCCAGTGCAAGTCATAGTATATGATGCTATAAGGAGCATCCATTTCACTTCCAGGCTTCCCAGTAAATGATACTAAAAACAGATGGCACATTCTGCTTTCCCTCATTGCTCTGTAGGTGTCAAGGCTTTTGATCAACTGCACTGGCATGAGTAGGATTTAGTTGTATTATAAAACTAATGAGTTTTTATTTGCACTGAGGCAACACAGCAGCAGTACTGAAAATCTCACAGTTTCAACATACATTAACTAATACTGAGATTTCAGGGCTTCTTAGAGAGCAGATCCAAGCCCCGACATCCAAACTTTCACAATCTGCTTAAATCAAACTCTAAGTCTGGCAAACATGGAGATGAGCTTGCTTTTTTGGGCTACCCTGCGGTAGAGAGTTCAGTTCTTTAACCCTCTGAATAGCACAAGCTGGGTTTGCATCATAAATCAATGCAAATTCCTTGGCAGATTGTATCCTGGTTTACATTTCTCATCATATCTAGAAATATAAGGAAGGAAAATGAAAACTACATGAATCCAAGTGAAATAAAATGAAAACAGATGAAAACTACTACCTATTAAACTCTGCTCCATCTGATCATCACTGGAAGCACATTTTTCTGATTTTTCTGTTTGTCTCTGTGGTGGGTTGACCCTGGCTGGAAGCCAGGTGACCACCAAGTTACTCCATCACTCCCTCTCCTGAACTGGACAGAGGAGAGAAAATATAACAGAAGGCTCGTGGGTTGAGGAAATAACTTCACTCAGCAATTAGTCATGGACAAAACAGACTTGACTCAGGCAAACTGGAGACCTGAAAGACTGACTTTCTCTGGGGACAGAGGAAACATTAAATATGTGTTTTACAGATTGGTACATAAGACCACAGGAGGTTATTTTGCTGCCTTGAAGTTGTCAACAACACAAATCGCCTCTCTTTATCATGGGATCCTTTACAGGTAGAGGCATTAACTCAAGGTCTCCCTACAGAGAGGAGAAAGAGCTACTATAGTGACAAGTTGAAGAGGTAAGTAAGAGGAATATGAGAGTCTGAGAGTATATCAGACTCATTCATCCTTCAGATTATGGAGCACTGATATTGTTACAAAGTGAAACTCTTACACCCTAGGTAAGTGTTATGAGACTTGAAGGTGGTAGAACCTGAATATCCAGGTCTTGAAGATGCCCACCAGAACCCAGAAGGTAAAGTGTTTATTGAGTTGGTTTGTTGAATAATTTTGTAAGACAGTGATTCTCTCATTAATGATCAAGGAAATCACATATCTAGAAATATAATCACAGAACTCTAAATCCCTCTTGGGTTTATATCAGACATAGAGGAGAAATAATTCACAAAGATTAGAAATGGACAAAAACGAGGCTTAGAACTGATTGGAGGATGTTGTCTCCCCCTCATGTCTGCTAATACCTCTCCCCAAAATAGTTACAAATTTTCACTTTTTAATATTCTTTTTAATATCATTTTAAAAAATCTTCAAGATTTCAATATTTGCCCAAAAATGAATATTCTACACAACTCAGATGTTTTCCATGGACATTAATCATTAAGAGGTTTTTTTCAATCTAGGTTAAAAAAAAGATGAAAAACATTTTTCTCTAAGCAAAGAGTAATACTTGGAAAGGCATAAGAAACGCAAAGGTTCGTAAGATGTCATTATTTTTCTCTGGAAGGAGTCCAAGACTAAGGGTATAGTATCTAAACTCACATGCCTGTCCTGGTCTTTTCTGGAAGAAAGATGTACAGGGTTACATTACACTGTACAAACTTTACCAATCTACCAAAACAGCGCGTAAATAAGAGTATTACTATAATTATTTTTTGACCATAATCTGCAGCACGGATATTGAAGTTCCTATTGGAATAAAAAAATCAGTGAGAACTGAAAATGGATGGGAAAATAAATTTAGAAGGAATTAGAACCTCACTTCTTTGTGTGATTCTGGAGGGAATGAATGATGAGGAACATGACTGGCAATAAGTTTGTGAAGATAGTAAATAAAGAGGAATTATACACAGTGAGGAAAGAAAGGCATATGGAGGATGAAGAAGAATCAATCAGAAAAGTTTATACTAGTTTCAGAGGAAACTTTCTGGCAGACAGACCTATTAATCTGTTACTGAGCTCCCAAATAAAGCCCTCTTTCTCAAGTCTTACTCAACTCTTATGTTTTCTGGGAATACTCACCTTTCGCATAGAACTGAAGGACATCACAAGTAATACCTTTCCCTAGTTACTTGATGCACATTGGCCAAAACTGTTGTGATATTTAAGCCTAAATCATGAAAGCAGCGTTTTACACCCCTTCTGCTCTTCTTGAAACACTGTGTAACCAGACATTATTTCAGCCCAAGAGTTTGTAACCAACTTCAGATGTAGAATAGATGCTTTCTGTATTAAATAGGACAGTTATATTTAGATAGAGTTAATACTATACTCTTGTCATTGGGGAAGTCTTTCAAACAAAATCACAAATTAAGAGACAAAGAAAAAACCCAAATAACAAAAACAAACAAAAAAACAAAACCAAAACAAACAAAACCAAACAAAACCCCAAAAACCCTCCAGTGCTTTGATTTCAATTGCTGTCTGCCCCATGACAATAACTAATTAAGCAGCTAAAACCCTACAATGAATGTATTTAAGTCAACTGAAACAGCAAAGAATAACCTCATAAGTTTCAGTTCAGTCCTGTGAGAGTCTGTTGCCTCATAAGGGATCCTAGCCCAGGTTCAGCTTGAAAGTCATCTTTGGTGTTCTTCCTAGCCCAGAAATGTCTCAGAAATCACTGTTCCTTTTGTGACTGAATACCTAACTGTGCTGTCCTTATATATGAAATGAGGTTAATTTATCATTATGTCGCCAAGGCTTTGAAAGACTTCGTGCCTAATATTGGCTCTGACTGAAAGCTCATGAATTCAGAAGATCGATGTTGGCAGAATTATATATTTTCCCTTTTAAATCAAATAATATTTTTCCATAGATATTTTGCATAGTGTCAAGTCTAACCAGATTTTAGAAATTAAACTAAAGGGTGAAGCATTTAGAAAATGTCTATTTTACCAATTTTGACTTCAATATTTTAATGCTGACATTTTAAATTTTCTGAAATGAAACTCATTAAATTTTGCTAAATACTTTTGGTTTAAGATCAGAAAGAAATATCGAATAGTTGCAACGAAGTATTCCATACTTATGGAAGGGGTGAAACAAACAAACAAGAAAACAAACAAACAAACAAAACCAACCAACCAACCAACAGACAAAAACCCCCACAAAACACAAACAATTGAACTTGTATTTCAGGTGGAAAGACACATTATTTGGTTTTCATTTTATAAGAATCATTGGAGATCTCAACTCCTTCCCAGCTCCTGATTTTAAGACATGACAGTTTCACAGGCAGAGATGCTTCTTTATGTAAACTCCAGGGAAGACACCTAAAGGTAACCATAACCATAACCATAACCATAGGTTATGTCTGAGGCTCATCCATTCAATGTAATTGCCTGCTCCAACTTATTTTGTGTTTACTACTATCAGAGTATGTCACACTGATTTTTGCAGGTGGAGGGGCTTTCTCATTGCATACTAAATCTGAAAGTAGTATTATTGCTCTTGCACCTCAGGTAATGGGATTTGCCTTGGTAGAAGCAGAAGCTGGATAAGAATATTAAAGTATTACTTGCCTTTTCCAACTCTAACTCACCGCCACCCAACCTTCCTAGCAGTGCTGGATTTGCTTGGTCTTCTGGGACCAGGGAAGGTACAAAGTAAATGAAGAAGGATTGTGCGTCAGTAGTGATCAATTCAGTAGCGCACCTTGAAAAGCACAGTCAATGAGTCTGAAGAGGTCTGGGAGAAATCTGGCCAAAAGCCATTCAGAAACCAGCACAGAGAGCACAAAATGCTTCAAAGGCCATAACTTAGCCTGCTGGACCACGCAGCTCTTCCTCAACCTCAGTCCCTTCCCATCATGCACCATCCTGAAATGGTTTTGAATAAAGAGTGCATGAAATGAGCAGGGTTCTTTGGGGAGTGACCTATGGACAACAGAGGAGCTACAGCTGTCTTATTCTCCTGTGTCAACACTATATGCTGAACATGACCAATGACAACACTGGACTTCATAAACCATCATACAGTTTTCATCTGTCTACACACTTTCAGTCCTGAGACAGAGGTGGCCAGGAACCACCCAACCTTTGTCCACCCTTGTTTTTGGCAAGAACAGAGCAAGCTCCGGGACATAGTAAGTGTCAAATGACACTATGGGCTGCGCAAGCCACTGCCACGTCTCCAGTTTTTATAGAGGGTATTGCTGAAGACAGAATCACAGATGGATTTGAGACATGTCTGGCCCTAACATACTGGAAGACTAAGATGAGTTGGCAGAGATACAAGGTGTCTCTTAGAAAGTGCAGTATATTTTCTTCCTTGTCAGCAAAACCTCACCATCTTCACCCAAGAAAAGCTCCCAGTGAATTGCTTAGGCAGGGACTGTATGAAAAGTTAGTTAAGGATTGCACAACTAGTCCCTGAATAAAGTTACTGTGTACAAAGAGAAAATGGAGAGAACTTTTTCCTTGGTGAGCAGAGACAGAAGACTGGCTCTTATTAGTTCAGGTGAGGGTATTCTAGCCTTTTCTTTTAAAGAAACAGTTTGAGTTAAAGATGAGGTTATTATACTGGCAATAATATAGTCGCACTTAAAATTTAGAAGGGGTCTGTAAATTGCTTTCATGGTGTTTTTGGACCAGCTGATGGTTGTGTTGGCCAACTATCTGAGTTATTAGTGAATGATTTGGCACATTGTTAATCACTGTGCACTCTCATTGCCAGCTTTGGCAAGAAATTTTGCTTCCTTAAGGAATTTCCAATTCTGCAAATCATAGTTTAATACCAACCAAACACCATCAATCAAGACTAGAGTCTGCCTTACACAGCATGAATTACATTATTACATTCATTTCCAGTGATAAGTCTCCTGAATGTCTTGGTTGTTTTTACCATTTAGGAAAGCAAAGCAATTCTTCAGAATGAGTTTTCAATTTATACGCTTAAATAGTTTAAATTCCATTCCAGCAATACATAGCACATTGGTATCATGCTCTGTATCTTACTCAGGCTGCTTGGATGTTGAGACAGTAACTACTTATATATTGTCATCAGTACTTAGCAGATTGAGGACAATCTTAGAATTATAATTACTCTCCACAGATTTTGCATTTGGTAAAGTTAGATTTGACATCAAAACAAACACAGGAGCAGTGGAAAATAAAATACTGTACTTTTTTCCATAGTGTGTTCTAAAGAATAAAAAGCTTTTTTAGTCTTTTCAGTCTGACCTGCGCTGACGCAGCACACTGCTTATGAGTAATGTCATGTCAACTGTAGTGCAATTACTGCCATCACCTGAGGTCTCATTAGAGCCTAACTCTGGATTTGAAGTAACAGGTGAATTTATGTGCAGCCCCAATACATTTTGGAGGTGATGACTCTTGATACAGAATTGAATGACAGGCTAGCATGCAGCACACACTTAACAAATGGAGTTGAGATGCAAACCCACCTCAAATGCAGTAGCATCCTGCAGAGAAGAGACTGAGGGGGCCTGTAATGTGCACACACTCATGACCTGGAGTCATGGGTCTACTGAAAGTGTCATCTTTCAGAGAACTGAAAATGAGATTGTTTGCCACTTACAGTCATTTTAAATTTGTCAACAGACAAATTATTGATCCTGTACTGCGGATAAATTCAATACAAGTCACTCTGCTACTTGAATTCATATTGATGTGTCAATTCTATGCATCGCCTATACTCATTTTTTTGCCACAGTATTCCTATGCAACTGGTAAAATATATTTTAGGGATAACTCCTTGAGACAAAGGAAACATGCACATTCTTTCAAATTCAAAATGAAGCGTTTTAAAATGGATATAATTTAAATTAGAATGAAAATAAAGGCAAAAGAAATTCAGATTTTCTGTGCAGCAAAGAAAAAAGCACATGCCAAACAATTATTTTCTTTAATCCAATGTTGTAGTTAACAGTGAACAATATGCTCAATTTCAAAATAACAGTTTGAACGTTTTCACTACAGGACAGATATTCTTCATTTTTTTTTCTGTTTCAAAACAAAAGATCAATGAAGCCTCCCTGCGTTATTGCGGTGGTTGTTATGGTCATTCCTTCTGGATGTATTTCAGAATACAGAAACGGTGAAGTCACTCACTGTTTGGATTGTAAAACCTAGAAGAAGCAAGAAAGCTCTTCCTTCTTCCTGGAGATCTTTGGTTTTGATGCTCAGGTGTGGTACCAAAATTTTACAGTGAGGGCAGGACAGAACTCTGGACCTGCCTATGACACACTCAGCTCTTAGACGCTTGTGTTCAAAGCCTGTTACTCAATGAGTAGTAGAGGTAGATGTAGTGGAGTACTGGAGATAGTCCCCTTTCTAGTGGAGTCCCCTACTAGTGCAGTAGTAGTGGAAGCAGATGGTTAGTTCACTTTCCTGGTAATTTTTAGACCATGTCTCTATGTGCACGTACAAGCTTTTCTAAAATCTGTCTTTAGAGATAAATATATGGCCCTCGGTACTCATCAGAATTCGAGTAGCTTTCAGGGCAAATATTGCAGCTTTTGAACTCTTACTAAATAGTGATGTATTGCAGGATACAGTGAAAGAAGAACAGCATTGAAGAAATAGACCTGCGTATCCAGATGTTACAGTTTTGCCACTGCCACAGGCTTCACACATAAACTTAATTAAGCATTATTCTTTGTCTCTCTGAAAAATCTTACAAAGGCTTGTGGAGGCACTTGTATTGTTCATGTTAGTTGTAGAAACTTCTGATGGGTCAGTTTTATACTGGAAAGGGTTTTATTTGAAAGCCCCAGTGTATCCTTTGGCGTTGTGTTGACTCTTCATGGGCAAGTTGCCCATATTTCTGCCAGCTGGCTGACAGGGAACCCCGGTGTCCTCTCAACAGCTGTTCCAGTGGTGATCTGCCCGGCTCCTCAGAGCACCCTGACTAAGGCCAAAAAGTTAAGAATGAAGGGAGGGATAAAACGTCTTCCAGTTGGCCATAAATAGGGTCATTACAGAAGCTCCATGCTGCAGACAATTCTCTAATTTTTCTTTCCCATTCTCATGCAAGTTAACATCTTTCATTAAAGCAGCTAATACAAATGGAACACAGAAACAAACAAAAATAAAATGCCCAAACCAGCCCTCTCTAGGGGCATGCATATTAGTCTAATAAAAGCTTCTCCCTCTCCTACTAAACTTTCCTCGTTCAAATTCACAAACCTTCCCAATTACAGACTCACCACTCCTGTTTCCATGCTTGTGCGGAGTGGAAACAAAACTAAATGAGAATGTACAGTAGTGCATGGCGTAGAAATCAGGTTAATGAAAAGCACTTGTCATTGGGAAGGTTTTTTTTTGGGGGGGGGCAGAATTCTTCCTCTAAAAATAGATGACTTCCTAATGCCAACGAAATATATTGCTGCATCAACGAATCTTGCAAACTGACAATTTCAGCAACAAAAAAGTGTCATCAGGTAACTGAAAACTCATCTTGACAATCCCCAAGAACAGTAACATTTTATATGCACCAACTATTACTATTTGGCAGCTGAAGTTTCAAGCTGAAATGGAATTTCTTTTGTGATGTAGCCACAAACTTCATTTCAAAAAACATCTAAGATGACCACACATGACCTTGCTAGTATACTACATTACAGTACTAATTAATAGCTATTACTGAGAGATAGCGGAAAATAAATTAAATCAAGTATACATCAAATTTCTTCAAGGGATATATACTCAAGCGTCTGTTTTTACCACCATTAAACTTGACTACTCTGCATCTTTATCCTTCTATTTTAATGAAGACTATAAAACAGAGATATAATATTTGAGCCAGTGGCAGGAAGAAAACTGCCCTTTAACAATTTTAATAGCTTCTGAGAAAAAACACACAGTGATAACCAGCTACCTGGAGACCCCAGGGCTTAATAGATAGCCGTGGTAATGATATTCCAATAGCAGCACCTTGTATGAGACACTCCCGAATCCCGTGATAACTGCTGTGTAGGCACAAGTTTTTAAAGCTCTAGTTTAGCAGAACGCTTAAAAACACACTTATTCTTAAGCACTAAATTTAATAAAACTGTTCAGATGCTTAAAATTGCACAAATAATTACCATGTTAAGTCATGAAATGATGTACCATAGCGAAGTGTGGGTCTGAGCCTATGCCTTCAGAAAATATGCTCAGACCACAGGATGATTTTTTTTTTTTTTCTCCACCTACACTACCAAGTGGGTCCTGACCTGAGAGTGCCCAAACTGTCCTCAGGAAACACCAGTGTCTGGTAGATTAGCTTCATCCAGCAAAGCCAGGCATGAAGGTCTGGCCTGTCCCTGGGATTCTGAATACCCTTTGAACTGGGTTGCTCTTTTTCTGGCTCAAACAGGACACACAAATGGAGAGATGAAGGTTAAGCTTGGCTGGGGTTGAGAATAAGCTTGAACTTGCTATGACCAGTACTTCCACAGTCTCTAAATGACCTAATATTTGAAGTGAGAATCCTGGGAGTCTCATTCAGTGTCTTGCTGGAACTCACATTTGAAAGAATTGATCTACATTTCCTTGGTATTATTAGACAACAAAATGCATCCAGGCCTTGTTTCTAACGAGTGCAACTGTAAGAAAATTCAGGATGACAGGGATATTTAGAGGTCATATGTTCTGGTCCTCTGCTCGCAACAGATCCAGTTATGCTGGGATGTTCAGGGCTTTGTCTATTCATGCCCTGCTTGCCTCTTGACTTATTTCCATGCACATTCAAGAAGATTTTGGATTTGTCTTGTCTCAAATGCTCTGGCTCCCCAGCTGTCTCAACTCTCCTCAGCTGCTCTTTCTAGAATTTGTTGAGATATATATATATATTAGCTGGGGGCCTAAACCCAAAAAGTTTTCCAGGAGTGTCCTTGAAAGGTAAAAATGGTTTCCCTGGACCTCTTTCCTCTTGCTAATGCAGCCTAGTGTGTGGTTGGCCCTCAGTGACTCGCGAACGTATTACTGATTCATGTTCAACTTGTCCACCAGAATCCTGATGCCCTTTCTGTTGTTTAGTCAGTTGTTCCTCAGCCTGTTCTGGTTCACTTACTTAACATTTATCTTCATTGAAATTCTTAAGGTTCCCATCAGCCCATTTCTTTATCTTGTTGANCTCAAATGCTCTGGCTCCCCAGCTGTCTCAACTCTCCTCAGCTGCTCTTTCTAGAATTTGTTGAGATATATATATATATTAGCTGGGGGCCTAAACCCAAAAAGTTTTCCAGGAGTGTCCTTGAAAGGTAAAAATGGTTTCCCTGGACCTCTTTCCTCTTGCTAATGCAGCCTAGTGTGTGGTTGGCCCTCAGTGACTCGCGAACGTATTACTGATTCATGTTCAACTTGTTGTCCACCAGAATCCTGATGCCCTTTCTGTTGTTTAGTCAGTTGTCCCTCAGCCTGTACTGGTTCACAGACTTAACATTTATCTTCATTGAAATTCTTAAGGTTCCCATCAGCCCATTTCTTTATCTTGTTGAGATCCACATGACTGGCAGCCCTACCCTCCTCCATGTCAACCATTCTGTCTAATTTGGTTTCACCTACACAGACGTAAAAGGTATCTTCTGTCCTGCCATCAGGTCACTGATGAAAATGTTAGTTGTTACTGGTCCCAACACTGAACTCCGATCAAATGCGAGTACTGAAGTTCTGAACTGGGAGAATCTCTGGACCATTTAAATAGTTGTGTTACAGTGAAAATAGGATAGAATAGAACAGAACAGAAACTGTTTCAGTTGGAAGGGACATACAGTGGTAATCTAGTCCAACTGCCTGACCAATTCAGGCCTGACCAAAAGTTAAAGCATGTTAGTAAGTGCATTGTCCAAACACCTCTTAAACACTGACAGGCTTGTTAGTGTTCTTTGAGAGGACAGAAATTTGCAACTGTTAGCACCAGCCAATTTACAATACTATTTTATGCTACACTGAAAAATCCAGCTTTAAAAAGAGTCAAAACACCATACTTCTGCTCGACAAATATGCTCCTTTTATGTATTTGAAAGCAGATTTTCTGATTGAAATTAGAAAGATATATTTTTTTCTACTGTTGACCAAGCACAGCCACTAAAATTGAAGCTGAGCTTGAACCTTGCTTGACATCACCATCAAATACTTTACAAAGCCTAAAACAATCAATTTTGAACTCTCCCCAGGCCTGAAAACAAAGCTGTTTTCCAGCCATGAAGAAGTTATTTATGGCTGTTGAAGTCTGGGAGAAAGAGAATCTGGATGAGTTCATGAAATGGTTTGCTCATGAATGGCATCTGGCCTGACCTCTAGAAGTCCTGGTTTAATTTTGCACCAGAGGAAAACTTGATGACTATGTCACCAAGCATAAACTAATTAATCATACTGAAGGACACTTCACTGATGTAGTGCTGTGTTCATGTAGCTACATAGATTTTAAAGACGTAGGTCTTTATAGGCCATGGGCTTTACTGGATCCACCAGCAGGTTTGTGCTCTCTCTTCCCTTGTGTGTCTGCCCTACCCCAGAGGGATATAATGAAGATTTGTGCAACAGAGCTTGGAGGTTTCTCACACACTACTACATTCTGAGAGCTGTGCATCTATCAAAGACAAATACATCAACCCACCTCCACTATATTAAGGTAAATTACACCTAACTTCACCTGGTTAAAGTCAGGGTTGCTGTTATCATCATACCTGAATTCAACAGCAGAAGCTTGTGTTGCAGGCACTCGAACTAGCAGTCTAGAACCCCCCTGTTGCTGATCAAAGCTAGTCAGTATAGCTGGTGGAGTTCATGCTGTCATCCATGAGAATGGATGTACCTAAGGCTAAACTAAACGCCAACAACTTTGTTCACCAGGTCTTCATCATTGCTAACGAGAAGACCAAGATGGCATGCTTAGATGCTGCCATCAAGCTATAAGCAGTCAGACCACCCCCAGACCCAGAAGCCAGCTCAGGGTTGCTGTCAACACTTCCTCTGTACTCAGTCAAGAGACATAGACACCTCTATGGGACAGTGCAGCTTAGCTGCTTTAAGTACCAATGTTATATGCACTTGCATATTGTTCCCTCTCTCTTGATGGAGAAGCCCATCAATTTCTGCTGGAAAAGACCTAGGAATAAAAACTCCGTCTCCTCCTAGAGATAACTGCATTGCAAACAACTAAACTATAGTGTTTCAGGATTCTCCGTTCCCTGCTGTCTTTGCAATTGTTAATATATCTGCAAGGCCTGCTATGATTTTTTCAATTAGGCACCATATAAACATCTTACGTTAAGTGGAGAGAAAATACATGCAGGAACAGTTGGACATTTCTTACTATCTGCATGAGCTAGGTAAAAATAAAAATAATCAGACTCCCTCGTAATGTTCCAGGCACCAGGTTTTGTTTGACTGCAATTGCTCCCCTGATTGCCATGCATACAGACTCAGCAGCAATCTCAGGTTTGCAAAACTATCGTCTTCCACTGCAGTTCACAGAAGTGAAATAAGGATGCAAAACTACCTCTGTCACTCCGGTTTTAAGAACTTTTACTGTCCCTCTAACCAACAATAATCCTACCTTACCTTGATCTTGAGTGAGAGACACTTTATTATTCCTAGCAAAGTAAGATGACTTAATTGGTTAATTTTTGTTATCTGCTACACCTCACCTTTCAGTTCTGCCTTTCACTTTATTCACAAAATGCACATAGCTTTAATATAGTTCTAAAAAGATAAAAATGGAATGTAAATTGTTTAACATTGATCTATCATGCAGTAAATATGCTTATTTTTAAAGATCTTATCACAAGTTATGACTCTAGTTGGTTGAAGTTTAGCTAAGCTCAATTCCATATATTTATTTTTCCTTCAAAATTAATTGAATACATTGCTAAGTATCTATCCTGAGCTACTCATATCTTTGCTATTCATTAAGATGCCAACAGAAAAGTAATTGCAAACCCCAAACAGTGATTTATATCTCCTATCTTGCCCTATTTTACTCTGAGTCAGCAGAAAGAATTTCAAAATTAATCAAAGGCTTCCCGCTTCCTTGTGGCAAGACACATCACAATACCTTAGAGTCAACTTTCAAACTCCCCTTCTAACTTCCAAATTCCATTCTTGGCAAGTCAGTAAAAGAGCATATCTTGTGTCCTGGTTTTGGCTGGGATAGAGTTAACTTTCTTCTTCCTAGTAGCTGGTGTAGGGCTATGTTTTGGATTTAGTATGAGAACAGTGTTGATAACACATTGATGTTTTGGTCGTTGTCAAGCGATGTTTATAGTGAGTCAAGGACTTTTCAGCAAGTAGGCTGGGGGTGCACAAGAAGCTGGGAGGGGGCACAGTCAGGACAGCTGATCCAAACTGGCCAAAGAGATATTCCATACCATGTGATATAATTCTCAGTAAATATTTTGGGGACAGAAGAAGGAAGGAGGGGATGCTTGGAGTGATTGTGTCCGTTACACGTGATGGAGCCAGGCTTTCCTGGAGATGACTGAACACCTGCCTGCCGACGATTAATTCCTTGTTTTATTTGCTTGTGTGCACAGCTTTTGCTTTACCTCTCAAACTGTCTTTATCTCAACAGATGAGTTTTCTTAGCTCTGCTCTTCTGATTCTCTCCCCTGTCCCACCAGAGTGCAGTAAATGAACAGCTGCGTGGGTGGGACTTAGATGTCACCTGAGTTAAACCATGACATTTTTGTATTGTCAAATTCGTCATGGCTTTCAAATGCTCTGTAAATATATGACTTATTTTTAATAAAAGAACAGGTTTTTATGTATGTAAAAATGTTTCCATACCACATTAGAGCATCTGGAATACAATTATTAGCTAGATCTTTGCAAAGCATCGGCACTGCAGAACTGGAACAATATATCCTTAACTCCTGCCATTTTTTGTTGCTCCTTTTTATTTTTTTTCCACAGTTCCTGCACTGTCACAGCTGAGTGAACATTTAACAGAGCACCAGGGAGGGAGAAAAGGGCTGTAGACCTTTTCTCCAAATTAAGTGATGAAGAGATGCTCAGCTAATACAAAACCCTCCTCTTTATCTTCCCCCTGAAATAGGGAGTTGCAATCTAATTTCATACTTGCTTTTTTTTCCCCTCCAAGGCAGGGACTATCAAAAGCTTATTGACAGAAGTCACCCATACAAACTGACATGAAAAAGCAACGAAAATGTTGTGCATTTTTGCATTGAAATGTTGTCCACAAATTTTGCCCAGCTCTGATATGAAGCCAGCGCTTGAATGAACCCTGCTTTGCATCCTTAACTATAAAAGCTGCAACCTGCACAAGTCTGATAACAGCACACAGCTTATGCTGAAACGTTTTTCCAGCTTGCAAGCAATTCCTTTAAAGGAGGAAACTGAAGAGCAGCCATTAGCAGCAATACATTGCCTTCCATCCACCCCATGGCTTGGTGCATGCTGGGGCAGCTAGAGGAGGGATCCTACATTTCTGGGTAGAAAATGAGACTGACTGCGTGAAATCAGCAGCATTCCACTGGGATGTAAGTCAAACCCTTTACAACAGCAGTAGTCAGCCATGTTGATTGTTTTTCTCTTAAACTAAAGTTCACTTCATTTTATTCATTCCCTTTGCTCTTAAAGAAAAAGGTTTTAAGCTCACAAGAGCCCTGGTCTAGTCTTTTGGAACACTCTTTCTTGTCCAAACATCAAGCTTTCAGACTGAGCCTCTATGGGCTTTCCTCCCACTCCATCTCTCCCGAGACTTGCTAAGACTTTCTTTGCAGCTGAAATTAAACTAGCTACCCTGTAATTTTATATGTAGCTTGTCACCAGTAGTCTAAGTAATGAAGACACCTGCTGGGTGCTCACCACCCAGACACCAGAGACATCTCTCCTGGCATCGATTTTAATTAGCTTGTTGCAATGCCTTTTGCCTTCTAATCCTCCTTTCATCTGGAAACCTTCACCCATATTCCTTTCAGAATCTCACTCTGCAGATCTTGAATTGTGCTGAGCCGCAACTGACTCAAAATTGGATCTCTTGTGTTCAGAAACTCCACTACTGAAGGCAGAGCAACAGAGCAATTGGCCTCTCTTATGCTCTACTTATTTCCATGAAGTGTAAGTGGCTCACATACCTTGTGAATCACCTGAATTCTGTAGAATCTACATTAAAAATATCTGACTTCATTAAAAAGGAAGTACTTCAGCCTCTGACACTGAACAGTCAGAATGCATTACTAGATGAGCAGAAGTATGCACTGCAGCTATCCATCATAAGGATTTTCACCGTGCACCATATATTTATAACAGCCATTTTCCTAACAGTAGATAAGATGTGGTGCATTTGATCACACGTAGGTCAGTGTCTTTCTGGAAGGAAAGAACCTTAGTGGGAAAAGAAGCTTTAATAATATACAAAAAAAAAAGCTGTTATCACCATGATCTGACACAGAGACAGTGAAAGGAACAGATGAACCACAGCAAGAGAGCACCTGCAAGAGGGTACAACGACGTGCAGTACCAGTGTTGGTAGTTAAGTGCCTGTGAAGCCTATGTGGCTTATTAACAACAAGGATTTGAACTGTGTAGGGCTGTGCTATAGAAAGGACTGGCAAGACCCATCTGCAGCCTGTTGCTTTGCTGTTCAAGGCTCATATTCTGTTGCACTAGACAGAGCAGGAATGCCTGTATACCGAGTAAAAGAAGGGGACAAGGAGAGATTTCAAGCACTGAGCCCTGGTTACCCACACTTAATGTAATGGTTGTGGGTCATTATAGCCAGCTCTGCTACGATAACTCTTTTTTTAAATTATTTTTTTTTTCAAAGGGGGCTGTTTCTAGTTTGCAGCAGACTGTGCTGTTTAGCCATTGCTCACTTCCAGGACTAGGTTGATAATCTCTCTTCAGAGATGGGTCCCGAAGGTGTTCCCTGAAATGGTCCCTAGATTTGCCTGGGACAAGCAAGGAGTATGTCGTTAAAGAGCGGCTTTGGGAAGGATCTCTGGAGACAGCAGACCTTATTTCTTGGCTCTTATTGAACAACACAGGATGTCGAATAAAAAATATATTATCAAGAAGAATAGGGCAGTTAAAATCCATTCCAGAGACTGAGGATTGAGGAATGCAAAAGAGACAAACAGGGAAAACGTGAACACTTCACCGTGCATCTGCAGTCAATGGGTGCCAGGGAAAGGAAAAGCACTTAGAAGCTGCTTTATGTAACTGCTTTGGGCATTTAATAGTTTCCAGTTACCTCAGTTAGTGACGGAGAAATACGAACATGCATTACATTTTTGAGGAGCACAGCACTCCCTATAAAAATAAAATTTATGAGTGCAGTGTTTTCAGCAGAGTGGAAAAAAGGGAGGGAGCAGAGAGGGCTTTGTGAGTGATTTGAAGCTGAAGAGCCAGCCATGATGTTTCTGTCAAATAACTGACAGGAGAGCAGATCTTTCCCTGGTTCTGGTGCAAAATATTCATGCAACAGCTGCATGTATCATGCAACAGGGATCTGCTGGTCACCTTGGTTGTAAGATATATTTCCTGTCTGCAGAAGCAATTGTATTGGCTCAGTGGATGGGACAAAAAACACAGTATGTTCGGCTGGAGATGGGGTGGTGGGAAGCTCTTTAACTGTCTTTGTGGCTGTAGCTCCACTGTGGAAAAGGGAGAGAGATGGAGAGACAAACTGTACCAGTCCCTGAGAGACCCACTGAAAAGCATTTCAAATTTGCCACATGAAGGAACTCACTCATTCCTGTCCTCCATTTCTGAAGCTGTAATAGAGATGGGAATTGGAGCCTGCTTTCCCCAAGCCTCGTGCCAGTGACCTGCTTAGAAAAGGAACAGATTTCTCACAGAGGGGAAGGAGCGGAGAGTCCTGCTTTGACTGCAGTCAGTGAAATAGAAAAGCCACCTTCCCCAAAAACCTTCAGGCTTGTTGGATTTGACAAATATTATTTTACAAACTTTTTTTTTTTTTTTTTTTTAATTCCCAGAGGGCCTAAAATGCAGAAACGGAGAGGAGAAAACCAGAAAAAATAACAAACAGAAATCGCGTTTGGTTTTTTTGTTGTTTTTTTGGGAGGTTTTTTTGGTTTTTCTTTCGTCTCATGAAACTAAAACAAAACAACCGTTCTCTTTAGGAAAAACCCTGGAAAAGAAAACATTTTGCAAATTATATCAATGAGAGATTTTTGCTATGCAGCTGTTTCAGAGTAGGAGGGACTTAATCTGTTTCAGAGAACTGAGAGATGATTGGTAACCTTCCAAACACAATTGACTGAGTGGGTAGAAGTGCACAAAACAAAGGTGTTGATCAGGAATACCAGTAATTTATTTTCAGGAACTCAGACATGGCAGCAGCCAATTTAGAGCAGAGATGAGCTTTTTTTGAATACCCATCTCTTCCACCCTCACACTGGTGGTGGGTGTCCCCTCATAGGGTGTGACTGTATCCATAGCTACTCCATTGCCCATTTCTGTCAAAATCATCAGGTCTAACAAACCAAACTAAACTGAACCAAACCCAAACACAACAACAAAAAAAGAGATACTATTTTTACATACGTTTTTGTTAAACCGCTTTCTTTTGGCAAGACTGGCTGAGGAGAGCTGAGGTGTTCATTCACACCTGTGAGGAGATTGCAACTTCTATGGTGGGACGTAGCTGATGACATTGCCTCACCATGGCAGCATTTAGGAGAGGCTGGCATAGGGGGAAGCCCAAGACTTTAGGACAGAAAGCAAAAGGAAATTTCAAGCAGAGAATGCTGGGAACCTGAAGTTCTTATTTTCTGTTAGCAGTAGAAGTAATTAAGCTCACACTTTTGTTGGCAGAGCGCTAGACAGCAGATCAGTCAACATTTCTCCCAAGCAATGGTATTTGATTCATGAAGCAGAAGAAACATCATCATCTCATGGACAAAAATCAGACATGTATATCTTTTCAGTCCTGGATGTACTTGTTGAGCTGTTACATGTTCGTGTCTTCATCTACAGCCTAGAAACGAGCAAATCTCACCTGCCAACAACTGATTCTACCCTTCCTGCTTTTTTTTTTCCTTTGTGTTTCAGAACATCAGTCTGAGGTTGTAGGGAAGATATCCCTAAGACTTCTCTTATTCTTAAAAATATGTGCAATTCAATCACTTTCTATGGTATTTTCTAGGAAATGATAATTCAAATCCCTCAATGAACTGTTTCGTGACCTACTGAATATGAGTCACCGGATAAAAACATATCTAGGTACTTATCATTATAGTATCAGACCTCCCTGTGGCTAATGCTCACACTTCGTTCTCCTCCTCACAAGGTTTTGAAGTGTTATACCTTATTTTAAAGAGAGAGGTTGGGATGGGACATTGGGTTATAGGATTTAGATCCAGAATAAGCAACATTAGAAAATTAACTCTTATTTCCTTGTCTCTTGGAGCAGGCCCTTACTCTCTAAAGCATTGTTTTCTCAACCTTGAACTCTTTGTTCAGACTTAAAAATCCACTTGCCTACAGCTCTTGCCATATCCCATTCAATTTCTTTTAATAACAACATTATTTGGGCAGGGAACAATTTGATGAAATATAACAAGGGAAAGTGTAGGGTCCTGCATCTGGGCAGGAACAACCCCAGGTTCCAGTATAGGTTGNATTTGAGAAGAAACTTCTTCTCAGTGAGGGTGACGGAACACTGGAACAGGCTGCCCAGAGAGGTCGTGGAGTCTCCTTCTCTGGAGACATTCAAAACCCGCCTGGACGCCTTCCTGTGTAACCTCACCTAGGTGACCTGCTTCGGCAGGGGGATTGGACTAGATGATCTTTTGAGGTCCCTTCCAATCCCTAACATTCTGTGATTCTGTGATTCTGTGATTATATATTGATGGTAACAGAGATAAGGATGCATCATTTGTGTGTGTTCTGGCTGACAATACTCAGAAAAAGCCTGGAGGAATGGGAGAGCTACATTTTCTTTGCTCTAGACTATAGCAGGATTTTCAGTGCCCTGCTATCAGTCCATTCTGTCCTTCATAAAACCCACCGGAGACACCATCCACCATCATCCGTTAAACCACACACAAGACTGCCCCTGCCTACCTTTAAACATTAATTATTATAGGTTGTCCTTTCCTAAGTCAACCACCCCAAAGCTACTCCCTTCACCCGGCTATGCTCCACACCCTCAATGATAAGGTTTAACTTTGGCCAGCATTCAGTGAGACTCATGCGAGAGTTTTAGGCCGTGAGGGTGTTTTGTGGCTTTTCAGGTCAAAGGGCTCAAAGTCATGTGAGAATCACAGCACTGTGAGGGTCGAGAGTGTTGTACTGTCCCAGGGCAAGGCTGAGAGGATACGGGAGGTCCCAGGGTTTGATGAAACACAAGGGCAGGGGGAGAAAAACCTTGTGTGGTCTCAGGCCTACTTCCCAAGAGTAGCCGCCCTTGGAGTGAGCCATCCATATCTACATTTCCCCGCAGGCAGAGCCAGTCAGTTCTCTGCAGAGGAAAGTCTATAAACCAGCTAGGAAAGTCTATAAAGTAGCTAACATACTGTCGTGATCAGGGAACCATGGCCTGCGAAAAAACATAGAGTTAACATATTTGGCACTACTGATGCCTTTAGATGCCCTTAAATCCTTAGATGCTTTACTCCAGTAGAGCAATACAAAAATAAATTTCAGCACAGAGTTGAAACATTATACCCTAGGGGATTAATGTAGAATAAAGCCATGATTTTACTCACGTCTGCTATTGTTGTAATAAGCTTGAATCGTGCTCTATAATTCTGGCTTCTAAACTGGTTCCCAGTTTAAACATCAAGGTAAAATATATTCACTTTTAAACAATATCTTCATCTCTGTTGCCAAGGAGAGTATTGTTTTTCAGATAGAAAGTAATAGCATTAAATACACTCGCAAAACCTCTAAAAAGAAAGTCTATAAGGAGGTTCTTTATTTGTCTGGAAATAATTTGTGTTCAGCATGTCACAGGGCTGATAACCCTGCCTGACCTGTCTTTCGTCTGATTCAATGAGACAGCACCTTCCATTGAAAGTAATATAACACATCTAGCCCTCCTTTTTATCTAAATCATAATCTATTGTGAGGTGTGAAGCCCTCCAAGATTGCCACCAGACAGTGACAGTTCGGGAATAAAGCCATTATAAGATTTCAGCAACTCCAATACTTGTTTAGTTGAGAGACACTTCTAAGCGCTAGAAGTACTATCACTAAGAGATTCCTAATTTCTCTTGGATCCTGGAACAACAAAAGGTGTCCGGTGTGCATGAGGTAAAACTGACCTAAAAAATTAGTATAAGACCTGAACTTCCATTTCACCTATCTACTTTAAATTATTTATCACTTCTAGTACAATTAGACCTACTATTCCTAATCAACGAAGGCTATAGATTGTAGCATAAAACAAACAGCTAATTATATAAAGTAGAACGGGCTGTAAACAGTGGCCAAAGTAGGTGGACAATGGAAAATAAGATACAGAGTGAGCAAAAGGGCATAAAAATGTGGATAGCCCAGGTGTAGGCACTGCTCAAAGCCAGACAGCAGCAATCATGGTTGATATTAACAAAATTGCTCTGGAATCACTGAAATAGAGAGAGATGATTGACTGGTGTTATGTGTTTTGTCTCTGATTGTTCTGCCTACTACTATCAAGGAAATGATTGTTAAAAATTAACCATTTATACAAGTGATAAATAATCAGCAACACTAAAAGCCCTCACCAACTTCCCATATTCTCAGTCCTCTCAAAATTCCGTCAAAACAGATGTTATCTACAGCATTGCCTGAAAGCCAAGCAATTTCTGCCTATTTCAAACAAATACGTGTTAACCAATTTACTGAAATCAATCTGCATGTGCAGATTAATTTGGGGCTGTAGATCCGCGAGTGCGTCTCAATTTCCTCAGTAAGAAAAGAAAATGAAATCATGTCAGGAAGATAGACCAGCTGTAAGAAAAGAAGAGCTGGCTGATAGCTGTTTAAAGGGCCCTTCAGGGCCATCACATTTACCAAATTTAAAAGCTGGCACTCACAAAAGTGTGAGGAAAAAGAACTCCTTTTATGAAAGCACAATCCAGAAATGTTTTTTGAGTTCAAAACAGAAGATAGCATTTGTCAAGCCTGATTTCTTACTTCTTCAGAAAATATCCTGAGGCTCCCTAGGCTGAAGCTTGATGTTTGAAATGGCACCTTTCAAAATACTACATGTTTATAATTTAGCAACAAATGAGGAATTTGGCGTCAGCTAACTGCTGAGTTTAGCACAGCTCCCTGACTTTCGGTCTGATGATTCACTTTTCATAAAATCAACATAGTAAACAGTTCCTGCTTTTCTAGGGTAAATTTATTTCCCTCACCAAAGGCTCCCTGTTCTCAGCCACCACACACAAAGACATACAAACCGATAAATCTCCTCACTCCCCTGTTTCAGGAATACCTTTGCTTTCCTCCCTCCCCTGCCTGCCAGCAGTGCTGAGTGTTTCTTTCATTTTTTCCATACTGGAGGCTTTGTGCAGAATGATCTATCCCATTAAAGTGTCTTCAAGCAGACTGAATGTAATTACCTGAACTGGAGTATATCCAGGACTCTGGATTTAACAGCCATTAAAAATCTTGTTAAACATTTGTCATAGCTTCTTAAATCGCCACACGCAGTGACAGTTTGGCATCTCAAAGATGGTAGTTCAGAACAGCACTGCTCTTACATGGTGTATTTGCTCCTCAAACAATGAAGAAGTAAATGTCCTAGTCATGAGGACAATGTGATGGATGATACATCAAGAGACTTTGCAATTCTCACATGCTTTGCACCCAAACACCTAAAGAATGGCTAAATTAAGCCTAGGCAAGTCTTTAGGTAGGGTAACTAACTGTTAGTTTCAGCACAGGAGGACCAGGAATGTGACTTGCCAAAAGTCACAAAGTAAACTTACAAAAGAGCAGGGAATGCAAATACCCTGAAGAGCCCACCCCTCCTGCACAGGGATCTCTCCACCAGGGTCTCTGTGCCTGCTGCTCTCCCACCACTTTAAACACAGAAATAAGTTGGTGAGGAGCCCTGTGGTCCAGACTTAAAATAATATGTGAATGCAAGATTTGTGCATGAAAGACACAACTCCTGAATCAAATAATCGTGGTAAATAAAGACACCCACAGCAAGGAAAACTTAAACCGTTTTCAAATTCTCCTACTTCTCACACTCACCCCTCAACTCCTGCCACATTTTTGAAAAAACTCTGGCACCAGCACTCCCAGGGCACTTTCCATCAGCGAGGAACACAGAATCAGGCTGTTCGTGGCAGAAATGGCCCCAGTATGGTGGGGCATTGGGGATGGATTGCTACAGCATGAGCTCTGACTGCTTGATATATTATGGCAGTGGAGACAGTCCAAGATGACCTTTCAACACAGTGTTGCACGAGCATATTGGAAGAGGAAGAATTGTTGGGGAAAAGCGGTTTGTTGTGGAAATGCTGATGTGTAGCTGGTTTTGTTTGTAAATCAACTTGCAGATGACCCCAGCATCTTTTGCTGCACAGCTGGTGCAATACATGCTGTGAAGGGAATCAACCTGCTATTCTCAGAGTGTAGGCTGCTCCATTAAGGTAGTTACAAGTGGTTTCATCACTGTAAATCATTACCAGTGGACAGCTTCTGCTTTATAGACTCATTTTTAATATGTGTTTTTATTTAAATGAGATGTAGCATGATCCACTTTTCATGACAGATTCATGTCTTAAAAGGAAGTGACAATAAACCCCAAGTTAAACCTCATAGCTACTTATGCCATGCACCAAGTCCTAATGGGGAAAGCAATGCACCATAGACAAGTACAAGAAAGTGACTTTACTCTAGAAAGCGACTTATCTCTGGACTTGGATTCTTCATGTTCTGAATTTATGATAAGCATTACTGAATGTAGCACTCACGACTTATTCTTCAAATACTTGGTGCCAGTGGTACTTGCTTATCCAGCTATATTTGTTAATCCACTGAGGTCCTGTGTAAGGGAATTCTTGATTACTCTTAGCCACAAGGAGCTTGTGACCTTCTACAGGACTGCCTGCCTTCACCATCTGGCTGAAAGAAATTAAGTGAGAGTCATACTCGCTTCATATTTTGGTTACATGTTAATCTTCAAAAAGCTCACATTTCCTTTCAAAAAGAAAGAAACACCAACTCAGCTTTGTTGCTTAAAGCATGTTAGACCCTTGATTTACTTTTGAGCCTATTAAAGGTCAAGTGCATGTGCTCATCGTAGTGTACTCTAGTTTTGTACTCTCAAACAAAAAAGAATCAATCAATCAAACAAATAAGCAAACACAAATGCCAGATGAAGAATGGAGTTTGGCAAAGTGGTGAAAGACAAAGATCTGTTTTAGGGAAGTACTAGGAAGATGTGTCCAGCTCAGGTAAAAAAAGAATGAGAGTTTCAGAATATGGAAGGAGTATGAAGAGAAGAGCGCCCTAAGATGAGATAAAGCAGGTTGAAATACCGCCTTCTGTATAAGCTATAAGGAAAGCTTTAAAAGTCAGCATTTCCCATACTTCTGTCAGAGATTCATTTCATTTAATCATCCCAAACTAGGCATCTCATTTAAGCTAATTTTGCTCCCCTTGTAGCCAGCTGAAAGGCAGGGTCATTTATCCCAAGCTAAAAGGAAAGTAAAATATACCACCCTCTGTAAATCAGTCTCCATTACCTACTGAGAGAGCCTTGACAAGTATGTCAGATGGAGGCGCAGACCACTAAAATGAGCTGACACCAGCCCCACCTCATTTGACACGGTCTGACAACTAGGGGGTACCGTACAAAAAAAGTGCTGTTAGCAAGTGACAAAGCTGAGCCTGATGTTCTGGGAGAGCAAGAACTAATACAGAGACTGGGCTGTGCAAGAGGTGGGTTCAACCAACTAGTTGGTTCTCAGTGATCCCGAACAATAACAAACAAGACCATGGCTTGCAGTCAGATATATGAAATGCAGTCTGTCATAGTAATTTTCCATTAGGAAGGATTAGCCTGGTGAACTCTAAATCCATGAGGAGTGCAATTTTCAGTTTTACCTTCTTTAAATTCCACCCAAGTCAGTATTAAATTCATTTTGATAAAGTGCCTGATTACAGTGGGAACAGGAGTAGATGAACACTAAGCATTTCTGCATATCTTACATACTCCTATAGGACTGCTTGCAAAATTCATGGATAATTTTAAAATCAAATGACCATCTGTTCTTTTTCTTCCTATTTAGTCACAACAGGAATGATTTGGTTCAATCCTGCCAAAAGTGCTGAACTTCACCCCTGGAAAACTTTTGCCCAGATGTCAATACCGTTCTAAGAAAGGTATACATAAGCAAAATCGGTGAGGATGGGAGTGAAAGCAAAGTCTGGTAGCATGATAACATTTCCCATCATGAAGACTTCAACCTTCTACAGTTTCAATAATAGTTCTGTTCATGCAATGATTGAATCAAGATATCCCATTAACTTAATCATCTAAAACTAAGATAAATTAGTGCAGATAGAATTAGAATAACAGATANGAAAAAAAACCCAAACCCACAATATTGTATTTTAACGTTGCCACATAGTAGTGCCTGGAGCTCATCCTAAATATAATCAAGTGATGCAAGGGAGTGGGAAAGTGAACTAGGGCCCAGTTTGTCATTTGGCTTAATACAGATGGCTGCATTTGAGGACATTTTGTAACATCCACACTGCACAGGTGAAAGGGTTTCACTCGAACTCAAAAAGCGAAAAAGAATTGTGGTAATGAATTTAGTTTAGTATTGTACATAATCACCTGTATGTGTATGACAGAGGGGAAAACCAACTGAGGATTACCAAGAGGCACAATGAAACTGCTGTTAGAGAAGTCCTTGTAGGGTTACACCAAGAGAAAAATGAGGTAGAAATTTTAGTTAAAGGGCTCTCTAGTGATTGGTTAGGGAGTGGGATTGCCCTGAAGTTAGGGAGAGGGATTTGGTGTGGGACCTTTGTAAAAAATTAAGTGTTCATTAGCACAAATTTGCATCATCAGCTGTTCCTCCAACAGGATATAACTTACCGTCCTCTACATTTTGACTAATTTTCTGTCTTGAAAAAGATAACTGTTTACCGGCTCTGTAAACCAATTGAGATCAGGTGTGTACCAAGACAGGAAAAAGAATCTGTGAAGTTTTTCTATTCACTGTAAATCAACAAGATATTTTCTTCTCATTTGTCCCATTTCTGTCTCCTCAAAAAATGGAGACCTACTTTGATTTTCTTTTCCATTGTGCTCATTGAACAATTTCCTCCACTGCCCATTTCACACATTAATCACCTTGAGAGCCGGAACATTGTTCTCCTTTAGACCCCAGACGGCTCCACTGCCTTTCTTTTTCTTTCCCCTGGACTAACTAATCCCAGGTTCACCCTTATCTGGCTGGTAAACTGCATCTGATCTAATTTGTTTCAGACCAAATCTCTTGTACTCTCTGCAAGGCCTTCTCATAATTTTATTTCTTTGAGTTTACGTATTTTTTTTGCTTTGATGAGCAAGTCAGAGAAGGAATTAGTGCTTCATCTTGCCTTGTATTTCCCCATCATCTAGGAAATGTAGTTTCCTTTTTCATTCTTTTTCATAGTTGTAGTGACTTTACTGATGGAGATCAGCTTTTCACTGCCAAAGTGAACGCTAAGGACAAGCTCTGCCACAGAGTGTGGGAGATCAGTGTTGGCTGTTGTTGCTATGACACAATCGATTAACTGAGAAGACCCCTGACCTGCCTTCGCGTCAAAGAGATCAGAATCCAGCCTGTTCCTGTGACTACCTTGTTTCCCTGAAAATAAGACCTACCCTGAAAATAAATCCTAGCATGATTTTTCAGGATTTTTGAGGACGCTCAAAGTACAAGCCCTATTCCAAATATAAACCCTAGTTACCATTCATAAAAAAGTCTCCAGGCAGCTACACATGTAAAAAAGTAGAATCTTTTGGAGAAAAAAATTAGTATAAGACCCTCTCTTTTTTTTTGGACAAACACAGTAGCTTATGTAACTTCTCACTTAAAGTTGGTGCAAGCTGACAGCTGGAGGAGCTTTCTCTGTCTACGCTATCAGTAGAGCCTCATAACTGGGCTTGGAAGATCCATCTCAGCAGACCCAATTCTGGAAGCAGCTGGAAGGTCAAATATCCATATGGAACCTATCACAACTCTGTACTGTACAGGGAATGCACAGACTGGCTCTGAAAAGCATGGCTTGCTTTTGCAGATTTGTGGGTGCTGGCACAAAATGTTAAACAAGATTCGTCAGCTTATACTGAATTTCCTAAAGAAACCCAGGCAGCTCTCACTTGTGATGTTTTATCTAACTGGAATATTCATTGACACTGGGCTCAGGTGATCAGGCTCTGTGTTGGGATGGGGCTGTCTGGAGCTGTCTGTTTTCATAACCCACCTCTATATTTGTGAGACCAATTCCTCACTGGCCGAGA
Source organism: Pampusana beccarii (assembly GCA_013399365.1). Taxonomy (NCBI): domain Eukaryota; kingdom Metazoa; phylum Chordata; class Aves; order Columbiformes; family Columbidae; genus Pampusana; species Pampusana beccarii. Next base: position 22,185 of record VWYH01008147.1, on the reverse strand, counting down.
TGGTGGAAGAACATCCTCCTGCACTCACCTTTATTGCAGCTTCTCCTTCTGCAGACGTGGATGAGCCTTCTGTTGCTTTCCAGGAGTTCCTAGCCAGGGTCTTTTATGTTCTTTTAAATACTCAGACACAAATTGTTCCAAGTTGTTGATTTATAAAACTGTCTACTTTTAGTACCTTATCTTTTTTTCTCTTCCACAACTACTGCTGGAACAGAAGTAAACGCTTGTTAAATACATCAATTGATTTTCATGTCAAGGTTTAAGTGTCCTGGCAAGTGTAGCCTGAGAGAGAAATATATAACAAGGTTCATACATTCGTGTCATGTGAAAAGCCACAAACTATTTCTCCCCGTGAAATGATGTCTTAAATTTGTTGATGTATTTTCTGCCAAAAAAATAAGTGTATGGTTAATCAGGTGTGAATCTTACACTACCGGCTACCAGACTGGTGGTGAAGACACTGCATGCTCAAATTCGCTTCTCTGTATTAAAGTATCATCTTAAAAGACCCAGTAGAAATGTGTGCTCTGCAGTGCTACAAGCACAACAGAAAAAAAAAAATCAGTCATAGGAGTGTAACAAGAGAGAGGGTTTAGAAAGAGGTAAAATGTACAGAAACATGAAGAGACTTCTTCTGTTTGAAGCTGGAACCCCGGATCTCCAAATGTCCCTTGGAAGACCTTAAAAAACAGAGAACACAGCCCTCTGCAACAACAGTCCAATATAAAGATCTCATCCTTAACTCCCGAGCCTTCCATTTCCTCCCTGAAATTCCCAAGCTGAAAGCATTTGTAGTGATATAAATTTCATAACAGAGAGCTCTGTTTCGGACCGTCTGTCTGATCTTTGTCTGCTGTTCATAAGAAGTCAGAAATCTTCATTTTTGTTCACACCAATTAGCACTTGCTTCCTGCAGTCACGGTGCTGAGACCAAGGCCAAAGTGAATAATGGCGGCCTGTGTCACATGAGCAGGCAACGAGCTCGTCAGCTGAGCCCCGGCCAGTCTGAAGAGGAAATGCACCCCAGCAGTGAAATGTGTTACTTTTGGCCTCATCTTTTTTACATTGGACTCATGTGTCTTCACAAATGAGTCAAGGTTGAAGTAGTTACTGGGTGTTGACATACATTACTTCAAAAGCTACTTAAAAGAAATTAAGGGCCCATCATATCTAGCACAACTGCCTCATTTGGCTCACACTTCACGTTGAAGCATAAGGAGAGCACAACCTTGGGTGATTTGCATGCCAGGCTTTGTACTGGTCAGTGTTTCAGCATCCTTACAGCCCATTTAAATGGTGTCTGTGCCGGATGCGGATGACTGCTGTCTGAGACAGTTCTGGGAGTTACATCTGGGGCTCCATAGGACAGAAGCAAGGAGTGGCTGCTTTGGGGAAGGCTTGAACCCTGTCTTTATTGACATCCTCTGCATTATTCATCAGCTCCATGTGGAGAACAAGGCTAGGTGTTCTTGTTTTGCTGGTCACCCCAACAAGACAGACTTCCCTCATTACGGGCCTGGTGATCTGAAGTTTCATCAGCAGAACCTAAGATGGGAATTAGGCTCCATTGCATCCACATGAACTTCAGGCTGAGCTGAAGAAATTCCCATTAGCTTCAGTTGCTCTTGAGCTGCTGAAGGAATGGCTGGTTTTGGTTGCTGGTGCCTTCACTTCTAACTACAGTATTTTGTCCATGGTTCCCATTTAAATTTGCTTCCCATGGCTGTATTATTTTTAATTGGAGTCTGTCACTCACCATCAATCTTGCTGTGGCTTTTCAAAGAGGGAGCAGAGGCAGAAAGAAGGCTCACACGCTGCTGAGCTGAACTCAACTGAACTGACCTAAAATCAATTTGCTTGCAACACAGTTTGACATTTTAACAGAACAGTGGTAAATAACTATCATTTCATTTTTATTGTGTTAAGAATGGGAATACAGAGAGCAGAAAATGGCATCTTCATGGCACCTGGTGAGTTGGGGCAGTAGGAAGGAGGGAATCCATAAGCTGATTTTGATTTTGCATTTAAATGCCACTTTTTTTCCCACCAGGGCTGCTGAATGCCTTTAATTAAAGTGTGTTTTTAATGTACATCTTGGATTTATGAGAAATAACTAGATGGAGAAACGAAAGGAAAGAAACATGGTCTAGTCGCAGGTCTCAGCAGGCTGTGTGTCAATAGCGATCTCCAGGATAACGTTTTTATTTCTATAAGATAGATCTCTCTCATTGTTACACAACTTCCTTAGTAATTATACATAATGACTGCAGTTTTACATAATAGCAACGCTTATATATAACGACTGCATGGGCCACGACAGCTTAACTTCTACTGTATTGGTCTTTTAGCTTTCAACTGTATAATATTTAAGGAAAGAGAAGACAATATACACACCAGAGAAGAGCTAGCATTAAGGTATGGCTTTACTCTTAAATAACATATAGTGTGAATCTGTTGGAAGAACAGGAAAGAAATTGTCTCCGAATTACTTTAAAACGCCAGATTTCAAGCAGCGGGGGCCACTTGCCAAGTGCATAAGCTGTCATTGTTGTGTGAGAAACGGCTGGGCCTGGCTACACAGTGGAGAGCCCCAGATCCAGGAGTTGTCCAGCTTGTGCGAGTCAGCTCTCTTAGAAAAAACACCTTAGCTTTATATTAATAGTTGAAGCACAGGTGAACAGCTTAGAAAAAGCAAGCCTTGAGCTAAAAGCTGCAAGGGTGAAATTCCTGCCTGTCAGGAAAGCTGATGGTCGAGACACAGGCAGGTCAGGAAGTCTCTTCTGCCCAAGCACTGCTGACATGTGCTTCTAAACTGAATGGAAATTTCCCAAGGGCTTCAGTTTTAGAGGTCAGTGGATGACCTTCCTCTACTTGGGCAGGGTTAGCAGCTCTTCAAGTGCCAAGGGGACATAAATGAAGTTGTTAGCTAAGCCACTGATTCTGCAGTTTTGTGCCTGTGGTCTTTTTTATGTGTGCTGCCCACAACTGTACTTTTTTTATTTTATTTGAATGACTTTGCAGTTCCCCAGAAAGTTCAGAAAAGGCAGTGCACATTCAAGGGTGCAGGAGAGGCTGAGAAAATGGATAACACTATTAGCATCAAGGAAAGTGGATGCCAGACTTTGAGGGTCCTAAAAGCCCTGCAAGAGGTGGGAAGGATTGTCTATCAAGCCCTTAAAAATAACAGGAAATAAGAATATACTGACAAGGATCAGACCAATTTCTCAAGTGTATTCTCACTGGTCATGTATACAGCCATTGGTTCATAACAGAGAATACAACACACCTCACGTGTGGCCTTATCAGAGGGGGGTGTCTGACTCAGATCCCATTGAAGGCTAACATGACAATCTATGGGGAATGTGTCTTACAGATCCGAAGATGAGGTATCTCTGAAAATCTGGTAGTCCAGTTCCATGGCTTCTTGCACTTGGGGCAGTTGAGGCCCTGGAGCAGGAAGATGAGCTTATGAATAAGGTCCTATAAATGTGGGGAAGGAAAATGGGCCTTTTATTCTACGTGATGCTTTCCCTTATAAACACTTCCTCACTTGTTGAGTACACCTAGGTCTGTTCTGCTTATTTTGATCTACTTTGACCAGTGCTTCCACTGAGGCATACAGTCTGAGCAGCTTCATGGAGAGGCCTTACCAAACCCAGTAATAGGCTTTTTAAACTACTGGATGAACAAATGCTTGGCTGATTTTTTTCTCAGTCCCACTGTGAGGACATATTGCATTTGCTTAATAGGAAGAGGTACCTTTTCTCCCTCAGTTTTGCCTTCCAATTTACCAGCACAGCCCTTTCCTGGGCCCGACACCAATTCGTGATCTCTCCTTTAGAGTGTGGTTCATCTTCTCAGCCTACTGCAGACAGAACTCTGCTCCCTGCCCTTGCACTTGAAGGTGCCAAGACATGGGGAAGGATTTACCCCAAGGGCTGACTGACTCCATTGGGCATCTCTGTTCTCTCTTGATGGGTACAGCCCCTTCAGATCAGAACTGGCTGCAATCCAGCTGGCACAGAGCAATGGGAGGAAAGGTCCTCACTGCTTCTTCTGAGCCTTAACTGTGCTGGGAACCTTCAGGAACCTCATTAAGTTGAAGTAAATTCATTTAATTAAGCATATTAATCACACTTATTAACGTAGTGCATAAGGAAGGTGTCTGGTCTTCCTTTTTACCAGGCATTAGGCAGACACTCAAGACCTTACTGATTAAACAGCATATGTGGGAGGGAGGGCATGAAAGCTCTGAGGTGTAATAAAAAGATCTACCTGCAAAAATTATTTATTTGTTGGTATGGATTTCCACCTCTTTTCATTCACATCAGATTCCTACCAGCAAAATCAAGACTTCCTGTTGTCAAAACAAAACTGCCTCTTTGGATAGAGAAGTCCTTTGCCAATAGCTTCACCTGCATGCCAGTGTTCATGTTGCGTGAGTCATGCTGCAATACTGGTGCCTCTACAGCAGTCCTGTTTCCATGACTAGGACTAGTCCTCAGGTTCAGGCACCACAAGCCACCTCTCCTTCCTGGTTGTCCCCTGCCCTTAAAACTGACAACGAGTTTGGAAATTCCCCATTCTCTTGCTGTGCCCCTTTGCCAGCAGACAGCAGCCTGCAAGATATACAGTGAAAATTCTCTCTGGCTCAGCAATGTAAATTCGTTTTCTGACCAGTTCCCTCTAAAACCAACATTAAGGTAGTTCTGAGACTGATTGATTCTGGATTCCTCGTGGGATCCAGGTCAGCTTTGGGTCCCTCTGCTCCACATCCGACACTATTCCAACAAGTTTTTGTTTTTCAGACAGCTGCATATGTTCTCATACCACATCTCAGGGCTCACAACACCTGTCATGATTTTCTCCTCACAAAAATAGTATTCCGATGGGCTTCAGAACAAAAGTTTGAACTCCAGAAGTCTTCAAATCAAGTCTCAGTAATGTCAGAGGCTCAGAAGAGCACTATACAGGACTCAGGGACCAACTGTTGCGTAGTGCCACCACAGCCAAAACATTCTCTAGCAATCTGAGCCCTGAGCAGTGTGTGTTACTTTTCACCATTTGGGGCCAAGGATGAGACTAAGAGAGACAAAGAGTTGTGGAACTCAGATATAGACATTTACAACCTTTGAGGAGAGGACCATGAAACTGAATGGAGGCTCTTCAGGGACTGAGAGCTCTTCAATATTTGGAAGAACCAAGAAAGGGTCTTCAGTAAGGAGAAACTTAGGTATGTATGCTAATGCATGTAATTTTTCTTTATGGGTATTAAAGCCTTTGTATTTGCCCTTATGTCCATTTTCTAAGGCAACTGTTTGTATATGGATAAAGGATAGAAAAAAAATTAATAAAAACTACCCAAGAAATCTCCAATAACCTTTCAGGAGGAATTTTAATTTGAAAGTATTTCCTGCTTATAATCAAAACATCTGAAGGAATTAATCTAGAAGCCATCTCCTTTTGGTAGCAGGCTAGGTCACTGGTTCCTCAAAAACTAATATTCTTTAAAAAAAAAAAAAGGAGTTCATTGCTAAGATACAAAGGAATATAAGGAAGTGGATACTTCAGTATGAATATAAAGGGTGCTGAAATATAAAATAGTCTTCGTGGACAACCTACTGAGTGGCTGACTTTGCAGTGAAAACCTGGAAACCAGCAGTGTAGTGAACACATGGCAAAGTGCAGGGTACAGAGGTTTGTTTCTCGGTCCTGCCCTCCCACGTGGCTGCCAGGGGATCCATTTAGGCTGGCAGTTCTGTGCTCTGGCTGAGATTCACCATATGGAGAGAAGGGCTCTTCCCCCATGGATAACATCAGCTAGTGTGGTATAAGCTCTTGTACCATATGAATCAATTCTCCTTTCCATCACATTCAGACTGGAAACAGGCCTACCACTGAGTGAGAGCAGTGGGAAAGAGCAAGTGCTGTAGGATGACAGAGGAGGAGGACGGAGAGATGTTGCTTTACTTTTGCCTGCGAAGTCCCACGAACATTCCTGTTGGGCATGCCAACAGGATGGAGGTTTTGTTGCTCCATCAATGAATGTCCCTTTCTCCTCTAGGAGGGTCTGCTTAGCATCATCTGCAGTATACTTCTGGATGCCTTCCCAGATTTTACCATGAAGACTTTTTTTCTGGCTTTCACTTCCCTTCTGCTCTGATAAATCTTTCTGTGCCACTCCAGGATTAACTCTGCTGGCTCACTGCTGTGAACAGCCGGACGACATACAGACTGGGGTGATCCCAAGCTCTTTTCGGAGTTTGCTTTCTGTTTGTCAGCCTCAGCAGTAATGCAGAATCAACACCACCTTGTTCAAGTGTCACAATATGTACAGTATTCTGGCTGTCAGACCCCAGGTTACCAAATATTTCACTATTTTGTTATGCAGTATGTAGCATGTAAAGCTACCACCTCTTGTTCTCCACCAGCTTATATAGCATCGATGCTTTGGGTTAATGGGAACCTCTCCACCGTATCTTCATTATGCCATTCTGCTAACAATCCACTGGCTTTTTGAGCAGTGCTGTACTCCCCCTGGTTCAGGTTCATAACTGACATGAAAAGTCACACCAGCAGAAACTTTTCCTCTGCACCAAAGATTAAACTAATTTCACTAGTAAGGTTACAAAATAATCAGGTGATAGTGGACTATGATAAATTTGAAATGGCAGAAGGTGGAATTAGGCTGTTTTCCTTCCCAGGTCTTCCTCTTGCAATGGACTGTGCTGTCCAGTGGGCAATATTAACATCCCAAGAAGTGACATTTTTCCAGGTGTTTCAGAAACCCTGTGCATCTTCTCACTCCTCTCTCTTGGTTCTTCAAGGTGCAGTTACCCACATAATGGCTTCAAGAGGGTCCTGGCTCCTCCAACAGTCAGACTGACTCTACCTTGCCCATCCACACAGCTCCATTTGGCACAGGATTGACCACTGGATTAATGTCAGTTGTGACAGACAGTCCAGCATGTCTTAGGAACCTTTTGGAGCCTGAGCCAAAGGGTTATAATTCCCTGTTCCTCATGACCTGCACTTAACCAGGCCCTTGTACTGTGTATCATGCAATCTCCTTGCTGATACCACTTTCTACTGTGTGCCTGTCAAGAGCTTTCCAACTGATTAATTACTTTGTTGATACACTGAGCGCAAGAGCAAACTCAGATCATTATCAGAAACATGAGTTGGGTTCATGCTACGTAACCTGAAATGTTATGTTGAGTATTTCCTCTTCTCCTCTCTGTATTACCACCGGAGTTTTGTGCAGCTCTTTTTCAGTCATTTGACAGCACAGATAAATCCTGCCTGCTAGGCTGGTATCTACCTGCATTTCTGTCATTGTGGGATGCCTGTCATCTTCTCTTCCATGTTAATTTGTTCAGGTACAGAAAATTCTCTGCTTTGGTTTCACATACCTTTCTCCTGCGAAAGCCTCTGCTGGTCACCAACCTCATACCCACCACCATTTTGAAGGATCCTTCTCCTTCCTGCCGCTGACCTCATGCCACTTCTTTCATTGTGTGCTGCTGTTTCCATCAGGGACCCTGCTGTGAGTGCACATTGCTGACACATCTGAGCTTTGATACTCAAAACTGCATTGGTTTTATCAGCACTTGTTTCAAATCTATACCTCCTGAGTAGTCCCAGAAACCAGCAGGCCATGAGATGCCAGCACTTGTGGATCGACCTAACAAACCATTATATCCAAAACGCATGTGATACAGAGCCAATAAAGGTCAATCACACTGTGTTGTGTGGACTTTTTTCTTGCCAGTTAACATTTATACCTGACTAATGGTCAGGGACACAGATGAGAATTGAGAAACAGGCTTGAACTCTACAGGGAAGGAGACAGACCTCCGTCCCACACACTTATAGCACCCTAGCAGAAGTTGCCTCACAGATTCACTGTGCTATGATTGACCATGCGAATACCTGTTAGCAGGATCAGGGATCTCACCTGACCACAGTTTTTCTTCTGGTTAATCTGAGTAAGAATGTGGTTTGTGTCAAATTATGTCTAGAATTAAGACTAATAACTCATCCCCATTGACTCCAAGTTTTGGTGTGCGCGATTTTGTACTGAATTTCCTTTTTTCTTTCTCCTGTTCCTGGTTCAGTGTATGGCTTCTCTTTACTCATCAGCTGAGCATGTAGGCAAAAGAGAGAAGTCCTGACACAGACCTGAAGACACCAACCATGACCATGTCGAGCAATCCACACACAGATTGGGATTTGGAGAGTTTTCTATATCTAGATGTACGAGATAACTTTGCATCTCTGTTGGGAAGATATGGAGGACTTTACTGTTTGGATGTAGACTGGCACACAAACACAGAGACCCAGTTCCAGTGTTTTGTTTAGCTTGGGCTGTCTGAAACCTTGGTTTACCACCCATCACAGGATATTCCTACGACAGGAAGGAGCACGTGTGTGGCCTTTTCCATCTGCAAGAAGGTTTTGAAGTCAATGGTTACAGCAGTTGCACCTTAATTTTTATGACACTTACAGCAATGTGAGTTTTTTTCATTTCCATGTTTCAGGCTGCCTAGACTATAATTTTATTTCCTGCAAGGATTCTGTCAAATAACTTGCAAAACATTTCCCAGAGGCAATGGAGAAAGGGATAAAAGAGCAACAACTAGGCTTCAAACAGCCCAGCAAACCATCAGGAGTACAGCATCTGGTCTACAGACAACACTCAGCAATGACATGGAAAATTTTTGCATGTAGCCACCTTTTTATTTAAGTTATAGCTGAGTTTACCTCAAATCATACAATATTTTAATCATTCTTTTGATCCCTGGTAACCCTGGTAAAAGTTGTTTTACGTTTAATTTCTGGATCTAACTTTTAAAATCAATAACACTTTGTTCAACGAGAAACTTTAAAATGCAGGGATAACTGTAAACTTGGGAATAGTATAACTGGCTTCAAAGGAACTAAAAGGTGTTTAAGCACCTTGCTGAATTAATGACTAATTGCATTATAACTTCAGGAATAAACTTAGTTTCATTTGCAGGTTCAGTATAATTCATTCAAACTTCCAGTTATAGATGGAATGTTCAGATCTGTATGAATAAACACAGTGGCATATCTAAAATTGCAAATTAAAGCTTGCATGAGGAAAACTAACTTTAGATATACAGGAAGAAGCTAGTCTAATACAATTTCAAAAGCTTATCCACAAAATTGATGTTCATGCCTTTATTCTTGCAAACTGAAAGATTACAAGGACTGACAGTATAAAATTACAAAAATAGGATGAATGAATGAACTACTGGAAAGGAATGAAGGGTCTATTCAAAAGACAGTTCATTTTGCTTTTCCTGCTGAAAAGGTTTCTGTTACTTCTCGTATACAGAAAATTCTGGTTTTGTGTGGTTTTTTTTTTCTTATGCAATATTATGTACAGAAGAAACAACAGAAAAAGTTTTGATGGTACTTGAACAGATTTCAAGAAGTCTTACAGTGTGCTATGAAATAAAATACTTTTTTTAACTGAGGGAAACTAACAGGACATTTTTTCTTTACCAAACCAAGATTAAATGTAACTGAATTGCTGGACTGGTTAGACGATATCCTCTCCTCCTTCCTTGCTCTCAAGGACAACGGAAACTTTCTTCCAGTGCAAAAGCATTTTTGGCTGAAATCTTTGTGAAATATTTTCTTGTCTCGAAAATCCATTGAAAAAGGAAAGTTTAATAGAAAACTTTAAACTGTGGTGTTATAGAATCATGTTATTAATTCAGACAAGTGTATCTTAAGGTATTGACCTGGAACTGTCTCTTTAAATAAGCATTTGCAGAATCATGTCTTTTGTTTGAGAAAGAATTCCCCATTGCGTGTATCAGAGACCACTAATATTCCCCACATACTCATTTTGAAAAAGAAGCATTTAAAACAAGAGAAGATAATTCAGCTGATTTCAAATGCTGCATGATAACAAGGCAGTAAGGTTTGGGCCTATTCAGTTATTTTGATGAGTTTACATCCAAGATGAATATGGTATACAAAGTGAGTAAAGCTGAGTTTCCAACCACTGTGTTGAGTAAAATCCCACACATTATTCATCACTGTTGCAAATACACCACATCCTTCCTGTGCTGTTGCAGTCACCTGCTGTTTGAATGCAGTTATCAAAGTCGTGTGTTATTATGATATATGATGCAGTAAGTTGGGAGAAGATTTTCCACATAAATCAAAATAGCTGGAGGTTTGCAGGTTAGCCTAATTTACATCAGGGTCCCAACCTGCAAGAAATAAAACGATAAAAATGCCTTCTTACCTTTTTCAATTATTTCAAATGTTGCCATAAGAAATTAGAGAAAATTTCTTTTCCATTACTGAAGAGAAAGCATGTGGACTGCTGAGTGTGGGTGGCAGGAAGCATTCAGAGGTGGGGTAAAACTCATTTGCGACATGACTTTGTCTTGATCAGAACCTATCTTGGTCTCCTGCAAAGAGCAGATAAGAAAGGCCTATCGGGCATCTCCTGTCTCCGAGGGATCTCTTTGTGATGTCTCTTTCCTTGTGTAGTAACTACCTCACCTGCTGCAGACAACCTTATATATGATTCTTTTCTGCACAATAGCATCCCAGTATTTTTGTGCCGATGAAAGATGTTGCTACCAGCTGACTAAAAGGAAGGGCTATTATCAGGTTGCACTGATACAGCTGACATTTTCTGGGCTGTAGCAACTTCCCTACTCAGGGGCCAGCGCGTTACAGTGTGAGATTTAACAAGCAAGTGAGCTCATTAAAGTATTTATAGGGCTCCCATTAACCCAGGTTTCTCATGCAGGAACTTGGATCACTACATTGTAAGGAAGAAAAATCCCTAAGTTGCTATGGATGGGACACTGAGGCACAGAGAACTAAATCAGCCTGCATGCCTGCAGCATTGCCTTCAGCTCCCTGAGTCACCCTGAAGCACCGACACGTTAGGTGGCATGGAACATGTTGGGCTGGAGGACAGGTTGATGCTTTAGCATGCCCTGCCACGTGTCCTGTATTCCTGCTGTCCTGGCCAATTTCACCCCGAGACGGAGCAATGGGGCTGCAAGGACATGTCCCAGAATGACTAAACTGGGTTCCTGGGTGAGCGGTAGACAGGGATGGAAATCTGAATCAGCAGTTGCTTAACTCTCATTGTAATCCAGGGGCCCAGATGCTGTGTGAGGACATGGGCCTGGCTGGTGTGCACAGAGGAGAGGTCTCAGGGGAGTGAGGACCAGCAGACAGGCCTTCTGAGTCAGACACCAGCACCTGTCCTGATGGAACACACTTTTTCCTTGACTATAGGGCTCCCAGTTCTCCCAAGTAATTCCCTGTCGGATGCCGGAGAACCTGGGCAAATGATGAAAGAGCTACATTAAGGATGAAACCCCATGCATGATATAAAGGATATGCAAAATTGGCATTGGCGATAAACCCAGGCAGTGTACCCTGAGTCCTTCTGGCTGAGGATGTACTTGCAAGGCTTGTTGGGAGCTTTGGCTTTGAACACTACACTGTTTCCCCTGAACATCTTTAATCTCTTAAATCTTAGACTACCGTACCTAGTCTGGGTCCTTCCTGAGCCCCTAGAAATGGTATGTCAAAGGCTACATTTCAGGCTTGTCCCATGAACAGCATTGGTGATTTCTCTATTGTAAAACAAGCTGTTAAGACCTGATACTGAAGCTGGAACATGGAAGTTACAAACTGCTTTTGAGAGAGGTCTTGGGGACTTTGACCTCTCTTGAAAGCTCCAGAGAGTACCGAATAGGGACCAGAGATCTTCAGCACACTGGAAAACAGGAAGAAAGGCTCAGCACTGAGGCCAAACATCAAATAACCCATGCAACTGCACAACGTGCCCATCTGGGAGCCCACTGGTAAACGTTAATCTCTCCTTGGAGGAGTTAATTTTTTTTCCAAAAAGTGTAGTTTGCTTCCCTGCTGCCACCCCCAGCTGGCTTTCATTAAATATCTGAAAAACAGGTTTAGGACTAGTTTTATTTCCTGAAAATTTCTTTCCATGAATCAACTGAGATATTTAGAGAAGAAAAAAAAAAGTGTTCTGCAAACATCCTTCGGAAACAAAGCTGTGCAATGTGTTTTATCTATTTCTTTTGGAGAGAATGGAATGAAAAGTACGGATGGACTCTTAGCCTCCTTCAGGACTGCGACACACTGATGAAGCAGTATGGGAAGCCTATTCAATGGCATATCTATGGATAAATGGAAGAATTCAGTTTCTGAGGCTTCTTACTCTTAACACTAAATTCTATTTCACAAGGCATACGTACATGCATCTCTAAAGTATTACCCAAAAAATCCTCTTAACACTTACAACAGCTTTCATCTCTCTGCTTTCTGAAAGGACTAATCCATACCTACAGAAACAAGGGACCTTTTGTTCTGCTTCAGTCTTAGCACATTTTTTGTTAAATTTTTCCTCTGTAGAAGTGTAACAGGGTGAGGGATAATACAGAACCAGAGAAGAAAATACAAAGGCAGGCTTAACCTTAATGTGTGAATCTAAACTCTAGGGAAGACTGGATAGGCATGAGGATATTTTCTACCTGTAGCTGATACAGATCTTTATATGATAATTTGTTTGTGGCTCTGATTACCTGTTTTGGCTGACCTTTGAACCACAATGACATAATAAATTGAATCCAGAGTAATAGCATTGTCTAAGTTACATCTGTATTAGTAAAGTGAATATTTTCAGGACCAATCTCTGGTACCAAAGTGATCTGGAATAGATGGGACCCAAACTGGACTCTTGGACTCCTTTCACCTTCAGAGCAAAGTGTCTGCACCCACAGAGTCTCCTGGGAGCGATTTCCAGGAGCACTAACCACCCACCTGCACTGGGACTTGTGCCAGTGCCACTTAACATGGGACAAAACCACCCCAAGGACCACCCTGGGCTCAAGAGAAGGAATGTCAAAATGCAGCATCAGAGGATGTTCCCGGTCTGGTGTCTGTATGTCTATATATATCCTTATGCTAGACAGTGCACTCGTGCCTGGGAAAAGTGCTGAGAACAAAGCCCTCATTGTGTGTGCATGACACAGGCTTATTGTGCAAAGTGGGGCACATCACTCATGGACGGTTTATTTCCTCCCCACTGCTGTTTCTTGCAGTGCAGCGGGTCTTATCTAGCAGGAATTGTGTCTCTGTCTACTGTTGGGGATAAAGACAGTCAAGCAGGCTCAGGGAAAGGGTGTGGGGACCATTGGTATCCCGATTATAATAAAATACTTCAAACCTGTATCCTTACCAAGGATTTTTGGTGCAGGTTTCCTATTTTTTTCAACGCCCTTCCAGACAAACGGGAGTTTTCAATGGCTCATTTAACAGTACGTGTAACTCACTGGTGAGTTACACACCGCCCCATCTGTGCCAGCCCACAGAGCATACGGGCTGGGAGAGCCCCCAGCTACAGAGCCTGGCTCACAGTACGACCTCATTCATCTCATTTCCAAGCTTCTGGTTCACATGCCTGCCCTGCCAGTCAACTCAGCAGCTTTCACACATGCGCCTATTAAAACCAGAATAAACTGGTCATCTCCAGCTCATTATAACGTTGCTTCATATGTTTGGCTTTTTCTTATTATGTCTGATTGCTGGTTTAGATCCAGAATCTGCCTGGTGTGGGGTCAGTAGTCGGTGTTGTCAGACCAGCTACCATCTTTCCCAGAAGAGCTATGTGTGGAAACTGCTGATTACTGCTTGTTTATTCAGCTCCAAAAACTTCTTGGAACACTTCATCTACCTCATTCCTGGGTGTCCCTTCCTCTCTGAAATACAGCTTGAATGCTCCTTGCTTGGGGATCGCTCTTTATTCCTTTTTTATGTGCTACCTCACACAGTGATACCTTGAGCCCAATCACGTTTCTTGCTGCAACTGCAAGATAAATAATACCTATATTTTACTCTTTCAGGCTTTAGTCTTTTGGTATTTGTGACAGATTTTATACTCAACCCTGGTTTTAATATGTCAGCATTTTAAAATTAATATAACTTTGAAGATGTAATGGTTTCGTGCATATCCTGTGTGACACAGTCACACAGATCAAAATAAATTATTTTTATTAAAACTTAGCCTTGACCTAAATAAGTCTGAGATAAAGGTTATCTCAGAAATACGTATTCCTTCCACATAGCAATAGCAGGAGAGAGAAGGTGCTGGTTATTTTCTCAGGTACAAAGCAAACGATGCCAGAACACTCTGCTCCCTTCCACAGGAGCACTGGCCATTCTTTCCTTTCAAGTCACTCCCTGCTGCCTTTAACCTTCTTAAGTGTCTCCTTTTACTGCTCTTTCTCCCTTTTGCCCACTGGAGAAACAGTGGAGTAAAGTTTGACCTCACTGATTCATCCAAGGCCAAACAACGAGTAGGTCTCTTTATGAAGAACCACAGATGAGGACACTGACTCATGGCTCTGTCCCAGTCAGATGCCTGTGGTCCTTCTCTTGTTTATTCTGTGGCAAACTTCAATAGCAAACTTTGTTCCAGTGTATACTCGCATGTCTGCAAAATCCCACATACACAAGCTTGTGTACATGTACATGTACACAACTATTCCCCTGCTTGCTGTCTTGCTGTCACTTTCTTCAAGCTAATGCTGGTGTAAAACCAAAAAGTGCAAACTAGAGAAGCAGAAAAATTTCCTATTGTTTACATCCTGGTAAGTGGTAGGTGAGCTCATATTGCAGCTGCAAAGGCTTGGGGCGAGGTAAGGCTGATAAAGCGGTTGAATGCAGTTTCAACAGTCACTCTTTCCTCCTCTGTTGCAAGATAATGAATTGAGAAGAAGAAAGCTAGACTGTCCCTCTTGTCTTTCCTACAGGGTTCTTTTCCAAAATTCTGATTGTTTAAAACCATCTCTATTTTTAGTACTACATACCTTATATTTGTCGAAAAAATGAAAAGAGAATGAGGAGAATCATCAGAAATATAGTTGGGTGCAAACACTGAGAATATAGAAATGAAGATACGGTGATTAAAAAAAAAACCTCAGCAAAGGCTGATACCCATGTCAGACTGCAGCCTACTTCAAGGTTCTGCCCAAGTTAATACTGCAGGAGTTACAGTGCCCCAAGGCCTTAAGCAGTGAGCACACCCTGGCTTCAAAAGAAGACTTGAAACGTTCCAAAAAAGAGAGTGGCTCACTTAAAAGATGTGGCTGGAGAAAATAATTCTCCATTAATTAGAGACAACACTTACAAGGCCCTAAGCCTTTGGCCAAGACATCTAATGAGCTACAGGTCTGAAGGAAGTGGGAGGGTTGAGTAGTAGCGTAGTGGGTGGCTGATTATATCTGTGAATTTATAGCCATTGCAATTTGGATGTCTTTCACTTCAACCACTGTAGCAAAATGTGATTCATCACTGGGAAGCAGAGTGACAGTTCAGCCTGAAAAATTCTAAAAAGAGCGATTTGAAAAGCTTCATTAAAGAAATTACAGGGATGGGGGGTGGGGAGGTTCCTAAGAAAACTCTGTGAGAGATTTTGTTTCCTAATATGAGTCTCTTATTAAATTAAATGAGCGCGAACTTCTCACAAAAATGAGGTATTATGTCTCATGAGATTTCATCTACCTGTCATTACAGTCAATGAAAGCAGTTCTATTAATCAAAAAAAAAAAAGAAATATTTTCATCTATTCACTAGAGGTACCTGAGGACCCAGCATCTTTTTCAAGTTTGGTTTAATCCATATGCTTTTCTTTTCATCAATCTTTCCATTACCTGAATGCCTCAACAATGCAAACGAAACTGTTTCTGTGAAAGATCTGACAAATATAAAAGGTTTCCTTGCTGGAAATATTAGGTTTCAGAATTAAATTTCAATGTAATCCTCATTATTGTGTTTTCCTCATTGTCTGCATACCTAACTCAGGAACTGAGGATCCACATTGCAAAAATACCCAGGATGTCTTCTTGTATCTTCAGTCAACAGCAAGATGTGCTTCAGGCACAGGACTTGTATGACCAGTAGTGCCCAGACAGTCAAGGACGTAGTACTTCATAAGGGATGTCCAGAATGTATATGCCAGATTTTAATCTCAGTCCTCTACCTCCGAATAGAGATGTTGAGAAAACAGACTACTTGCGTGTATGAGTGTGCACATTTGAATTTGTAGTCTTAATGTTAATTTAGTGTGCATTTTTGCACGTAAATATTCTTGAGTATTAAACCAATGGCATTAAATGTAGCTTTTTATATCTAGACTACAAGTCATTTGTCAGTTTCTTTTCCCCCTAAAAACTTTAAGGAAAATCTGAGACACAGGAAAATACATAAGAAGGGCTGTATAGAAAATATATTGCTAATATAACGTGTCACTTTCCCAGATGTTGGCAAGTAACTTAGATCTGCATCTTAGTGCTGGCCTGCATTGAGATGTATGTATGTGTCATGAGCAATGCACTGGGAATGCTCAGGAGACCTCCAGAACACAAAAGCTGTTATGAAATGAATTAAAACATTTCAGGCAGTGAAGAAACAGGTTACTATCTCAAGTGCTCCTATAACACGCAAAATTGAAGTACTATTTGTATGGTAGCTCAAACAATGGACCCTCAGTCTTGCAATCATAATAAAAAGGACAAATGGTTTGTTTCCAACAGGAAAGCTTTGCGAATGCACTCACTTTCCAAGGAAAAGGTGCGGGAGCAGACGTGTTCCTACAAGGGGCTCATAAACCTCACAATCCATTGCTGAAGGTGCTTGGATTCTCCCAGAATCAGGCCTGAGTTGGCAGCTCCCCTGAGAAAAGTTGCATGACTCTTTGATATCTACTGAATATAATTTGATGATGGTGTCAAAGACAAGTCAGGTCTTGTCACTGTCATCCTTGCATCTACAGGCTTTTCAACAGGAATGCTGTAAAGTCTGGCTTTTTTTCTTCCTCTCCCCTTCCAAGGCTATTCCAAACCTGTTCTGCGCAGTTATTCTGTGCTATTCTGAATCAGAAATACTCAGCTCAGCAGTTGGGAGCATGTTTGGCATCTGTATAGATTTATGTCATATATTCCTTTCAAGTGAAACCGCAGGAAAGTAACCATGAAGATGACAGGAGAAAAAAAGCTGACCAGGAGCTGTTATTAGACTGCAACTTGCCAGGCTGCTGTGGAAGAAACACAACACATCGACTTTTTGGGGATATCGCCTTTCAATCTCCCACCTGCTCCTGAAGCACTTGTACTAATGGACATTAGCTTGTGGAGATGAGTGAAACAGCTAACGACCCTCTGTGCCTTGCCTGAGCTTTCCAACACACTCCAAACTCAAAGTCTACAGCTACTAGCAAAAATATTTTAAGTTTCTTTCCTGCTCTAGGTTTTAAAATGGAATTTAAATATAAGATTTGAGAAGATGCCAAGGCACCTACCCTTGAAGGGTATAATGAGTACAGAGATCTTTCTACGACTGATCATCATCTTTTTCTGGCTCTCACAGTCTTATCTTTGGTAGGTGAGGAATTTTCAGCTGCTGCCTTAGCCAGTGTTTATGGAGGATGAGCAATGGAGTCAGAGCTGGCTCAGAACTACTTTGCACTGGCGAATGTGGTTGGGACAGACCTTTGAAAGACTGAAAGGAGCAACTTCACTCAAGGAAAGCCAAACAACTTTTTTTTGAACTAGCAGATGTTAGAACTTCCAAGAAACCCACAAAATTACTACGGTAATGGATTAGAATGACCTCAAAACAAGAAGACGCTTATGTCTTTGACTTCCTATTGTAATAGGAATTTTTGGGTAAAGGTCTAGGCAAGAAACCAGACTGGAGGCCCTTAATTTTGTCTCCAAAACCATAGATTGTCAAAAGTTAGTCTTATCTAAATATTTCCAGTGAGATTAGTTTGCAGTCGTACTTAGAGCACCATGGAGTAACAGCTGTCCTCATAAGGGCATACACAGTCATTCCTCCCAAGGGTCAGTTTAATCTCATATCTACTGACACTTGTGGCAAACAGTGTGAAAACAGATGCCCAAGGAAAAAAAAAATAAAAATAAAAATAAAACAGGGCAAGCATGTATAAGCTTCCCCAAGCACTGTCCTAGCCTTTGACTATTTCAGGGAGTCTAAGCCTCCGAAGGATATCTTTGTCCTTATCCTGTCTCCTCTTAAACTCTTTTCGTCTGCACAATCCTTTAACTACGAGTTGCACAGGTCTACTATTTGTCGTCAACAAAAACTACTTGCTTCTTTCGAACAGCTCCTAATGTCATTTAAAGGCCTTAATTCTTCAGATGTAAACCTGTATGAACAAGAGGCATTATCATCAGGTTCCCAGTTACCATCATAAACAGAAACTATTATTAGTGCTGTAATGTGACTATGTCCTGGTGCCATGCTCTCTCAGTCTGTCCTGAGCTGTTTTCCCCACTGCGCTGATTTTTCACATCTGACCGTAGAGTAGGAAAGGGAGAAGGGGAATTGTGTCTTCTTGTGACTGGGATCATGTAAGTCACTGAGTAATGCACCTGAAGGACAGGGAGAATTTAACTCCCCCTCTTTTTTACTGTTCTGTTTACAATCAGCCTACTTTAGTCAGTAGCAGAAAAGAGACAATTTCTTACCAGGAAAGTCACTCCCAAGCAATCTGGTTTGTGGTTAAACTGCCTCCCACACAGTAACGAGCAGCAAATCAAAGCAAACAAGCAGAACTTTTCCCTTAAAATGTAGTATCTCGACAAACAAACCATAATGCTGCCAGACACAGGGCTGTGGAGCTGGACCAGACTGGGGAATACCTTTATCCCAGCATATGGGGAGTCCTGCATTCCTGGGAAGAAGCTAGCAGTCAAGTGTGGGATTATCTGCTCTCCTCCGCTGTATTGCAGTTCACATTCTAATCTCGATTTGTTAGAGAGTGACTCCATCCCTGAAAGATGCACTGTGATATCCTGGTGAAAAATGTTATTAGCCTGAACTGCTCTGCTTTTGAATGTCCTCAGTATCTGTAAAAGTATAATCCCCTTTCACTCTTTGCTTAGTTGCTGTCCTGGGGACCTCCTACTGCCACTCCATAAAAAACCTACAAGGGTTTAATGGTTTTGATACGCTTTTGCTTTGTTGAACGTCCTCCTGCTCTTGTGCTTTACAACAGAAAAAAAACCCAAGAAGGTGCTTGTTTACTTTTTCAAGGCCTTCTGCTGGCTGTGATTCCATCCCAGCACACCATGCACACCGGTGCACACCAGCAGCATGGTTACCTCTTCTACCCCACTGCCCTGCCTGACCCAAGCACGAGAAAACATAAAGCAGGGGACCTCTAGGAAGAGAAATGGGCCCACGTGAACCTCAGGAGGTTCAACACAACCAAGTGCAAGGTCCTGCACCTGGGTCGGGGCAACCCCTGGTATCAATACAGGCTGGGGGATGAAGGGATTGAGAGCAGTCTTGCAGAGAAGGACTTGAGGGTACTGGTGGATGAAAGATTGGACATGAACTGACAATGTGCTCTTGCAGCCCAGAAGGCCAATCATATCTTGGGCTACATCAAAAGGCCAGCAGGTCAAGGGAGGTGATTCTGCCCCTCTGCTCTGCTCTGGTGAGACCCCACCTGGAGTCCTGTGTCCAGCTCTGGATCCTTCAGCACATGAAAGACATGGACCTGTTGGAGAGGGGGCAGAGGAGGCCGCCAAGATGATCAGAGGCTGGAACAGCTCTGCTGTGAGGACAGGCTGAGAGAGTTGGGGTTGTTCAGCCTGGAGAAGAGAAGGCTCCAGGGAGACCTTATTGCAGCCTTTCAGTGCTTAAAAGGGGTCTATAGCAAAGATGGAGACAGACTTTTTAGCAGGGCATGTTATGACAGGACAAGGGGTAATGGTTTTAAACTAGAAGAGGAGAGATTCAGGCCAGACATGAGGAAGAAATTTTTTACAGTGAGGGTGGTGAAACCCTGGCCCAGGTTGCCCAGAGAGGTGGTGGATGCCCCATCCCTGGAGACGTTCAAGGTCAGGCTGGACGGGGCTCTGAGCAACCTGGTCTGGGTGAAGATGTCCCTGCTCATGGCAAGGGGGTCAGACTAGATGAACTTTGAAGGTCCCTTCCAACCCAAACTGTTCTATTATTTTATGACTCTACGAGAAAAGTGAAGAAATATATTTTGCTTGCTCTGAAATGCCCCTGATCAGTGGGAGGAGGAGCTGCAGAGAGGTCTTTCTGGCTTCCTCCTTCCTCCTGAGTGATACCTGAGTCAGGAGACAGACAGCCAGCATGGCTATCAGGAATCTGTTAGTCCCTGTGAGTGGCTTGAGATATTAGAGAGGTGCGTCTCCAAAACTGACAGCTTCTGAAGGCACAACACATTGAAGGAAATGAAACAGAGTGGGAAGCAGACAAAAGGCAGTCCCAGGCTCTCCAAGCTGTGTGGCAGCACCTATTTCCTCCCAGCAATGGGCCTGGCTGCAGTTCCCATCATATATTGACTTTATCGCAGGGAAGGGCCTACACTGGAATAGGGAGACGTGTGAGGAGGGAAGAGAGGCCGAAGAGGGGCTGGGATGGACTGACTGCAACCCCCATCCCACCCCTGTGCCCCTTGGGGGAGAGGAGTCCAGATTAAAGGACTGAATTTTGGCTTGGGAAAGGTGAGGGTGGAAAAGTGTTGGTTCGTTTTTTGTCTTTGCTTCTCACTACGTGAATCTGAATTGGCAATCAAAGAAATTAATTTTCCCCAAGTCAAGAGTGTTTGTCCATGACAGTACCTGGTGAGTGATCTCCTTGTCTTTATCTCAACCCATGGGGTTTCTCATCCTTATCTTATCTTGCTGTGCTATTGAAGTGGAGTTAGTGAGCAGCTGAGTGGGAGTCTGGCCCTTCTCCAAGGCTAACCAAACACATCTCTGTACGTTTTAGTAGGTTTTTCCAAAGCCTGTGGAAGATAATAGCACCACAAAAGGATCCTTCCATCTGAGGGCTTTGCACAGTTTAGGAAAGTCAACATTACACTACTTATGTCAGCAGTTACATTTGATTGACACTGATATGAATTCAAAATCATACCCCTAGATTTTGTCAGGCAACACACAAATACAAAGTGAAAATAAAATGACCAGATTGCTAACACACTGAAGTTGAGGCAGAAACATGTTAGAATAGGTTTACTGAAGAGTGTTTTCAGTCTGAACATAATTGGGTGATGGGCCATATCTGTGATTTGTAAAGAAATGACAAACGAAAGGCTGGGGGAAAAAAAAAGAGTATTTGGGAGTATAATGGCTGAAAAGTAAATGGGGAGAACCTAGTTTTCTCTAGTTAAGTCTTTCCTTCTAATTTGCTTCTGTTTTCTTTACCCATCTAAGTTTTATGGTCATACATTTTCAGCACTGTTAACCTGCCTTGCTAGAACGTTTTCTGCCAAACATTTTCACACGAACAGTGATCTAAAACAGTGTGGTCGTCTGTATTTTTTTATTTAGGACAAACTGCTAATGTAGACAAATACTTCTTTAATGGAACCCTTTTTATTTACAGAAACATTACAGAATTTCCCTGATTGTGATAGTTTAATTCCTCAAATTTTTCCCAGTCTTCCCTGCCCTGCCCAAGTTGCCTCTGAGTCCCACTGTAAATCTGATACTTTTCTTCCAGATGGTCTCTCCACTTGTATAATCTTTTGGCTTCTTAGAGACCCAAAAACCTTACTGAAAAATAGAGAATTGATCCTCATTGTTCATGCATGCTTTATAAGTGTCTTCACTTGAGCCAATCTTCCTGCCTGTGCTTGAAGTAAAACTGCCATCATTGCTACTAACTGGCTCTATGAAGAAGCCTTATGAAATCTTAAAATCCTTGAAAGAAGAACAGTGGTTATACTTAATCTGTAGTATTATCCTTTCTTGTCCTTTTTTTTTTTTTATTTAATCTAATCTTATGGTGCACATTTCATGCATCAGAATATAATTAACTTTCTGTTCCTCTTAGCACTTAAAATACAGCTGTAGCAAGTGGCTGGCCTTGCTCTAAGTGCTTTGGTGATATTATTGTCTACCCAAGAGTATCTTAAAAGTTTGATTGCAATTAATGATTTCATAGAAATAGCTCTTACCTTGTTAATGGACGTCTTATTCAACATTCATGCAGCTCCCAAAAGCCTGCCCATAGCCTGCATCATTCTAACTGCTATGCCCAGGACAGAGAGATTTTCCTACCCACAGAAAAAAAAAAAACAAA
>VWYH01008146.1:0-54119 GCA_013399365.1 Pampusana beccarii | reverse complement strand
CCCGCGGGCCCCCGCCCCTCCCCGCGCTCACGGCCGCCGCCGCCGCCGCCACTTCCTTTTGTGACGGCGCCCGCTCAGCGGCTGACCTCAGCGCGCCGGCCACGCCCCGCCGCACGGCAAGCCACGCCCCCTACCGACGCGCTTAAAGGGGCAGCGCTCCCAAAACCGCAGTGGTGTGAGCGAGTGGTCCGAGAACGCTGTCACCCCCTGCGAGTCCGCGTCCGCAGCTCCCCTCCGGTGAATTCCCCTCCGGGAAGGCCCTGCCACATGGCGGCTGGCGAGGGGAAGCCATGGGATGGGATGGGATGGGATGGGATGGGATGGGATGGGATGGGATGGGATGGGATGGGATGGGATGGGATGGGATGGGGTGGGCGGCCGCGCGGGTGTCACGCGTGGGTATGGAGGGGCATGGTCAGAACGCACTGCTGAGCAGACACCCACAGACAAAAAAAACCCTCCAACAAACAGACGTTTTTGTTCAAGGGATGGCTTTTGAGGAGCAACCTTGCATGACCCAAGGTCCCCTAAAAATCCTGCAGCAAGCCCCAAGCTGCAGTAGGAGAAAAACAGGCAGTTTCCCCCCTCCCACGGGTGTCACTTTCACGTGGCTCCACGGATGTGTGAGGTGCTACAGGCAGAAGAGGCAGTTTCCATCCTTCCTTCCACTCCTCGACCTGGGTAAGGGAGAGAAACACTTGCAGAGGTACATCGAGCCGCAAACGTGAGCAAGCACCTATTCCTTAGCAAGTCTTCAACGAACAGTATAAATTTCATTCATTATAAAAACAAATAAAGAAAAATAACAAAGGGACTACGCAGGAGGAAGACAAACAGCACAGCACAACCCAGGTAGTGCAAATCTGCATTTCACTTCTGGAAATGTTAGTGCATGCACCTGCCTGTCAGCACACAGGAGCACCCAGCTGTGTGAGAAATGCCCGGGATGAATGTAGTTGCAAACTGGGCATTTTATCTCAGCCAGGAGAGGAGGAATAATGAGGATGGACAGATCTGACAGAATAGCTGAGGTGTATTCCTTGATAAAGAGCTGATGCTAACAGGTGTAATTTAAATAACTAATAAGATATGATGAGTTCTAAATCAACTGCAGTATTCCCCCAAATATCAGAGTTATTTGAAGGAAATCTCTCTTGCCTGTGGACTTGCAGTCAAAAATTGTGAATTAACAAAAGTGAAAATCATATAATGCCTTAATATAAATCTGTGGCATTGCATTACATCAAGACCAGAGATTAAATGGAAAAAGACCCTCAGATTATGCTGTATAAAGAGGGATTGAGGAGTGTTCACCTTAGGGATTAATTAAATGAACAAAGTGAGCAAAGACAGACAGAATAAGGAGAGAGTCAATAGGGACTGTCCAGAAAGGAGTAACCAATAATGGGGAATACTTATTTCATTAGACTATTGCAGGATATTACTCCATCCAAAAACATGTTGATGTTCAGAGAGGCAGGACGTTTATTTGGACAGTAACAAGAGTACCGGAGTTACCATGCAGAAAGGAATGGGATTCATCGGACACCTCATGTTTGAGATATCTTAACCCATTTCTGCTTGGCATTTTTTTCATCCTTATGCGTGTGGCAGGGCTTATTCTACCTCACAGAGGCCCCAACTACTTGGACAAACAGGTTGGATGATGTGCCCCATCACCCCTACATCCTTATGTAGCTTTAACCCTCTCCCTTACCCCCATCACCTCTCACTGCTTTCCCATCCTGATGACAGCACCAGAGGCACAGGTGACCATCAGCCCTGTCTCCTGCCTTTTCCAGAGACATGGACTTTCTTGAAGAAACAGGACTGACAGCGAGGACTCCCTGTGTTGGTGGGAGCTGGGGCAGCCTGCGCTGCAGATGGGCCTTGAAGTCTCTGCTTGGTACTGGGCAGTCACAGCTCCTTCTCCAGACCCTCACCCAGGGAGGAGAGCAGGAGGCAGGTGGTTTTATCTGAGCACCAGTTGTTAACAGGACTAATTTGCTGTTGGCTCAGCAGTGATCATGGCATCCTCCTGCTCACCCCTGTGACTGCTCTGCTTGTTCTCCTGCCTCTTGGGCTCTCCCCAAGGAGGTCCCTATGGATGGTCCCTCCATGGATGATCCAGAACCGGCACTGGTGCCCAGTCCAGGGCTTGCAACAGCCTCCAGGCTGTACATGGTTGGACTTGATAATCTTAAATGTTTTTTCCAACCTAAATGTCACGAGGATGGAGCCAGGCTCTTCTCAGTGGCAAACAATGATAGGACAAGGGGTAATGGGTTCAAGCTGGAACACAAGAGGTTCCGCTTAAATTTGAGAAGAAACTTCTTCTCAGTGAGGGTGACGGAACACTGGAACAGGCTGCCCAGGGAGGTCGTGGAGTCTCCTTCTCTGGAGACATTCAAAACCCGCCTGGACGCCTTCCTGTGTAACCTCACCTAGGTGTCCTGCTTCGGCAGGGGGATTGGACTAGATGATCCTTTGAGGTCCCTTCCAATCCCTAACATTCTGTGATTCTGTGATTCTGTGATTCTGTGATCCTAAATACTCCAGCTTGACATGTCAGGGGCGCAAGCCCTTGAAAAAGCCCACCTCACCCAGGAAACCGTCCCTGCGGAGACTGGCACAGATTTTCTTGTGAGCTGGGATGAGCTCTCATTCACTGCCACAGGGGTAATCTGGAGGAGCATCCCTCGTCCATCCTTGGTTTGCCCGGCTGTGCTGTGAAAAAGTGTGTGTTCCTGTACACGCAAGCACAGGTCAGCTGCCAACACTCAGTCCTCATCACCCTGGAGTGAGCTCAGATTTGCAGAAAGCTGCTTAATTCTGCTCTCTCATCCTCAGCCTGGGGGCTGGAGGGCTGGATCATAAATGCTTGTGTGGTCAAAACGCTGTTTGTTGGAGGAGTTCCTTGGCAGCTGGGCTGTACCACGTACCATGGGTGTGTTTTCTGATGGGAATGGAGACCCGTGTTCTTATTTATGTCTTGGGCTGACAGTTGTAATGTTTCATCAATACTGGATCAAGCTGACTGTCAGGACATGTGGGTGGGAGCCAGGCTCTGACTTTGCTGCCAGGCTTCCTGGATGGCAGGTGCTTTCATCACCGTTGGGTTTGGCCAACCATCTCAGTACTGCAACATCTGGGCCACATCTGGGATGGTTACAGACATGATGCTCTCAGCAGTGCTTCCTCTGGGAGAGAGAAAGCGCTTCACCTCCGCCCACCACATCCCACCCAGCCCTACAACACAGTCAGCAATGTGTCTTTGGCTTCATCCTTCTTCTTCCCAGCCCCAACAGCTTGATCCTTGCTGCCCATGCTTCATTATTGCTCTCTGCTCTGCAAAACCAATCAGCCCCATTCACACCTCCAACCCCACCTCCCAAGCACCGAGGTTTAATGTCACGACCAACGTAATTCCCAAAAGATCCAGCCCCATTGCCCACTTCCAGCTGCCTCTCCTATGCCTCATTTTCATTGCTAACAAGCCTAATAAAGCGTCCAACCTGGAGGGACACACTGTGACCTTCCTCATCAATGCCGGCTGGCAAGGGCCTGGCTGTTCTGCTCCACTCTGTTAACGTGGCCTCTCAGCTCGTCGGTGAAACATGGCATTGCTCAGGCTCTAATGAAAATGTTGGATTGATTCAGTGTGCAGGAGACGAGCCCTTTTGGGATTGTGCTGCCCCTATTTCTATAGTAATCAAAACACCTTTCCTTGCAGCCAGCCTCCAGCACGGGCTTTGTCTGAACCAGCCTAACTCTGGGAGAGGTGGGAGAAGCAAAGTTTGGAGCTATTCAGAATTTATCTCCACCTGCTGCCTGTCTCGAATATTAACGAAAGAGGTAATCATGCAAGGCAGAAAGTAAAGAAAGCCCTGGTGTATTCAATAGGGCAGGCTGAATTTTTTCCATCAGGCTTGATTTTAGAGAGAATATTGGTCTTTTTACCCCCCACCTTTTTTTCCCCTCTCCAACAAAAACATCCACTGATCACAGAAAATAGAAACCACTGAAGCAACAGAGCTCCTGCATGCATTTCTGCCCACGCTCCCAGGGAGGCTCCACTGCTCTGCCTGGTGTCCCCTTCCCCTAACCCAGGCTGCCCTGAGGCTGACATAACTTTTTGAGTTATCATACGGCGTTTCTCCTTCCCTAATCAGCTCCAATATATCACAATGAAAAGATGGAGCCTTGTCCTCTCCTCCTTCAGCTGTTGTCCCATGGATGGTCACTGCCTGCCTGCAAGCAGCATTCTTCATGGGGAGTGCTGTGCCACAAACTCTATTGTCCCTTCTTCATCTCCATTTTTTTTTTTTTCAGCTGAAGAAATTGGTATGTTTTCTGGACTAGGGAACAAGAAATAGGATCTGGTGTAGGAACATGAGACTCCAGGGAGGGGAATTCTCACCAGGAGAGGAGGAGGCTACACGTGCCCTTAATCCAACCCCAGCAGTGGAACTTGTCACTATAAACTGGACCTCAGGATGCCACCAGCACCTTATGTAAATCTGAGATTAAAACTTCTTTTCAAGTCCCCTCTGCTTTGTTCTCATTATCTTTTTTTAATATCTCTCTTCCTCTCCTGTTTCCTCCTTTCTGTGAGCCGCATTCATGAAGGATGACAAACTGAGAGTTAACTCCTCTGCTTAGCAACAGCAGAAGCTTTGAAAATGCAAATGCTGTCTTGGTGTCACACCAGAGGGTTACTGCCCTGTGAGCTGCAAGAGAGAGGGGACAAGAGCTGGCAAGACAGGGCAAGTCCTGCCTACGTGACTCTGTCCTTCAGCGCTTTATCCAATTTCTTTCTTGAGAGGCTCAAAGGATGAGACATCTGCTCCCTGCCCTGGGAAAATGGACTTGCCTGGGCTAAAAGATGACACCATCTCCTCTCCTGCTGCCTCCTCCCTGCTCCTCTGCTCTGCCAAAGCATCATCAGGTATCCCAGCAAGTCTGGGCTGGGCTTTAACAACATCTCACCCCCAGCACATCAGATGGATGCTCCTGTGATGGAGAAGATCAGGCAGGGGGTAGGAGCTATGCCCATCTTCCCTGCAAACTCCTTACAGCACCCCCCAGACCCCTTTGTAGCTCAATTCACTGACAGCTATTCCTAGGTTGATGTGTCTCTGGGCTCAGCTCACCTCCCTGTTAGAGAGCTTTTAGGTGTTCCCCTGTTCCAAATGTCATCCCATTTCTTCTTGTCCAGACCACTATGGGGATATGGATCATAGAGAGATGGGCCAGGATTATTTCCTCCGTCTCCTTCCTGGAGTGCTGCTGCCCAGGCTGGATGCAGATCTCCAGCCAAGGCCACACTGGTGTTGGAAGAACATCATTCCCACAGCAGCAGCACACACTGCACACGGGCCAGGGGGAAGTACTGCTTGTGGCTTTGCAGGCTGGTTTCTCATCCCCGGAAGAACAAGCAATATGGGAATCCATGTGGTTATTTATTTTATTTACGCTAGATACCCCAGTCTGAGACTGGAGGTCAAATGAGCACCGTGGTGTTGGATCTCAGCCCAGGCACCAACACCATGTTGACAAGGAAAGATTTCCCCTAAAAAACTCCCCAGGCATTTCACAAGGGAAATCAAAGTGCAATTATCTATTGTGCTGCCCAAGTGAGCATCGCAACGTTACTGCACAAGCTGATTCTCACCTCCCGAAAAAGAGAATGGACACACAAGAGTCCTCACCTTCACATTGGCACCTATATAGGTGCCTTTGGGCAGCAGAGCAACTGAGTACTTAAGTGAAGCAACTGTGAATCTTTGGAGAATAAAAGTCTGTCCACAATTCACTGATCTTCAGGCAGAACTCATCACAGGGATGAAAATATACTTTTGAGCATCAGTTGGCAGCACCTGGGTTAACCGGAGCCTCCTGCATCAGTGTAGCCACCAGCAGAGAAGTGCAAAGTTTGGAAGGTTCAGAACAAAGGAGAAGCAAAATGAAGAGGGAAAAAAAAAGTTCTTTAGTGGAGGTTTTTAAAATCTTATTTTGATTTGCCCTTTTTCCTGCTTGTTTAAATTTGAATGTAATAAAGTTGTCTCTCTTTTTACTTTTTTTTTTTTTTCCCCATTCTACTCTAGTTTGCTCTTTTGAAATGGATGAAGTCCATCACAGGGGTTTCATAAAAGACTTCCATCAAAATGCCTGCTGCTGCTCTCATTCAGCTGATGAATAAATTATAAGCACATTAGAATGCTATTTCAGCTGTGATTCCAGGGCCTGGAGAGGGTGATGGCTGTGACCTTATGCCTGTCAGACAGTGGTTTGCATTTCCAAAGAGTTTGTGTAACTGACTGTTCAGGTCATTTTACACCTCTGTTCTGGGCTCAGTGCACAGAAATATCTGAGCCTGCTTAACCTGGCAGCTACAGGGACAGTCGCCCATCTGCACACAGCAGCAGTGGCACTTGCTCTGGTCCTCAGAGGCTCTTAATCTGTTGAAGCCTGAAGTGACCATTGTCACCCACCAAAGCAGCAATCTGAGTGACATATTGCTTTATTGATGAGCATGTAACTGAGATATCCATATTGCTTGGTCCTAGCAATAGTTTCTGTGTTGGGGACCAGTGTTTTAGGTTATTCTTGCTGCACAAGACATCCCTGTCCGAAGCATTACAGTGTGGCTGAGATGGTGTGGACATAGCAGGGCCTGTTGCAGTAGGACAAGGGGTTTTAAACCAAAAGAAAGGAGATTCAGGCTGGATATGGGGAAGAAATTTTTTACAATGAAGATGGTGAAACACTGGCACAGGTTGCCCAGAGAGGTGGTGGATGCCCCGTCCCTGGAGATGGGCCCAGCCTGGACGGGGCTCTGAGCAACCTGATCTAGTTGGAGATGTCCCTGCTCACTGCAGGGGGGTTGGATTAGATGACCTTTGAAAGGTCCCTTCCAACCAAAACTATTATATAATTCTATAATGACTGGCACCGGCTAGCGTTGGATCCTGGGTGCACTCTAGGAAGAGGCACCAGCCTAGGCCGACGTCCCCAGTCCTTTACCTTCACTTCTGCTGCAGTGTCAGCTCTGCAGGACTGTCCTGCCCCTAGCGGGTGGGAATCCTGCCCTAGAGTGAGTGTCCTGCCCTAGAGTGGGTGACTGTCAAGCAAGGACTCACAGCTGTCCCCGTTCCTGGGGAAGAGCCATCTGGGACAGGCAGGCACTAGCAGCAGGTGGAGGGAGCTGGGGCCCACAGACTGACTAGTGGACTCCTGAGTGGGTCCATCAGACCCTGGTTTCACCCTTGGAGCAGCCAGCTCCTTGTATTTGGTCAGAAGTCATGATGAGATGGGACAGCATTTTGTAGAAGTCAAGCAAAGCAGAGGATGAAGCTTTTCTGGGTTTCACATCACACCTGGTTCAAGGGCTGGGTGCACATCAACACCATGATCTGTGTGGGGCCAAGATCCTTCACTTCTAGCACGTTATCGGCTGCTATCAGCTGAGCTTATGAGCGTTCCCACGCACTGCTGGACCTCCGGTGGTCACTGTGG
This sequence comes from Pampusana beccarii, assembly GCA_013399365.1. Classification (NCBI taxonomy): domain Eukaryota; kingdom Metazoa; phylum Chordata; class Aves; order Columbiformes; family Columbidae; genus Pampusana; species Pampusana beccarii. The sequence continues at coordinate 46,601 of VWYH01008146.1, read as the reverse complement.
GCTCGTCTCCAGCAGCGACACAGTCGTCTTCTGCCAGTAGCTCCACTAAAACGCATGGCCAGCTAGGCTTAGCTGAGAATGTGTAGCTGAAACCGATCACCAATAAGAGTTTCCATTACGAAATAAAGGGAGAGCCAAGTGAGTTGAGCTGGACCATGTTTTACTGAGGCTGCATTTGGCCTTTTCATGACCCTTCTCACAATGAATATGAACAGATTCAGAGGAAGGAAACCAAACTACAGCATAAGCACCAAGCCCCAGGCAGAGGCAACAGGCTTAGTGTCTGAATGGTAAAAAGATTCCCTTGGGTGAGACAGCCCAGAGAGGGGTTGGGGCAGGAGATGTTCCCTTAAAGCCTCCGTGTTCATGTTCCTCAAAATGAGATGTTCCTCTGAAAAACTGTCTGCAGGGCTTATGTGACAGATGCAAAGTCTCTCTCCTCTGTATGCACAGGTAGGCTATGAGCTCTGAAAACCACACTGTGGTCAGTGTGAAGTAGCATTGGGAAGGGGAAGACCATTGCACTGGTCCTTCAAACTTCCCTGTGCACCCATGCATGGCGAGGACGAAGCTGAACTTTTCCTACAGGAGGCTGAGTCACCAGGAGGGTAATTAATGCAAATTTCCCAGACAGGTGAACAAGTCTGGAAAAGCCTCACTGCTTGGCCTGAACGTGCTGAGTGGCACAGTCATCTCCACCTTTGGGCTTGCTGTCCCCTGGAAATTTGGGAAGAGCTTCTAAGGGGCCTGGGCAATAAAACAACCAGAAAAACACTGGCCTGGTCTCACAAGCATTGTCCGTGTGGGAAAGCGGTGCTCATGTGTCCTCCTGAAGAAGGAAAGCTCATGGAGAGACGAGTGCATCAACGCCAGTCTGCAGGGATGAGGACTGAAGAGGCAATAGCTGGAGGTTGAATGTCCACCCCTTGGCCCTACCAGCTCCCCTGCACCCACATCCCCTCCAGCCACCCCTTGCTGGTCCCTCTTGCTCAGTCCACACCCTGTTGCAGAGCTTGGGACACCCCAGTTATGTCCCTGCCCTGGTTTTGTGGCTGTGGCTGGAGGGCTCAGCCCTGCAAGAGGGTCCCTGGGGGACCTGTGGATAGGGTGGAGGGTGGCTGTGCCCTGTAGGTGCTGTGCCTCAATGCTCTGCTGTGCCAACATCTCAGTCCCCATCCACAGCTGCCTGGAGGGCCAGGTGACTCTTCTCCAGGCTTGTTCACTTGCTGGGAGATTTCCATTAATTACCCACATCTCTATCCTTCAGGAAAGCCCTTGGCTGCACCAACTTGAAGCCATCAATGCATGGTGGGTTTTGCACATCCCATATCCTTGTCCCATCTAGCATACCTCAGCATCCTCTGCCTGGCCTGTAGGATGGGTCGTTCCCCTTCCCCAAACTCCAGCTGTCAGCTGAAGGGCTGGCTGCACATTTGGATCACGGCCAGTCCTCTCTGCACCAGCATCCCCATTCTAAAGGTGGAGAAGGCTCTGATGCTGCCCCAAAATATCAGCTGTTGATTTTGTCTCAAATGGGTTTGTTTTGTCTTCACATGGATGTCTGGAGGGTCTAGAATAGTAGGAGGAAGGGAGTCTAAGAGCCAACCGAAGCCTTTGCATCTGGACTCTCATTTGCACAGTGCTTTAAGTTAAAATGCTCCTGTTCTTGTCTCTGGGGTGGGTGAGGGCAACACATTGGCTGGTGCTGCAGGGGCTGAGTTGGCTGCAGCACAGTCCTGTCTGGTCCCTGTTCTCCTTATCTCCAAGATAATCAAAGGACCTTGTCCTGCTCTTGCTCCGGGGAAGGAAAAAAAAAACAGCCGAATGTTCTTGCTTGCTGCTGGGAAGGACCAAAAAGGGCAAGTTTTATCTATTTTCCTGCTGCTCCTCTGGTGTGAGAGGGTGGTAAATGGACCACAGCAGGGAAATCCTGTGGAGTGGAGGCCTGAAAGCATCTCCATCCACAGGGAAAGCCGAGGAGCAGGGCTGCAAAGTGGGAACCAGAAGAAGCAACAAGCACCTTACAGGGAGTGAATCCTCCTCTTTGCAAAGAGGCAACCAAAATACCACAAAGGCCACACAACTGGGTTAAAAGCTTTTCACCACCTCAAACGTGTTCTTCTTTCAGTATTCATTTTTAATATTGTGCTGGTTTGGCTGAACTGAGGTAATTTTCCACTAGGTTGGTTAATTTTCGTGTTAGCATGGTCCTTTCTTTTTGAATGTAGTTTAAGAATATACCTAGGGATAGAGTTAATGTTTTCCTCTGGTAACTCTTCAGTGTTTGGGACTAGGAATGAAAGAATATAAGAACTCTCTGATGTTTATACTCTTTGATAGAGGAGACAAGGTTGTCTCTCAGTTTGTCATATTTTGCAAAACATGCGCTCAGCTTCAAAACTGCAGGCTTTCTCACTAGCATGAGACGTATTTTCATTTACCTGATCACTTATGAGCAGAAGACATTAGAAGGAAGGGTTTAGAAACATCATGCGTAGCTTGTTCTCTGAGAGTATAAAGCTATTCTTTCTAGAGCCATTTCCAAGCTTGACTTGATCATATGGCATTTTTCTGTTTTTATTTTCATATATGTGAAAATATTGTCCCATTCATTCTGCTGTCCTACTCTCCTTTTCGTTTACACTCATCAACATGATGTCTTTCACATACATATTAAATATGTAAACATATGTGCTTCTTTCACATCTACTGGCTGCCTAAAAATTCGTGAAAGCTGTCAAAGCATTTGATAAGAGAGCACAATGAAAATAACCTGCCGTTACTCTTAATACTCTGATTATTAATGAATAATAGAAAACATTCAAGTAATATTTTATTTGGGGATCACAGAACACAGGACATGAGAATATATATAACCTGTGGCATTCCTGGCTGCTTTCACCATTGGAGGTATTTCCAAAGGCTTGGCAAAGCAAGAGAAGACAAGAGGTTTCTCACTTACTGACTATATTTCGTGGACATCTTGTTGGCAATGTGGCTGGCAGTGTTTTACGGATATTGAAGATGGCTGCAGAGTGAGACTCAAGACTTTAAGGCTCTCTGCCAGCGCTAAAACTGGCTTCACAGGAGACACTTTGCACACAGACAGTGCAATGGTCACACTTTGCAAAGCCCTTGATGTGGTATTCTTTCCACTCAGTGGATGCACAGTAATATGGGGGTAATGGATGGCTTGAAGACTTGAGGGCTGTTTTGAGAGGAATTGATTCGTCTCTTTTACTGAGGCAAAGGTGACAGCAGCCCAAAGGATGTGAAGGTGCTACCGCCTGTTGGGATGACTCTGAATCCAGCTTCTACCTGCGCTTTCACTGTCCAACTCTCAGGGCATCTTGGTCATGAATACTGTGAAGATATCACACATGCCGTGCCCTGCTCACCCCTTCAGAGCCTGACGCTGCAGCTGGGTCTGGGACAGCTGGGTTGGGCTGTGTTTTCTCAGAGTATGTCTTAATTGATTAGAATATATTCACTTTTGATCTTGTTTTCCTGCGTCACAGGAGCAAAAAAAGGAGATTTGGAAATTCTCACTGGCAAGTCATGGGCTGGTCTCCCTCTGCCCTTATCTCATGGCCTTCAGGCTCAGTTTCTCAGCTCAAGAGACAGCTGCTGGTGCTCTATCAGGGCGCTGCAGTGAGTGATTCCCCCACCGTCACCGTATCTCCAGGGACCTGCCTGCACAGGTCCCGCTGGCCACTATCTCCTTTCCCCACCTGCCCGGAGACACGTGTTGCCCCCCAGACCCTCTGCCCCTGGGAGATGCTCAGCAGACATCTTGGGGCAGATTCATACAAACAGGTAAAAACTGACTGACACTGCATTTCAGTGCTGGGTGCTTCTATGTTGTTAAATATAGAAATTGCCCCAAATGGCCTATCTAGCCATGCACCTCTCTTTGTGGAAGTCCACTCTTGGAAGGGCATAAGGACAAGTGATACTTCCCCAGAATATTTCCTTGACCTTTGACATTTTTTTGTGACTCAAACTCCCTGAGTCAGAGGTGTTCTTGTTTTTAATAGTGTTCGGATTTTCTTCCCATGAATTTGTCTAGTTATTTTTGAAGCCAGGTAAATTTTAAGCATTTGCAACATCCTGTGACAAACAGCTGCCCACTCTAATGAATTGTCTGGGTGCAGAATCATTTCCTTTGGCTTGCTTTGATCCTGTCACCTGCTAGTGGGCTTTCGGGTTTTTGTTGTTTTTTGTTTTTTCTTTAGTGCCCTCATCTTCTTGGTGGAGATGATGATAAGTGGTCTTGTCTATGCAACCAAGCCCTTTGTAATTTTGCAGGCCCTACCATAACCTTTCCCTTGGATGTCTTCTGTGGACAGAAGAGTCCCAGCCTGCGCCCTATGGACACAGAGACCATACGGTGTCCAGCTGAAGATGGTTTTCCTTTTGACTCCATCCCTTTCATAGTAAGCACCATGAGCCTTGGGTACACCCCTCCACAAATCAAAGGAAAATGCCCCACAGTGAGGTGTCCACCATCTTCCAGGTGACTTCAAATTGTCCCATGCCTGTGTTTTGTTCCCTGGGTGCTGCTGCTGTCCCCACCCAGACTGCAAGACCTGCTGTCTGAGGGATCTGTCTCTTCATGTTTCCTCCTGCACTGGGCACAGAGGAGGCAGAGGAAACCCCACACAACAGCAGAGTCATTCCTCCCCGGCATAAAACTTGGTTGAAGTAACCAGCCTGTTTCAGGACAGAGGGTCATCACCCAAGGGGCAAGGAGGCCTTCTCCTCATGGCCTGGTGACCCACAGCATGGCAGTATGCGGTATCTGAGCGAGAGCATTCAGCTGGGAGTTTCAAGCATGCCTGTCACCCCTGGGTCTGGGCATTTGGGGTTTTCGGAGCCACCTGGAAGTTAGATAGCACAAAGCCCTCAGCTCCCTCTGCAGCCTTCAGCACCTTCAGGAGGCAGCTGGCCTCATCCCATGTTCCCCTGACTCATCTCGAGGAATGTCTCTCCTGAGTGCCTGTGCAAGGACAGGTAACTCCTACTCTTTGAGGTCAAACCAGGCTAAAGCAGCTTTGCCCAGATTCTCCAAAGCTGGTGTCCAGTCTTTGTTTTGGTGGAAGGACCCTCATGTAGACCTCGAAGAGATCTTCCCTGATGGGGAAGCCATCTGTGACCCCAGCAGATGACAGATCTGGCTCACAGAGCAGCCTTGCAGGGGCTGTAGGGGCCAGAGAAGAGGGGTTCATCCCAGCCCAAAGCCACGGTGCTCCACTCCATCCTTCCAGTCCCAAAGCACCGTGGGGAGGCCACACACTTAGGACTCATCCCTGTGGAGAAGAAGGCCCAGGAGAACAGCCTCAACACCAATAGGTTAAGACTTTCACAAGACGTCTCTGGAGTGGCAGAGTTTTGAAGCTGGTTTCTGGTAGCACCCTCTTGTGTGGAGTCTCAGGTGGCTAGTCATGGGGTTCAGCACGCCCTGCTATCTTCCTCACAGTGAAGGAAGACTTTGGTCTTTCTCCTCTTCCCAGCTGAGCTGCCTAATTCCACAAAACATCTCTGAAACACCTACACCACGGGGTGAAGCAGTCTCTGTGGGTTAAAAACCATGAACTAGGAGGAGTCTGGCAGAGACAGACAGCACAGTTGCATGATCTCTGTTTCCGTGGGAAGCGAGAGCCAAATGGAGAACTGTGAGGGAGTTTCTCAAATGCCCATGTCAGCTCTGACTCAGCTTCCCTGACCCCTGGCATACCCTGCCACTGCTCTGCCTCGGTTTCCCCATCGGGTGAACAAGGATGGACCGCACCTGCCTTGAAGAGTCATTGGGATGGAGAGGCCATGGCAAAGGAAAAAAGGGCCAGAGCTGTTGAATCTGAGCCAGGTTTCCTTGAAAATTTTAATTAATCACGTAATCATCATCATCACCATCATCATCACCTCCGCTGACATTTGCCCAGCACCACACGGGTTGGGTTTGGTTGAAACGGAGGGAGGGAGAGCACATGCATTGCCAGGCGGTTTGGCACTCAGAGGTTTAAGCCATGAATAAATAAACACCGCATTTGCATGTTCCTGGCTCTCTCCACTACATGTAGTCCCAGGAGCTTCCCCAGAGATTGCATATTGATTTTTTTGGGGGGAAAACAGCACTATTTTGCTGCAGGGAGGGCTGTTTTGTGGGACAGACAAGGCAAACCAATTGCTGATAAAACATAGCATGATGGCGAGAGGAAAGGGAGCAGAGATTTTCCCTTCTCTCAATGCCTCCAATGCAATTTTTGGAGGCTGCAGGTTGTTCCTTACTATCAGACAAAAAAAAAAAAAAAANAAAAAAAAAAAAAAAAAAATGTTTCTTCTCCTCGTTGCTATGTATAAAGCCCAGAGCAACAGCTGGGAAATCAGATAAATTTGCTCTCTTGCCTGTTGCAGGAAGCAAACAAAACCATCTGGAAAATAAAAACAAGGGCACAAAACAATCAATGCAAAAAGAAAATTGGTGATTTAAAAAGAGGGAAAACACAGCAAGCACATTACGAAGCATGTAAACTTCCCATTAGTTGTCTTCATGTAACTCAGGCCACCCCAGTTTTGAGGTAAAGCTACCAGAACCACTGACTTCGGACAGCTAAAATCAGCCTCTCCCTCTCTGCTCCTGACCTATATGTACAGATGGGTTTAGTCCTCCTTGAATTTTTGACCTTTTAGGCTTTTTTTTTTCCGAAGGCAGGGCGTATAACACACCGTCCCAGCATACGACCCACTGATAAGGGCTCTGGCTGTTGTGCCACCCCATGAATCTCAGCTTTATCCCTGTAAAGCCCCAGAGTCAGCCCTGCCACTGGTGGGGGGACGCAAAGTGGCTGATCCATCCCCACAGACACGTGAAACTTAATGAACCAGGTGAGACTTAATGAAACATCATCCATGCAAGCAACAAGTGATGACTCAGGCTCATTTTAATCAATGTGACACTGCATTTTGTTTAAAGCTTCAATGGCTAGAAATATGTATTTTACCCCATTTCCTTGCCCTGATGAGGTTTCCCACTTCTTGGTCATTGTGAAGATTGCTTATTAGGCATGTGATTCTGTGATATGGCCATACGTTGGATGGGCAGCCAAATATTACAGGCGTGCTTTTTTGTGTTATTACCTCATGTGCCAGATTATTTTTGTCTGGGAGTTACGAATGCCTCTATCATGTGTTAGTACTTGAGAATGTGAGGCCCTTCAAAGTAATACTTCAGAAACCAAAGGGAGGAATTATTTAATCTTACAATTAAATGCAGATTCTGCTGGGGTGGAAGAGAACGCTGCCTCTGCAGAAGCAAGAAACCCCATAAAATCTGGGTAAAGCTGCTGGGAGGGATTGGACGGGCACTGAGAAGTGCCACAGCCCCACATGGCCAGACGGTGGCTTTTTGTCTCTCTTCAGGCACTGTCGCTGAGGTCAGGTTTTGGGGAGCTTGGAAAAAAAAACAGCCGTGGCCAAGGAGGGTTAGAGATGGATGCAAATGTCTGATGGCAGGAGCTGGCTTTGCCCATGGGAAGCATGAGACATCCACAAGTGACAGAATCACAGAATCACAGAATCATAGCATTATTCTGGTTGGAAGAGACCTTTAAGATCACTGAGTCCAACCATAACCTAGCTCTAGCAGAGCCTCATCTATACATCTTTTAAACACCTCCAGCAATGGTGACTCCACCATTTCCCTGGGCAGCTTGCTCCAGTGCTTCACAGCCATCTCCATGAAGAAATATTTCCTAATATCCAATCTGAATCTTCCCTGGCACAACTTGATGCCATTCCCTCTTGTCCTATCACTTGCTACTTGGGAGAAGATGATGATGCTGAGCCTGGGGACATGCTGAGGTTTTAGCTCCACGTTTTAGCAGCCACATGCCTCCCCACGCTCCTGACAGCCCCTCCGCCAGCTCCGTGGGTTCGAAGACTGTGGAAACGCAGTTGCTGAGCTAGTTGATGTCATGATTCCTTTCTCATGGTCATCACTTCAGACCATTTAGTACTCCAAGAATAGAATAATGAGAAGGTAAAAGACATGCAGAAGGAAGAAGGTGCACAAACAAATTTGGTAAAGAGAAGATGAAAGTAAGAGGATATTGGAAGTCGATGTCCAGGAATGAAGAGAGAGAAAAAGTCATATTAAAAGCCACTATTGGCCAATATAAATCCGTGTTAGCGTTCCTTCAGTTTATTGAGCGATTTCTTTCAGCTGAAATGAGGAGAGGAGGAGAAGGAATAGGTCTAATGATAGAATGAGGCTAATGACAGAGGAATGCCAAACTACTTAACAAACCATTTAACACCCTACTTGCAAACAGCTTCGGCAGGCCACTGGCACTTGGGTCTCCTCAAAAAAAAAACGTCTGTGCAGGAACCACGTCTGCAAATCACCACCAGGCTTTTTGTTTTGCCAAGCATAAAGGGATGGTGGGGAGCAGCAACCACTCTTTTCTTCCGCAACTCTCCCTTTTTAGGACACCAGAGATTCTCACCAGTGGTTCAACACCACCCCTGCCCCAGCTTGTGTGGCAGGGGAAGGGCAGCTCTGCTCCACCAGCACAGTGAACCAAGTGAGGAACAGAGGGAAACAGAAATAACACAACAGGGAGGGGAAAAATCTCAACCCCAGCCTGTTGGTCCCACCAGTTCTGTTATCTCATGGGAGTGATTTAAGCTACTAACTGTGACACTGGCTTGTCCCAGTGTGGGTGGCAGGCTGTGTGATCATGAGTGACTTCCATTTGTGTGGAGTGAAGGGATGAGTTACAGTTTTTCCTCCGGGGCTGGTGGCCATGGACCTTCTAAGGTTTGAGACTGCCTGTAGAACGCAGCATGAGGTATTTGGGTGGCTTGGCTGTCTATGTGATGGTACTCAGGGGCTGTGTCATGGCTTCTTTAGTGTGATGTAGATGTTTTAAAGGAAGTATGTGTATCATTTTGGGGCATTTTGCTGTTTGTAAGATGGTAGTACTGTTGAATTTTGATGATGTAGTCTGTTTACCTGGTGCTGATGTGAGATTTCCCAGGGGTGCATTGATGCTGGCTTGCTGTCCGTCTATGCCTCGTCATAAAACAGGAACTCCAGGATGTCATGCTGAGAAGATGCTGGTACACAGAATTTCGGGATGCTCACCCTTGGTGAGAGACCACCTGGGAATGGCTTCACCTGAGCTAGGAAACCACAGATTCCTGGGGATGGAGTCAGAAGGATTCCTCTGATTCCCCAGGGGTTTCTGGGTGGTGAGGAGGAGGCTTGGCTGGAAGCTGGAGCCTGGCAGTGGGTGGGCAGATGGGGACACACTGCAGCTCTTCGGCCAAGGTGGGATGGTGGGAAGTGTGTGATGCCTGTCAGGGTGGGCGCAGGGTGTGGAATGCTGTAAAATATTTTTTTTACTATTAATATTAGCATGGTAAGATGGGGTGCAATTAATGACTCACTAGGTGCTGAAATACTTTATGAAATAACTTGTTCTGGGAAAGGCGTCACTGGCCCCGCTCCCTGCTGCAGGGCTGGCCAGGCTGCCTGGCTGCCCCTGGGGGGGGACCTCCAGGAGCTGGCCTGCTTCAGCACCCCCAGTTCCCCTAATGCCCCTCCAGATCCCCCCCACCCACTCCAGCATTCCCAGGTCCCCCTAGCTCCCCCTGGCACCCCCAGGTCCCCCAGACGCCCTGGCTCCAGCAGAGCTGGCAGCTTCTTGCTGTGGTTGTGTGTGCATGAGTGCATGTGTCCATACATTCATATGTTTGTGCATGCCTGAGTGTATGCGTGTGTTTGTGTGTGCGCATGTATGTGTGTAAGTGCTTGCATGTGTGTGAGCATGTGACTGTGTATGTATGCATACATGCATATGTTTGTGCAAGTGCACGTGCGTATGTGTATATGCATAGAACTGTGTAGGTGGGTGTGTGTGCATATGTGTAGATGTGTGTGCCTATGTAGGTGTTCCTATATATGTGTCTATAAGCCTATGTGTATATCTACAAGGGTGTGTGTGTTTATGTGTGCACATATGTAGACATGTGTGTTAAGAGCTATTCATGTATGGTGAGGTGTGCAGATGTATGTGTATATACTTGTTTGTGCGTGCATATATGCACACGTATCTGTGTGTGTTTGGGGGCGTGCATATCCCATTCCAGAGGCTATGGCATGAGGGCTTTTCCCTGGAGGCAGGGAACGCAGGGTACTGGGGGGCGGCAGAAGACTGTCGAGGTTCCAGATGATGCCCCATTATCCAGGCGCCCCCTGCAGAGCCAGACCCTGAGCCCTCCCTGTCACCTCAGCTGGGCATTACACCACGTCCTGGGGGGTAAAGGGTGGCTGCTGAGGGGTCTGCACAATGGGCACCCCAACAACCCACCCTGGACATGACATTTATCCCTGAAGTGACCACGTCCCTTCTGTGCAGCACAGGGTTCTTGCCTTGGCCAGAGATGACCAAACTGGTTTTCCCAGCCTTAAAAAAAAAAATTGCACAGGGCTATAATTACCCTCACCTTAAATAAGAGGGGAGCCTGACACCACAGGTATGCCTGCAGCAGCCAGAGGTGTCAGGTGGCGAATCACGTCTTGGGAAGCAGCACGGCACAGCAGGGATGGGCCACGATGCACTGGGGTTGGGGGACAGGAATGGAGCTGGGACACAGGGGTCCTGGTCCCCTTGGGGGCAAGAGGGAAGGGGAAGGAATGGTCAAGGAACTGTTTCATTTGGGAACATGGAGGATAAATTCCTCCCGAATTAGGAGAGTCACTGGGGCTGTCCACAAGAATTACTTGTGAAACCGGCTGGGAGTTAAACATCTGTGCTAAGTGGAAGTCAATTTTGGAGGCAACTTTGGGGTACAAGGGTGTGTGATGGAGTATGTGCACAGGCGCAGATGGGTGAAGGGAGTTTGTCTCCCCAGCTCAGGGAATAGGGGTAGGCCTGCAGAACCTGACCCAAGACACTGTGATGGAGGAAGAAGCAATATGAAGGTTGTAACGGGCAAAAATCCTCCCTGGGGGCTCTGGAGAGAGCTGGGGGTGTTGCTGCTGCTGGCTGAGATTGAGGCCATGATGCAGCAACCAGGCAGGAGCTGCAACGAGCAGTAACAGGGACCAGAAGCCTCATCTCACACCTACAGCTGTCACCTGCATCCCCACCACAAGCGTTTGTGTGCAGAAAGTGTTCTCCAAAGACAACAAAGGGTCAGTCTGGGTCTCAGGAGACTTTCTTTTGAAACCAAAAGCCAAACACCCACTTGCAGGAGTCCTGGTTCTCTGGCTGACAGAGGCTGAGAACCCACTTCCAGCTGGTTTCCCTGCATGAAAGTTGTTAAAATACTGAGTATGTGAGGCATGAGGGGCTGTTGGGCAATGATGCTGGCAACTGTGCCCAGCTAGACAGCAGGTCAGGCGACACAAGGGCTGATGCCAGCCTTTTCAAGAACAGAAACAACGCTGAGCCTTGTGCAGGAGCCCAGCATTTCCCAGGCAGAGATGTTGCACAGCAGCAGCATGTGGATCCCAGCTCTGTGGGGTGAAAGCCAAGCAGCCGCTGGCACCGCAGACATGGGGTTGCTTTGCTTTTCCTCACAGAAACAGGAGGGAGGGTCTGCCCCGCTCCGCCACAAGCCAGGTAGAGCAAAGACCTGCAGGGTGGGCAGAACATTAGATGCAAACAGCCTCTGAACACACAGCTTTTTTTTTTCTGCTTCTTTTTTTTCCTCCCCAATACCCATCCTGCTTATTTTTCCTCAAACCCGCTCCTGCTTCCTATGAGCACGGCTCGTGGGCTGGATTTGGCTTAGGGGTCTTGTGTGGTGCACAGAACTCAGCCCAGTTCACCTGGGGAGTTCTCTGAACTCCTACATTTACCTTCAGGATGGATATGTGATCTTCTACCCTCTGTCTTAACATGCCCACCCATTTGCTCTTGAAGAGATCCTGCTTGTAGTGTTCCCACAGTGCAGGTAAAAACCTGAACTGAGGGTGGCCAGGACTCAGGGAGAAGAATTTGGACCTGACATGGAGATCATAGAATGTTCTGGGTTGGAAGGGACCCACAAGGATCACTGAGTCCAGCTCCTTTCCCTGCACATGACAACTCTACAGTTCACACCATGTATTTGAGGGTGTTGTCCAGTCTCGAACACTGTCAGGCTTGGGGCTGTGACACCTCCCTGTGGAGCCTGGTCCAGTGCTCCAGCACCCTCTGGGGGAAGAACCTTTTCCTAATGTCCAACCTAAACCCCACCAGCACATCTTCCTGCCATTCCTTCAGGTTCTGTCACTGGTCACTAACGAGAAGAGTTTGGCGCCTGCCCTTCCTCCTCCCCTTGTGAGGAAGCTGTAACCACAATGAGGTCTCCCCTCAGTCTCCTCCAGGCTGAACAAACCAAATGACTTCAGCTGCTCCTCATGCGGCTTCCCCTTCAAACCCTTCACCAACTTCATAGCCCTTTTCTGGACACTCTATAGCAGCTTTATATCTTTGTTACACTGTGGTGCCCAGAGCTGCACATAGTGCTCCAGGTGAGACGACACACTCCAGGCTGGGATGCTATTCTAGAGCAGAGTCCTTCTGAAGAAGGTCACTCCCACTGGGGTCACAATGTCCCTGCTTCACAGTGGTGCACAGCAAGGCGCGGAGAAGTTAATTAGACTGCCTACAGTTATGCAAAAGCCAGTCAAAGGGCTGTAAAGAGTCCTAAAATTAGCTGAGTCCCAAATCTGTGGCCTCTCAGCGAGGGACACACATAGAGTAGGCTTTTAAACACCCCGACAACTCAAATCCGGTCAGGCCTGGGGCTTGGAGTTGCTCCATAAAAGCATGTATACGTACAGACATATATAAACAGGGTATTTCTCTCGCTCTGGCAATCCACACACAGCCTGCTTCCAGCCTGCTGCTGGTTTCAGCCCCTGTGGTTGCTGGCCAGGCTAGGTCAGGCTGCAGCGGCTTTGCCTCATGCTCTCTGCAGGTCACGCATGGGACATCCACCCCAGTGAATCACTGAGCACCAGAGCCTGGCTCTGTGGTGTGTGGGCAGCTCTGTGCTGCTCTGCCCAGGATCAGCCTGTCTGCTCTGGAAAATAAAGCTCTTTTTTCTGGGTGCAAGGAACAGTTCTGTGTGTTCTCTGTGCCTTGAAAATGTCAAATAACTCAGAGTTGTTCTACAATCCTTACCCTAGCAGGCACATGCGACTCCACTGCTGAGCCACCCAGGGCTCAAAACCAGAGACGGATGCACCTGCATGGATTTTCCCCTGACATGACTGCTCTGGGCTGTTTGGGGTCGGAGAGCACAGGGCACCGCGGAGTGCAGAGGCAGAACCGAACGCCACCTGCTGCCCCTTCAGAGCCTCAAGGTTGAGTGTTACTATCATTTTACACCTGGTTTCAGCAAAGCCTGAGTCTGCTGCTTCGTGCCATGGGTCTTAACAGGTTGCTGATGCAAGAAGTTGCATTTCTTATTTCATTGCACTTCGTGCGTTGTTCTCCAAAGTGAGCGACACCTTCCAGGAGCAGAGATGCATCCACAAGCTCTGTGCTGTCCCCCACCTCTCCAGCATCCCCAGTGCAATCCTCAATGGCATTTGCAACGGGAATGTTCTCCTGCAGGATATCTCCAGGCATCACCAGCTGGTCCATCCAGTGGTCACCTCCAGCTGGTTCAGTATCTTTAGCCAAATACACAGGCAAAGAAAACCCCAGAATTTTGCCAATTGACACCAATTATTTGGGCCTGGGGGTTCTTACGTTAAAGAAGAGCCATTTGTTCTGCCACAGGAACAGGCTGCCCAGGGCAGTGGTGGAGTCACCATCCCTGGAGGTGTTTAAAAGACGTGTAGATGAGGCTCTTAGGGACATGGTTTAGTGCTATACTTAGCTTAGGTTACGGGTGGACTCAACGATCTCGAGGGTCTGTTCCAACTGAAATGATTCTACGATCTTCCAGTGCTGGTTCAGGTTTTTTTTTTGTGTGTTTTTTTTTCTTTTTTTGGTTGGTGGGTTTGTTTTTGTTTTGTTTTGTTTTCCAGAATGACATGTGTTGTGTGAACCGCAGCTTGTTTTACTGCACAGTTATTTACATCTGGCAGCTCCAGCACCAGCCGATGCCCAAACCCCACACCCAAACAGATCCAAATTTCCCCATGTCCAGAGCACAAACACACACCAGGCTGAAAACCACAGAGCTCTGCGTTTATTAAACCCCCATACGCTTCACCTCGCCCCCTCCCCAAGTATTTTCAGGTCCCTTTTGAACACGATGTGACAAGCGTGGCGCTGCTCGCTCCAAGGTCCCCAGGTGGGCCCCGAGAACGCGAAACCACGCGGGGCTGCCCTGAGGACTGCAGCTTTGGGGTTAAAAGCTGTGAGTTTGGCTCACAGCCCGCCCTCCCGTCCCCTCAGCCCACCGTGGCGACAGCCACACTGCCGCCAAGCACCGCCACCGCTGCAAAAGGCACCAGCACGACCCGCCGCAAAGCGAGGAAACACGCCCGTCCCCTTCCGCTCAAGCGCGCTCGCCTCCGTGGGCGGTTCCGTGGGCGGGGCGGGAAGGCGGGGCGCAAGCCAGCGCGACCAATAGGAACTCTGCGCCCTACGCGCGGCCAATGGGGAGCGGTGTTCCGCGGCCGGCGGGGTGAGTGGCGCTGCACGTGGCGGCGGTGCCCACGCGCGCGGCTGAGGCGGCGGCCATGGCGGTGAGGAAGCGGCGGGGCCGGGCCAGGGGTCGGTGCCACGGGGGCCCCTGCGGCGGGTCCCGCCGGGCTTCGGGCTGAACCGAGCTGTGTTCTCCTTGCAGGGCTCTCCGGAGGCGGCGGCGGAGGAGGAGGCGGCGCAGGGCCGTGCGGCGCGGAGCGGGAAGAGGGCCGCCCCGGCCGGGGCCCTGCAGCCCGCGAAGCTGAGCCGGGCCGAGCTCTACAAACCGCCCACCAGCGAGGAGCTGAGCCAGCTGAAGGAGACGGAGGATCTGTTCCACTCCAGCCTGCTCCGCCTGCAGGTCAGCCGGGGGCGACCGGGAGCTGGGCTGGGGCCGAGGCCGGGGAGCGGCGGGATCCCGGGCACGGAGCTCCCGGGAGGCGCCGGCGGAACAGACCCCGGGCCCATGGCCGGGCCCTGAGCGCTCCGGAGCCGGGGATCCCGCGCAGCGGCTGCTCCTCCGCAGGAGCTGGCACAGGGCTGGGGCAGAGTCATGGAGTCGTTTGGGTTGGAAGAGACCCACAAGATCGTTGAGTCCAGTCAGGAACCCAACGCTGGCACAAACCATGTCCCTAAGAACCTAATCTATGCGCCTTTTAAACCCCTCCAAGGATGGTGACTCCACTACTGCCCTGGGCAGCCTGTTCCAATGCCTGACAACCCTTTCTGTGAATTAAGTTTTTCCTAATATCCAATCTAAACTTTCCCTGGTGCAACTGAGGCCATTTTCTCTTGTCCTGTCACTTGTTACCCGGGAGTAATCCCATCCATGCTACAACCTCCTTTCAGGTAGTTGTAGACAGCGATAAGGTCTCCTCTCAGCTTCCTTTTCTCCAGGCTGAACAGGCACGGTTCCCTCAGCCGCTCCTCATCACACTTGTGCTCCAGACCCTTCACCAGCTCCGTTCCCTTCTCTGAACTCGCTCCAGCACCTCAAGGTCTTTCTGATAGACAGGGACCCAAAAATAAACACATTAGGCGCAGAAGGCATGACCTCTATGAGGCACCCAGCGTATTACTGGTATTTCCGCTGTAATTCTTATTACCATCTGTGCCGCTCTTACACTACTAGAATTGAACCCCTCTAGCACATAATTGCAGTATGGCCATTGCATCCCTCGCTGTGTTGGTTTATTTCTTACCTGGGTGAGAAAGTAACATCAACAGATGCATCCAGCTCCTGTCTTTGACCAGCTTCTGGATGGGACAGGAGAGTTTATGTATGTCCTGGGAAAGCAAACTGCCTATGTTAGGGGGAGGTCTGGCTGTCGACTAGATGACTCCTCATGGTTGTAATGTTGGTGATTTTTTGAGGAGTGGCTTTGATCTCCCGAAGACCTGCTGAGTTTGGTGGCAGAATCTGTAGGGTCTGCAAGGTCATTTGCTGAGGGGTGATACTTTGTTACACTAAAAATGTTACTGAGAACAAAGCCTACATGAATCACTCCACTTTTTTTTTTGTGACTGAATGTCGTGCAGAAGCTGGTGCCATGGAGCTGATTTCTATCCAGCACATCACAGGAGATGGCAGGAGCTGTGTTATTCTTCTGCCCATGGGTTGACTAGTCTCCCAGATCTGGGCATGGATTGTGGAGATGCTTAGATGGGTTCTCCAGCTCACCTGCTGCCCTCTTCACCAGGCTCATGGTGGGTGCTGGAGAACAAGATAAAGGGCAGGAGCAATTCCACTGTGGCAGCTGCCTTTCAGGGTCCCCTTTTCCCTTACAGATTGAAGAGCTTCTGAAGGAGGTAACACTGAAGGAGACGAAGAAGAAGAAGATTGATGCCTTCCTTCATGAAATTAACAGCCTGCTGAGCGCCATCCCGGAGACCCCAGAAACGGAAGTATGTCCCAGAGGGACGAAGGAATCAGTGAGACCCTGTATGGAGCAGGCTTTGCTCTTGCTGTATGGGCAGAGGTCCCTGTGGAGTGTCTCCTTTAGAGACTGAAAAAAATATTATCTGACTTTGTGTTGGAGGGGAGAGGGGAATGCTCCATCTTTAAGCCTTGGGTGCCGGTGCCTGCAGTTGTGTGGTGAGAGGGGTCTTGATCCTTGTACCTGTTGGTGATGTTTGGTGTGTTTCACATGTTCTGTCTGTCCCCAGCTCACTGACCAGGCCTGGCTCCCCAAGGACGTGAAGGTCCCCTTCCTGCAGGTGCCGTTCAGCGTGAAGGGGAGGTTCCGCTTCCTGCCCCCGGCTGAGCTGAAGGTGGTGGGCAGTTACCTGCTGGGCACCTGCATTAAGCCAGAGATCAATGTGGATGTGGCGGTGACCATGCCGCGGGTGAGTCTGGCTTCCAGGTGGCTTGGGGCCTGTTTGAGTTCCATCCCCTTCTGTCCCTCGCCCTGTACTCTCCAATCCTGAGTGTGGCTGCGGTATCTGGATGCGCGGTGTGGTGACTTGATGAGGAGCTGGGGAGTGCTGTCTCACCACTTAATCAAAGTTTTCAGCTGCTTTGATTTTAGTTCCTCTTGAGCATCTTCCTTTCCTCTGCCTGGGCTGGAGCTCTTCCACGTTTCCAGGGAGATAGCTACCATACAGCTTGTTACCCCATTGCACTTCTGCCCCACCTCCCAAGTCTGTGTTGCGGGGGGGGTGATATTGCAGAGAGTCACAGACTGGTTGGGGTTGGAAGGGACGTCTGGACATCATCCAGTCCAACTCACCTGCTAAAGCAGGTTCACCAGAGCAGATGACACAGGAACGTGTCCAGGAGGGTTTTGAATGTCCACAGAGAAGGAGACTCCACAGCCTGTCTGGGCAGTCTGTTCTAGTGCTCTGTCACCCTCAAAGTAAAGAAGTTTCTCCTCATATTCAGATGGAACCTCCTGTGCTTCAGTCTGTGCCCGTTGCCCCTCATCCTATTGTTGGGCACCACTGAAGAGAGTCTGGTCCCATCCTCTTGACACCCACCATTCGGGTATTTATAAATGTTGATGAGATCCCCTCTCAGCTTCTCTTCTCCAGACTGAACAGCCCCAGCTCTCTCAGTCTCTTCTTATAAGAAAGGTGCTTCAGACCCCTCATCATCTTCGTAGCCTGCTGCTAGACTCCCTCCAGTAATTCAGTAATCCCTTCTCAAGCTGGGGAGCCTAGAACTGGACACAGAACTCCAGATGCAGCCTCACCAGGGCAGAATAGAGGGGGAGGACAACCTCCTTCGAACTGCTGTCTACACTTTTCTTAATGCACCTCAGGTACCGTTTGCCTTCTTGGCCACAAGGGCACGTTGTTGACTCATTTGCAGGCTTTTACCTCTCTAGAGCTCCGGGTCTTTGCTGCCCAGACTTGTTCAAGTGTGGTTTGAGATGAAGTGATGCCCTGTTTAGCTGTGTGGCTCTGCTCTGCCTCCTGTGATCCTGGAGCCTGGTGAACCAGCAGCAAAGTAGAGCTCCTGACCGACTTGGAGCTCCCTGGGGCTTCAGCTGCATGTCTGAGATAGGGCTGCCTGTGGGGCTGGGGGGAGCGATGGGTGCTTTACTGGGCTCTGCAGATGTGTGAAATCAGTTTACCCCGTCCCTCTCTTCCCAGGAAATCTTCCAGGACAAAGACAACCTGAACCAGCGCTACCACCGGAAGAGAGCTCTCTACCTGGCCCACATTGCCCACCACTTCTCCAAGGAGAAGCTCTTCGGCAGTGTGAAGTTTGCCTACATGAACAGCAACCATCTCAAGCCCATCCTGCTCCTGAGGCCTCAAGGTAGCATTTGAGCCTTGCTCTGATGGGGCCTGTGAGCGGGGATTGGCATTAGGTGGAGGATGGTGATGGTGGTCTCATACCATCTCCCTTCGGAGAGGGGTCAGTCTGGGGCTGTTGTCACAACTGGTGATAAATTTTGGAATTTTGATGTTCCCAGTTCTCCTTTCCTTCCACACAGAGCCTAGTCCTCAAAGTCTCTTTTTCCTCCTGATCCTCCTCTGTAGCTTGGCTGGACTCCCCAGCCTTGGCCTCCCCTGTAGGTACTTCAGAGAGTAAAGCAGGCCCTACAAACACGTATCTGTGTCTAGTACTGTCCTCTCTGCTTTCCCCATCCCTGCCCCTTGCTGTCTCTGGCCTTTCCCAGGCAGCTGTGCATAACCTGGCTCTTCTTGGAGGTGACATGGAATGTATGGGCTGCCAGGTGCTGCTGGTTTCTGCAGACCCCAGGTGATAGTGGGTTTGGGTCTGGGACAGGCAGTGGCAAGGCCAGGGTGGACAGGAAGGTGCTGATGTACCAGGCTGGCCAGCAGGGATGAAAATGGGACTTGGACATGAGTAATGTGACCTCAGGGTTATAGTTGGCTGTGGGATGTGGTCACTCTCTGCTCTGAGATGATTTCCACTGCTGCTGAGCTTTGTTGGGAAGGAGCTTTTTCCTCTTCACAAGCTGGGGATGCTCCCTGTTTTCTCATGTTAGTCTCTGACATCTCTTCCTCCTGCATATCTGTTCTTTGGTGCTTGCAGGCAAGGATGAGAAGATGGTCACTGTCTGACTCCATGTCTGTCCTACCCTGGGTCTCTTCAAACCCAGCCACTTCTATCCCAGCAAGAACAATGTCTGGACAGCCTGGTTCATGGAGCAGAGCACCCCCAAAGAAGGTAGGGCCTGGGGGACCACAATGCTGCTCAGTTGATCCAGAGACTGCACCCATTTTGCTGCAGCTGTTTTGTGTGAACAGCAGGTTTGTGGTTGAGTCCAACATGCTGTCGTCTCCCTGCACAGGAACCACTGAGCCACCGACCCCTCACTACAACAACTCCATCCTCTGCGACACAGTGCTGGTCTCCCACCTGCACTTCTTGTCTAGTGCAGCCACTGACTTCCCGGGTATGAAGGATGGCCTGGCCCTTCTCAAAGTTTGGCTGAACCAGCGGCAGCTCAGCAAGGTATGTCCTGTGCCAGGAGACAAGGCAGGCTCTGCTTGCCTGGCTGACCTTTCTTAGGCCTGCTCTCCCTTCTAGGGGTGGAAAGGTGGTGTTTTGGTCCTGGTGGGTGGACTGGTGGGCTTGTGACTGGTTTGATCTATGTTAGGTGTCAAGGGATTCCACTGTGTGCTGTGGGTTGCAATGAGTCTGTGTGTACTTGACGATTGTGCTTTTTTGAGATCCTCGGAATGATGTAGTGGGTGTTTGTTTTTTTGGGAGGGGAATTCATTGCATTTCCCAAAGAACTTTGAGGTGTTACCTTCCTGCAAGGGAATCAATATCTCTGCTTGTCATATAGGGCTTTGCCTCCATGTCTTCTTGGTTGGGTTGCGGCTTGGTGGCTGAAGCAGCCATGTGGGATGGACTCTGGGGCTTGTGATGCCTTGTTGAGCTCTTGTTGACTCAGCCCTTTGTTTTCACAGGGCTTGGGGTGCTTCAGTGGCTTCTTGGTCTCTATGCTGGTTGGCTACCTGCTGATGAAACGCAAGATTGTCAAGATGATGAGTGGGTACCAGGTGCTGAGAAGCACCCTGCAGTTCCTGGGTGAGTTTCCAAGTGTCAGCAGTCTCTGTATGAAGCCTGAAAATGGCGAAGAGAAGTGGGAATTGTGGCTTTTCTCCCTCTGATGCTGAGCGGGTGGGGTGGACAGAAGGGATGAGGCAGAAGAGCGGGGCTGGATGGAGCAGCTTGCAGAGAGGTGGGTAGTGTTGGCAGTCAGCATCATGCTGTAGCACTGTTTTATGTTGTGAGACCACAGTGGTATTGGTGCGTAGCTGTAGCACTCTCACCAGAGAGGGACATGTGGATAGTGGCGTGACTTGTTCCTTCCTGTCTTCCCACAGCCACTACTGACCTGAGCGTGACGGGGATCAGCTTGGCAAAGGATGCAGATGTCTCCCTGGTGAGCAACGCTCCTGGTGGGGCTTGTGCCTGTGTCTGGCTGTACTGCCAGCGACTCCCCAGGCAGCGATGTGCTTGTTACAGAGATGTCAGACGGCAAGGAGGTGGTGTTACCCTGGTGTTTGTGCTGCAATGTGACACTAAGGACTGTTATTTGCTCTTCCAGCCTGTCCTGGATGATTTCCACCAGGTGTTTGAAGTGGTCTTTGTGGATCCCTCTGGGCTGGTGAACCTCTGTGCTGATATGACTGCCAGCAAATACCACCAGGTACTGGGCAGGTTGTGGTGGCTTCTTGAAATGCCATCTTAGGAGCAAGCTGAGGCAGGCAGACGGTGGTTAGACCTCTTGGAGGAGGATGTTGGACATGGTGAAAGGGTTCAGTGTTGCTTTCTAAGCTTTTAACATCCATCTCCAGCTCTGAAGGTTGGATGTTAATTTTAAGATTTGAATGTGATTCTGCCTTACCTGTCTTGCTTGAGTAATGGAGAAAAGTTGTTTTCCTGGGCACTTTTGCGTGAAGCCAAGCAGCTGTTCAGCAGAAATAACTATTTTGGAGCAGAAAAAAACCTGTCTTGGTGTCAGGGATATCCAGGAGGGACTGTCTAGCCAGCAGTGACAACTGTTGGTGACTTGGCTTCATGCTGAGGTCAGAGCCTGTCTGGGATCAGGGTTTGCTGGTGACCGTGGAGCTGGGCTGCCTGTGGTTGATGGGGAAGCATTGGTGACCACTGCTGGAGGGATTTGCTTTCCTTTTCCCCTCTCATTTATGCTCTTGCTCTGTATTGTCTCTTTACTCAGGTCCAGTTTGAAGCCAAGCGCTCCATGGAAATTTTGGATGATCGGATGGTGGACGGCTTTCAGGCGCTGCTCATGACCACGAAGCCCATGCTCAGCACCTTTGACCATATCTTCCAGTGAGTCTTGCTGTGCTGCTGGGGTGATGCTGAGGAGCCTGTTCAGAGAGGAGTGAGCTGCTTCTGGCTTTGAACTGGAGCAGGTTCAGTTCTACCTAGTGGGAGGTGGCCCTGCCAGCTCTGGGGCAGACACTGGTGCTTCTTGCGTTTGGCCATTCTGCTTTTACTGTCTAGATAACCTTCCAGGAGAAAGGGGGACATTCTTTGGTCTTGAGAAGATGAATGTCTCAAGAACCAGCGTCTCCTGTGGTGCATCTTGAGATGCCAAAGTGCGGTGTTTCTTCTTGTAGTCCACATCCTGGGCCAGGACCCTCTGCTCCCCACTTTATCCATCATCTAGCATGTCTCTCAGAAAGGATTTTGTGGCAGAGGTGGGTGACCAGCTTCTCTCCTCGGTGACCAGCTTCTCTCCTCCTCCTGTAGCCTGAAGCATGTCTCCAAGCTGCAGGGTGCCTGCAAGAAGATGCAGCTGCTGAACGAGCTGATGGATCGGAGTGGGAACTATGTGGCTGCAGCCCTTCCCTTCATTGTCTCGCTGCTGGCACGTGGGCTGGCTGGAAGAGCACTGCTTGTAGCTCATTCGTTGCCCCAGATCCCTGAGGTAACATGGCTTGGCAATGACACTGTATCTTTTGCAGCATATGGGGTCTTGTGTGTCCCCTGTGGCACTGCTGGGCATGGGGAGGGCGTCTCTGCTGGCTGGGGCAGGAAACAGGCCTGACCCATTTATGGGAATACAAGACTTGAGGCTCTGCATGCTGGGATGTGGGGTGCAGCTGGGAGGCTTGGTCTGGGGAAAATTTGTGGCCCAGCAAGGGCTCTCCCTGTCTGTACTTGTCCAGGACCCAAGAGCATGTTGCTGGAGGTTTGTCTAGCAGCCTGATATCCCAGCAGCCTCATTTCTCTTTTTGCTTCATGTTCCCCATTTTCCCACAGTGGCCAATTGATGCTGAGCCCCCGAAACATAAGGATGTTGGGCCCCTGACGTTTGGGCTTCTGTTTGTCCCTGAGTTTGCTACCAGCGTGCTCGAGAAGGGACCGCAGGCCGATCTCCCTGAGGTGAGGGTTGAGCTGCTTGTGCTGAGTGGTGTGTAGCAGAGCTGCTGTTGTGCTGTGGTTGTGGATGGCTATGGGGCTGGCTAGTGGTTGTGGAAATGGTTTGGCCAGTCCCAGTGGTGACCTGTGTCCCTGACCTGGCTTGGCCAATGTCCCCTTGCAGGCTCAGGACTTCCGGACCTTCTGGGGGGAGAAGTCGGAGCTGCGGCGGTTCCAGGATGGCAGCATCTGTGAAGCGGTGGTGTGGGAGGCTGACACTGTCTGCCAAAAACGCCTCATTCCTGAACAGATCGTCAGGCATCTGCTGAAACTGTAAGTTGTACTGAGCAGCAGCTGAGACTGCAGCTGTGTGTGGTCATTGCTGCTCTCCTGGCTTGTGCCACGTCCCTGGAAAACTCATTGTCAACTTTGTGCTTTGGGGGACATCATGCGTTGTTTTGGCTTTGTGAAATCTGGAAGTCATTTCAGTTCACTTGTGGTCCTGATGCTACGAGGTGCTTCTCAAAAGAAGGTGGGGAGGGCAAGCACATGGTGCTGTAGCTTCTGCTGGTGGCAGTGCTAAGGGCAAGGAGGCAGCGTGGTTCTGCCCTTACGTACAGGTGGGATGTTGGGACACTCATTGTTGGGTGAGCTGGAATAAAAGCCATCTAGACCTTGCAGGATGCTTTGTGAAATCCTCTGGGACCCTGTAGTGGTTCACAAGGTTGGGTCTCCCTATGGCATTGGAAAGCTTCCCTGTAGCAGTTTAGACCTTCTGCCAAAAACAAGACCTTGTTGCACAGAGCGAAGGGGTTGCTTGCGCCTCCTTATCCTAACTCGAGGAGGGGTCTTATGAGGAAAGGCTGCATATTGGCAATTTCAGCTTTGAATCTTGTGAAGCTGAACAAGTTGTTGTGCCGCTTTGGGTGGATAACTTGGGCATCAGAGGAACACACAGGTTGGTCTCCTCACCACTGCCTTCTTGTGTGGAGGGATTTCTTGGTCTTGGACAGGCCCATACCTGTGCATGCAGCATGCAGTGTCAGGATAGATAAGTTGATGTGTCACAGCTCTGATCCTCTGTTGTCTTCTTCCGCGTAGCCACATGGACATTCCCGAATCCTCCATCTGCTACACTGGGGCCCTGTTGGAGTCCGTGATCAGGCCTGGGCGAGAGGTACAGTTGTTCCCCCAGTGGGGCTGTGGGTTTTTCAGGGAAGAGAGGTATGGGAAGGGCTAAGGGAAGGTCATTTCAGCTTTGTAGCCCTAAGGCAGCTAGGTGGTTCCCAAGAAAAGGAAGCAAGAGTAAGGAAAATGCTTGCCAATGGGCTCTTGGATGGGCAGCATGGTGTTCTTGGATCTTCTGGGCCTTTCATGCCAACCAAGACATAGATGCTAAAGTCCTCTTGCTCTGGTAGCCTGCCCATTTTGTTCAGCAAGCATCCCATTGGCCTCCTCTTTCTGCTTCTGTCCGCTATGTCCACACTGTCTGAGGATATATCACTGTGCCACTGGGCTCCTCTGGCTGCACCTTTCAGGTGCTGCATCCTTCAGGTCTTAGGAAAGACACTTTTGTGCCTTCAGCCTGTAGGCCCACCTGAGAAACCCAGAAGGATCTTTCCTGTCATGCTGCAAAGTGCAAGATCACACCCACTGAGCCCTCTGTAGTGTTGCAACTGAATGTGTATCTGAAACAAAGAAAAAAATGCATCTTGAAGGCTGGGAAATGTCCCCCCCCCCACTTCTGCTCTCCAACTTGTAAAATTAAAGCCTAGAAATGAGCCGTGGCACTTTGGCACCACTTTGCTGGTCTTTTATGAAAGCAGCTCTTTAGCTGGTTATTGGATGGAGAAGGAAATTTTTTCCCTTCTCCTTTTTAAGAGCAAAGGGGATCAAATCTGACTGAAAGTCTCCTGTGCTAGGACCAGTTGTGGTCTGAACAGAGCCACACCTCAGGTTTGGAATTAGATGGTGGTTTGTACAGCCTGCTGTGTGGTGAGGCAGCAAAATCTGTGTGTGCTGTGTCTCTGCAAGCTAACCTGGGGTGAGCAGGGTGGGTGAACCCCACTCTGAGAGAGGATGTGCTTTCCCAGAGCTGGAGGGGCATTTAGGAGCCTGATTGTTGCCAATCCTTGATGAATGAAGGAGAAACTCGCTGTTGTGTGTGAGGCAGTGGGTAGGAGTGTCTGTGTCTGCTCCTCCAGCTGCTTGTTTACAGGCAGCCGGGGAGTCTGCAGTGGTTGAGAGACACGGGGGATAAGGGAAGGTGGATGGTACAGCCAGCTCCAGAGACAGGCAGAATGAGGGTTTGTCATTTGTGGTGCACCCCGCAGAGGGTGCTGCTGCTCTGCCATAAAGCACAGGCTGACTGGCTGTGTGCAGCTTGACTCAGCTGTGTCTGAGCTGAGTGGTTTGGTGTTAGTGATGTCTCCTCTTCATTCAGGCTCCTCTGCTGCACTTTGGGAGGTGCAGGCAGCAAGAGCAGCAGCAATTTTTCTTTTGGAGCTTCTCACTCACCCTCCCCAGGGCTCCTGTGATGCATTGGATATGTTGTTTTTGCTTTTGCCGTGCTTCACGGCTCTGCCTTGGTTTAGGATGTAGTTGGAGCAGTTTTCTGTTAACTGTTTTCTGTTTTGGCATTGAGAGGCACTAGCAGAGCTCTCACCTGGCCAGTGTGTGGTCTCTTTAGCCCCAAATCACTCTTAGCTTCTCCCTTCCTAGGGAGAATGCTGGCAGTACAGCTTTTTGCACCGCCTAAGTGTCTTGCACAGGAAATAATTTCACTTGCTGCTTGAAACACAGCCTCTGGGATGGATGCCTGTGGCTGCTGGGGAGCCACAGTCTTGTCCTTGGCTTCCCTCTCTTTCTTACCTCCCCATTTTGCTGAGTGTTCTTGCCAGAAGCTGCTTCCTGGGGTGTCGGTCCTGGCTCCTTGGAGCTTGGCTGTGATGCCAGCCTGGGAGGGAGGCAAGGTGGGCATCCATGAAGGAGTGGGAGAGATGAATGGAGAGGCTCCCTGTGTGCCTGCAGGTGTCGGGGACAGGCGAGGAGGCCATGGTCAGCGTTGTCTGCTCCTACGATGACCTGAGCCGCAAGCTGTGGAACCTGAAGGGGCTGCCGCTGACGGTGACTGCTGTGCAGGGTGTCCACCCAGCCCTACGGTACACAGACGTGAGTGTGCCTGGGCACAGCCCGTGCATGGGGGTCTGTGTGGAGCTGGGGGGAGGCACTGGGCCGAGGGGGAACAGAGGATGAGTCACTCTCTGCTTTTGTGGCTCCTGAGAGGCCTTTGGGTAGTGCAGTGTCTCTTCTTTGCTGTCCCATCCCTGGTGCTGGCTGTGAACAAGTTGCCAAGCCCTCTGTGTTGGGGGGCTTTGCTGGAGTGGGAGTTTTGGGGTGAGGGGGTATGGTGCTGTGGGGTTTCTGCTCCCTGGTCTCAGTCCCTGGGTTGCTGTTCTCTCCCAGGTCTTCCCTCCCATTCCCATGAAGCCGATTTATTCCTTCCATACCCAAATCAAGACCAAGCACTCGCTGCTTCCCTCAGAGGAGAAGCCCTGCCCGGCCTACATAACCCCTTTGACGAGTAAGTGGGGAGCAGTGTGAGTGGGAAATGATGTGGTGTGGGGAAGCAGAGGCAGGTGGCGATGCTGGCTCCGTTACTGCCATGTTGATGTGCTTCAAGCAGGAGCAGAGCCCTGGCTTTTCCTGCTCTCCTGCTGCAACCTCTAATCCCAGCTGTCCCCTTCCTACACCTCGTTCCTGTGTGGGGCTCACTGGCCTCTTCTTGTCCCTTTGTCCCCAGTCATATGCCACATGGAAGGCAGTGGCCAGTGGCCACAGGACAAAGAAGCCATCAAGCGCATCAAGGCAGCTTTCCAGCTCCAGCTGGCTGAGCTCCTCCAGGAGCAGCACCAGCTGGTTTGCAGACCTGCTGTCACCCACACCGACGTGTACAAGGTAGGGGCGCAGCAGGAACCTTCTTCAGACCTCACTTGTTACTGAAGAGGCAGGTGGAGTCTGTGGGCATGGTCCTGCTGGGCAGAACCAAGATTTGGATAGAGGGCATAGAAAAGAGCAGAGTGACACTGTGCTGGTGCCAGGATGCTGGTGTTGCATCCCTGAGGTGCAGTGTAGCGCACCAGCCTGATTATGTTACCACCAAGCCTGACTTCACCTTCTGCTCCCATCTCAGGACGGCTACATTTTCCGTCTGCAAGTAGCCTACCACCGGGAGCCCCTGATCTTAAAGGAAGTGATCACCCCAGAAGGGATGCTGAAGTACCAAGACACAGAGGAGTCTCGGCAGCTGGAGCTGGAGACGTTGCATCTGCCCTATCTAACCAGCTCCCTGCATGGGTGAGGTGGGGGGTCCCAGAGGGACCAGGGCATAGGATGTGGCTGGAAGCCAACGTGGAGATGTCCCTGAAGTTCACAGAATCACAGAACGTTAGGGATTGGAAGGGACCTCAAAAGATCATCTAGTCCAATCCCCCTGCCGGAGCAGGAACACCCAGATGAGGTTACACAGGAAGGTGTNAAGAGCCTGGCTCCATCGTTGTGACACTCACCCTTTACATATTTATAACCATTAATGAGGTCACCCCTCAGTCTCCTCTTCTCCAAACTAAAGAGACCCAGCTCCCTCAGCCTGCAGGATGATAGAGGGGAGAGGAGCTTTTTATGGGAAGTGGCCCTTCTGCTCACCTCCTGGGAGGCTCTGCGGGAGGGTGGATGGGATGAATGTGGATGAGGGTGTGGGGAGACGAGTACCAGAGAGCTGCATAGTTAGAGAGGAGCATGTGGCAGAATTTCCCTTTTGTTCCCTCGAATTCTCAACCTCCACACAGTGTGCTCTGTGCTTGTGATGCTGCACACCTGTTCCGGGCAGATGTTTGCCTTTCTCTTCCCTCCTGCTGAATGCTAGAGGGCGTTTTGGGTCCTGGGATGTGTGGGTTGAGCAGTGGTTTGTCTCCTTCCTTGCAGACTCCAGCAGCAGCACCCTGTCTTTGGCAGCACTTGCCGGCTGGCCAAGCGCTGGGTCAGTGCCCAGCTCCTGAGTGACAACATCTCCGAGGAGTGTGTGGACCTCCTTGTGGCGTTTCTCTTCCTCCACCCAGCCCCCTTCACGCCGCCCAGGTGAGGATGAGGAGCCCGGGCTGGCCTGATGTGGATTTCATGCTTTTTTCCTTACCTGGTACAGAGGAGGGATGGGATGCTGCTAGGGCAGGAGGTGCTGGGAGGGTGCACAGTACTGAGCATGAGGCCACTGTTCTGCCAAAACACTGTTCCACGCCCTGTTGGGAGCTGTTGGCCGGAGACGATGGAGATTTTCCGTGCTGTGGGGCTGTGGCTTCCCCGGCCCAGTGTACTGTAGGGAGGGGAAGAAGATAAGAATGGGAGCAAGTTTTGTCATGGCCTCTGGTTGCTGGTGGCACAACTGTGGGGTGTCTTGTACCTTCTTGAGGACTGGTGGGGCCCCATGTCCTGCGGGGGATGGCTGGGAGAAGCAGGAGTGAGGGCTGTATTGCGGCTACCAACACGCTGGGGCTACTGGGCTCCCTGGGAGGGGTGTTACTGTGGTGCTGGTGGCTGCAGCCTCTCTGCTGGAGAGGACTCCTGAGGGAAGGGCAGGAGGTTGGCTGCTGAAAGCTGAATTGGGGTAGCATGTTGGTAAATAACCCTGCAGTGCCAATTGCTTGCTGGCTCCTGGCAGGTGGATGGAGTCTGGCCCAGAGGGAGCAAAATGAGGTTAAAGGGAGTGTTATTGCTCCATGTGGAGCCAAAAGGTTACTTTGCCCTGTGCTTGAGGTCCGGTTTACTTCCCCAAAGTAGCCAAGATTAACAGCCTGATGCCTGGAATGCTTTCCTCTCTCCTAAAATACCCTGCTCGCAGGAGCGGCATTGACCCAGCTCTCTGGCTTCACACGTGTTGTGTCATAGGGGAAGTGGCACAGTGGGAGCTTGGCTGGCATTGTTCAGAGCTGCACTGGAGATGGGAGCAGCCCTCTCTTCACCTCCCTCTTGCTCCAGCCCCAGGAGTCTGGGTCAGGGAAGTGGTGGGAGATGAGGTGACCAGGGACAATGTTCCACTTTTTGCCAGTTTCTTTTACTTGAGGAGGGAAGAACAAGGTTGAAAGTCTTTCCCTGGGGGTTTAGAGAAAGAGAAGAGACTAATGCTTGTTCTGGATTTCCCTTTCCCACCACAGACATCTCTTGGACTACGTGTGGGCTGGGCATTGCTAAGTCATCTCCAAGCCTCTCTTGCTGCCAAGAGAGCAAATGGTGGTGTTGAACTCTTTTGTCTCGCCTGCAGCTCTCCCCAGGTTGGGTTCCTGCGCTTCCTCAACCTGCTGGCAACCTTTGACTGGAAAAACAACCCTCTGATCATCAACCTGAATGCTGGCCTCACAGGTGAGCAGGTAGCATGCAGGAGAGCTGTGGCATGAGGGTCTTGAGCCCTCCTTGGTCAGTGCCTGGCTCTAGGGGTCTTGGACACATGGGGGTGTCACAGCTTCTGCTGAGGGCAAGGAGATTTTCCCCTCCCTTACTCCTGTCCTGCCTTGCTTTGGAAGCCCTCTGCTCCTTCGTAACTGCTGGTTTTGCTTGAGACTTTGGCCTGGCTCGTGGGGGCCAAACCTTCAGGTGTGCTGGGAGAGCAGTCAGACTCTTGCATGGGAAGCTTCAAGGCTCCTGCGCTGTGTCTGCTTTAAGAGCACTGCTGCACCACTCAGATCATGGGGAGGATCTATCGGTCCTCAGTTTCAAAACCTGCAAGGGAAAAGGGCTGCAGTTCTCCAGGTTTCGTTACTTCCCAAGCATTTGAAGTTTCCTGGTGAAGGTCTCCAGTTTCTGAAGGAGCAAGTTGGTGCATCCAAGTGGACCTGCAGTTCTCCTCTCTTCCTTGTGTTTTGTCTGCTGGTCATCTTTCGGACGTGTGCTGTCTTTCCCCAGGAGCCAGAAGAGACCATGGGATTGTCTTTGCTTTGGGTGGTGGTGGGGTTAGCTATAGCTGGCTTTTAAAGGTGATTTATAAGAAAAGGTCAAGCTGCTTGGTGATGGTGTGTACAGTGCTGGAGGGAGCAGCTATTTCTGTGGGTTTCAGCACTCCCTCAACTTTTTATTTTCTGAGACAGAGAATTGGGTTTTGGAACCTGATGCTTTTCTACCCTTCAGCTTTTTCAATGAACTAAATAGGAAGTGGTTTTGGCCGAGAGCTAGTTTTTCCACATTGGGGATTGGGGGGGCAAGTAAAAATCTCTTTGGCTACAAACTCTGTTACTATGTTACTGGCTTATGACATGAGTTCCCACTCAATGTTGGTCCCAGCGACTGCTGTGTCTTGAGCATCCATCCATCTTATCTCCAAAACTTCCTGCAGGAGCATGCTGAGGGAAGCGTGAGAGCAGAGCAAGCCCATGCTGATAGAACTCTGTTTGAATGTGGACTGTGGGATCAGAGGGTGGGAGAGGATAAAGCCTGTTGTGCCCTTTTCTATGCTGTGATACACGGGCGGGACGGCTGGAGGGCTGTGGTTGGTGCAGAGCGTCTCACCCATCTGCCTGTGATCCCCAGATGCTGACTGCACAGAGATCAAGAACAAATTTGTGGCTGCTCGCTCTCGCCTTCCTGTCATGTTCATCGCCACCCCCAGAGACCAGTGGAGCTCTATGTGGACCCAAGAGCGACCCTCAGCGCAGGTGAGCTGGACCCTTTGTCTTTGCCCTGCGGTGGGTGCTGGCTTGGGGCAGTTCCCTGCTCCCAGTGCTGGAGCCAGCACCAGTGGCCTCTGTGTGAGCTGGGTCCCTGCCACATCGAGGACTGCTGAGTTTCACCCTCTGGCTTTCTTCCCTCCCCAGATCCTGCAGCGCCTTCTTGTGCTGGCCTCAGAGTCTCTCCGTGCCTTGGAGGAGCAGCTCATGGACCCACTCAACAGCCAGGATGTGAAGGTAACACCCCAGGGTGCCAGCACGAGGATTTTCAGGCTCTGGCAAGTATACTGGTCTTTAGTGGTGATTGCTGGGATCTGTGATTTGGATTTGGGCTGTGGCCACATGTGATTGCCCCAGGATGAACAACAGCAAGGATGGGAGCTGTGAGGTTGGGGCACCACTGTGCTACCCCACTTCTGATGGACCCAGCTCTGGATAGCAACTTGTGGTGGAGTATCATTGACTGGGGAAAATTTATTTTGAATTGAATTGGTCACATGTCTGTGGCTGGAGCAAGTGGTATCTTTGGGATACTCTTTCTTGGTGTAACTCTACAAATCTGGCTTGTGTGCTCAAGTCTAACTAAGCCCAGGTGGCAGAGACTTTGGTAGGACACTAGCAGGCACTTTAGGAAGATGTTATTTTGATTTGAGCAGAGGAGCAAGGCCTTATATAGTTTAACCCTCTTCATTTTCTTTTTTAAGTTAAAGTATCCATTACTCAGACTTGGCAGATACAGACAGTTATTTACCCTTTGAGGGGAGATATGCCTGTTTTGGAGAGGAGCTGGTTGACTTAACAAGTAGTGGCTTAGGCAGTTGATGCTGAGAGGACTCAGTAAGCCAAACAATGGTTAGATACGACAGATGCACATTAGAAAAATACCCCACATATAGTGGTTTTCTTTTTCCTACCTAGGCAATATAAAGAGGATTTATTGATGTTGCTTTCAGTTCTGCTGCATTTTGTGCTGGAGGTATTTCAGGGGTGAGATCTGCTTGAGGCGGGAATGGTGTGTGTTGCTGGGATGTGATGGGGTGAGATGCTGCACACTTGAGACATACCTGCTGTGCTGCAGTTGCGGTGCAGACTCAAGACTGAAACGCAAGAGATGCAGTTAGCTCCTGAAAAAAGCTATCCGTGCCTGTAGCATCTTCCCAACCTCTTGACTCAACCTCCTTGGTCCTCCTTTCCCCTCCTCTCCCCTTGGCCATTGCAGTGGCCTCCTTTATCATGCCCAGGATGTCCCTCTGGTCCATACCAGCATCTTCCCAGGCCTGCAGCTTTCCTTAGGGATAAACACAGGACGCTGTTTCCAGGGCTGCTTATCTGTAAGCAGAGCGTGGGGGTATGAGGAGTAAGAGCCTTACCAGTGCAACCTGGAGTTGCCTCCTCTTCCCATGTATCTAAGAGGGTGTTCCAGGCTTTTTTGGTTTGCATTTGGGTTCCCTGGGGACATGTTGGCTCTCATGTGGATGCTGATGTGGGTTTGTGCGGTCTGTTTCTTTGCTCCCGAGGGGTTACAATAAGCCATGAACTTGGTCATCTGGATGGGAAAGGGAATCTGTGTGGACCAGATCTGGGATTCAGTGCTGGTGACTGATGTTCTACATGTGTGTTCTTCCCAGCCTGACTATAAAGCAGCTCTGAGTGGTGGCTTTTCTGCCAGCACCATGTTGGGTGGTGTCCCACGCCTATGTTCATGTCCCTGCATCATTTATTCCATGAAAATGTCCACATAGTTTTATGTTTTTTTTTTCCATTTTAATGCAGCTCTACTCACAGTGCCAGATCCTGCTGTCCAAATATTTATGTGTCTGGGATTGCTCCCATCCATTAAAGGGGCTTGCTCTCATCATCCGCTGTCTGCTTGATGGAAGATGCTGCTGCCATCTGGGGCAGCTTCTGCTGGACAGATGGGACCATCCTGTTGTTGCACAACTCCTTGTGTCCCCTGAGTGTTGTTTGGCTCCTGTTAGCTTCTTGACTCCCCTCTTTGTTCTGAGACTGTGCCACATGCAGTACGGTTACCTGTCTCTGCTCACCATCTGTCCGTCTCACAACTGCCCACCCGAAGGTCATGCACTCAGCTGGGCTTCCTGGCTTCTCTGGTCAGGGCTGGAGAGGACCACCTTGGGCCTGTGGAAGGTTCTTCTCCAGAGGCTGTCCCCAAGTCCTGGAAACAGTGGTTAGATGTTTCTGCTCACCCAGGAAAGCGATAGGGTAGAGAGTGTAGTCCTTGTGGCAAGATGTCTGATGTGGGTTGGGAGCGTCTCCCTTCTCTTAGGGTTGAGCTTGCTCTACAGCTGGGCTCTGGTGGATGAGCATGTCCTTCCTGATGCACTTTGGTGGTCCAGAGAACATTTAGCCTGCCCAGCAGGAGATGGCCATGGGGGAACCATCTTGCTCTCTGCAGAATCCTTGTTACAGCACTTGCATGGGGTGTAGGTGAGTGAGGGTCACATCTCTCTGATGTGAGCAGAGCCCATGCTGAATCAGGGACTTGCCTGAGCCCAGAAGAAGTGGGGTGGCCTGTATGGGCTGGAGCTCCCTGTGGCTCCACCACAGCTGTGTTCTTCCTGTGGATGTTTTGGCAAACTTTTGTCATTTATCTCACAAAAAATTTGGCTTCCATTTGCTGCTTTGTAAGGAGAAGAAAATAAAATGCAAGCAAGAACTTGGGAAACCTCTGTGATCTCTCCTGCTTTTCTGCGTCCTATATAGAGTAGCACTGGTTCTTTTCTCCCTGCAGATGGTCTTCCGCCCTCCTTTGGACCTCTACGATGTCCTGATCCATCTGAATCCAAACCAGATTCCTCGGCATCTGGAGGGCGTGGACCGGCCACTAAAATCGTTTACCCGGGGTGTGGTGAAGAACAGTGCTGCAGTGAAAATCCTCTTCCCTGTGGTGGATTATGACCCTGTACAGTGCTACCTCCAGGAGCTAAGGGTAAGCACAGCCCTTTAGGGAGGCGCAGGGGACAACCTGCCTAAGGGGGAGCTGCCTTCTGTTATTCGTGTCATTAATTGCCTGCCACTGCAGGACCTTGGTGGTGCCATCTTTTATGTATTTTGCATGACGTGGTCACACTTTGTGTGCATCTGAAATCACTTCTTCAGCAAAAGACCTGGTGGTTGCATCACCCGCTCCATGGAAATGGGAGTGCTGCTGATGTGAGAATGGCCACGTATACAAAGCACCTGGAGCTTTTGCTGAAGAATATATTT
The DNA here is from genome assembly GCA_013399365.1 of Pampusana beccarii. Classification (NCBI taxonomy): domain Eukaryota; kingdom Metazoa; phylum Chordata; class Aves; order Columbiformes; family Columbidae; genus Pampusana; species Pampusana beccarii. The sequence continues at coordinate 13,206 of VWYH01008146.1, read as the reverse complement.
CAGTGCAAAAGTGTGTTTAAGCCATTTGTCTCTAGTCCGTTAATTGATTTTTTTCATGGCTTTTTGTACCAACTGGGCTGCCTGATGGATGGTAGGTACCTGTATTTTCTGGGGGGACATACAGCAATCCATGGCATGATACCAGCAGGGCTCCTGCTGTTAGGCTGATGGTTGTGTGAGCCATAGAGGCTGAATATTGGTCACAGAGTGGTTTCTCTGGGGATGTTTACGTGCATGATGGCAGAGGAAGTTGGTAATGTGGGTATATGGAGAACGTCAGTATCCGAAGTTATCAACCCAGTGCTTTTCCACCGTTTAGCCATGCCAAAGTCTCAGCAAGCTGGGGAGATACACAAGATGCTGGGTGGCAGTGGTGATCCACACTGGATCTGGACAGGCAGTACTTTGCAGATGTGCAGCCTCTGCGTCTTTGTCCCTTCCCAGCTTTGTGTACAGTAGCTGAATAAAATGTTGGTGTGCAGAGAGGTGGGGTCATGATGCCCTTTTTTCAAAATCTGGTTTGATTTTCAAGTGCCATCCCTGACCCACAGAAGTGCTGTGAGCGGTGGCAGAACTGCTGTAGGAACTGTAGGCTGGCTTTGTCAGGGAGATGCTGCAGAGGGCTCTGCCACCTGTTCCCCACTCAGGGCAGAGCCAGCTTTGACATTAGTGTGTGCTGTGCAGAGCCCAGCCCTGTTAGTTGCCAGCTGTGTCCGGGGATGGAGATTTCCCAGCTCCCTGGCCCAGTGTTTGACAACCACTGTGAATACTTTTTTCCTATTGTCTGACTGGAATTTCCCTTGTTGCAGCAAGTGTTGACACCTCAGGTCCCTGTGGCAGCTGGGCTGTGAAAGTGGCTGCTTGCTGGAAAGCAGAACTGGAGCTGGGGGTGCTCCAGCTTTAGCTGTGCTCTCGCAGCTCCTGTCTGGTCCTCCCAGGTAGCAGGGCAGGTCAGAGGACTTTTCTCTTGTGCTTCACCTGACTGACGCACCAGGAGGGTTTTGTCTACCTTCCCATATGCTTCTCTTGCCTGAAGCTTTGGTATCAGCTTCTCTCCAAGCTTGGACTGGGGAAGGAGTTGTGCCAGCAGAAGAAAAATAGATTTTTGGGTAGCATCTCTTCCTGGGATGCCTTGTGCAGGCTCTGCAGGGTTTAGCATTTGCTGGCCTCCAGGTTGGCTAATGCTACACAGCCACCAAGCGTTTTGCTTCTGCTGCCAGGCTCAGCAGTGGTGGCAGCTGCAAGGAGGGACAGCAGAACGGGTCAGGTCTTGCCTCCATGTCCATAGAAGGAATTGCAGAGGTGCTTGAATTAAAACTCCAGTTCAGGCTGGAAGATGCTGGGCTTCTCTTTCACTTTAGCCAGGTAGCTCAGGAGGTGGCCACAGAAAACTTGGAAGGGTTTATTAGAACGTTTCCTCAAGTCTAGGCACTCCCACACTGCCTGCCAGCTGCTGCTTGTGCTGGTATCTACCCAGTTTATGGGAATCTGCTGTGCCTTCAATAGAGCTGCTAGGTCTAGCATGGTGCAAGCTTGGTCCTTCTGTCTGGGACAGATTGAGGGGTAAGGCAAGGAAGTGAGAGATGGGGATGCATGTAAGACCTCTTTAAATCGAGTAAGACCTCAAAACTGTCCTACAGTTTCCCTGCAAGTAGCGCTGCTTGTTTAACTGAAAAGTCACGGAGGAGAAGAGAGGGGAGAGGAGGTGCTCAGTGCTCTCCTGCCTTCAAGAAGGAAGGTGATTTTGAAGCTGGAGGTCCCGCAGGACACGTTGCTGAGAGTAGGTCCAGGCTATGCAAGAAGGAGGGGAGAAGCACCCTGCTCAAGACTTTTAAAAGGGAGCAGGAAGCACAGTGTCTGGGAACCATTCACAATTTCAGTCTTTCCTGTCATCTGTCTGAGGAGGAATATCAAGACCAGCCCCTCTCTTCTGTTCCCTGTATGATGAGGATTTAACCTGCCACCATGAAACATCAACCAGGAGGTACAGATCTGGGTAGGAAGTGAGTTCCTGAAGCCCTCCTCCACCTCTTGCTGAAAGCCGGAGTTAGAGCTGAATGGAGCCTTTCAGCAGCTGCCAAAGCTCTGGAGGTGCCTGCGTGCACGGGGCTGTAGCTGCTGTGTCTCTGGAGGGGTCAAGGCTGAAGCAGCTCTCATGGAGAACTGACAGGACACTGACTTGGTGTGCAAAGAGGAGCTGGAGACCGTTGGACAAGCCGATGGGGCAGCAGGCTCCTTGGGGAGGCTGTTAACAGGCTTGCAGCAGATCTGGCTGTATATCTCAGCAGGAAACTCATCAGGGTGTGTTGCAGTTTATAGGACTTCTTTGTGCCTCTGGTAAACTTGGTGTCAGCAAATGGCTTCAGAAGTGAAAGGTGTAGAAGAGACTTCCCTGGAAAGCAACTTTTATTATCCTTTAAGCAGTTATGACTTAGTTGATCCAACCAATTATGACATCAAAACTGAATTTTTACTGCCTGTTTTCTCTAATGCAGGTAATAATAGACTCGGAATAGGGTTTGGTTGGGTTACAAATTACTACTGGTCCTAAATCCAGTATACTGACATCCCAGTGAAGAAACATGGATGTGAGCAAAGGTCACATTGTCTTAGTGGAAGCAGTGTTGTGTTTTCTTGATGTCTCTCGTTCTTTGGCCTGAAGGTGCTCAGGAAGGAACGGAGCAGGAACTGGTCACAGGTTTCTCTGAAGAACAAGCTATGGGGTAGAGAACGTGAAATCTGCCTTGGCAGCCCTGGCTGTGCAGCTTTTCCTCCTCTTGAAGGCTCTGAGATAGGTACAGCTGTGTTCCCTTGCAGCCATCATATTGAAGATATCTTGCAGTACCAGTTCACTTGGCTCTTGTAGCTTCCGGATCAGTAGCAGCCAGACCTGAAGGGGCTGATGAATATCTCTTTCTGGGAAAACAGGTATTTCTTCTGAAAGAGTCACAGAGGTGATGCTGCACATGCTTTCCGATAACTCAGCTGCGTCCACCTGCGTTGAAAGTCCTCAAAAGCTGACTTTGCACTGTGGAGTCACCAGCAAGCGGGTGATACAGAAGTGTCGGTAGAAACTACCCGATGAGAATCATCCAGTTTCATTTTGCAGTATACAGTGTTGTTGCCTAAAGGCAAGACCTTTGCATTGATTTTGTGCTTTGACCTGGCTTTGGTTGGTAGCCTCTCCAGCACCCTTGTATTTCTCTTCTGCTGGATCCCCCTGGGTCACCCTGGGGGTGATCCAAATGCAGTGAGAAGCTGGTGCTGGAAAGGAGTGCAGTGACAGCAGTGAACATGAGAAATTTTGGATGAGAAGGCAAATTGGATGCAGAACTGGCTGGCTTTGACTCAGGGTGATTTGCTCTCCTTTAATAGCACAAACCACAGAATTGAGAAACAGGGTTGTAGCTGAGGCTGACAGGGCAGCTGTGGTGGGTTTACAGCAATGGAGACATCTGCCACGCAGCGAAGCTGTGGGATTTTGTTCTCTTCGGTGGTCAAAAAAGAAACATCGCCCTTTTCTGAGCTTGCCACATGAAAAAGGGATTTAAATTCCTGAGTATATTGATTGAGTTGAAGGGGACAGAGAGTAGAGTCTTGCCTAGTAACCAGGAGACACATTTTTCTCCTGTCCAAGCTGTTTACTCCTGAAGAAGAGGTCTCTTTTCAAATCAAAGGGGTTAGCAAGGTAGGAGCACTCTGGATCTGGAGGATTGCTACGTGCCTTAGGGAGCCTAATCAGAGGACAAAATGAAAGGAAAAGGAGGTGTTGGGCTGTTACTGCCTTGATTTTTTTTCTTGCTCCAAGGAGGTATGATGCACGAGCTGGTCTGATCAAGTTGCTCTGGTTCCTAGGAGGCTATAGGTAGAGATTAAAGTCTGGTCCTGGAATTCAGATGGCAGTTTCTTCAATTCCAGGACAGATAGAAAAGGCCTGTTCTGGGAGTCTATCCGGATAAGAAGGCTTTGGAGACAGATACTTTTGAGGGAAAGCAGGTGCCAGACATCCTGCAGAGAGGGCTTCCCTGGAGCTTCAGCCCATCGCCAGCCTCCCCAGTGCCTGGGGTTCTGAGCACCTTGGTGAGCATGCCCTGGGTCTGATCCTGGCGGGGACTCTCTAGAAAAGCTAAATTATGGTGGAAGTGTCTCAAGTGAGGCTCCTGTGGGACCTCTATTGTGGCAGCTGGTCTGTGTCATGGCAGCTGTCGAGCTGCAGAACTCCCAGGCGTTCGCTGGACATGGCATGGGAAGAATCGGTCAGCACAACTTTTCCTCCAGGGTGGCTTGACTGTCTTCCAGAGCTCAAAGGATGATCCAGAGGACACAGGACTTGTGGATACACTTGCCATGCCCATCTGCATGCATTCAGGAGCTCATGAAGCCCAAAGGCTCTGGTCACCTCCACAGGGTCCAGAGTTGTTCTGTCATAGCAGGGGACATTGAGTGAAGCTGCCTGAGCCCTGTCCGTCTGTCTGTCTGTAACACCCGTTAAAAGACCTGATGTTTCTTACCATGCATTTGGTCTCAGTGGGTCACTGGGTGTGAAGTGCCCCCTTCCATGGAGATTTAAGCTTTCTCTGTCTGCACATGTGTGTCAGAGACCTCATGGCAGAGGAGCTGTCTGTCTTGTACATGGGAGATCTTTTCCTGTGCAAGATGGGCAAGACGATGTTTCCTGCTTTACTGTAAACATCCTTCCCTCTAAAGAAATGTTTTGCATTTCTTGCACGTTCAGATAAGACTGATCTGGAAGACTTACAGCTTTTCTTCCTCCCACAGTGCAGGAATGTGTTTCTTGCTGCTGCATGTTAGGAAAGAATTAATGGTGTTAAAAGCTCCTGGTCTCTTACACTATATAAGCTGTGGTTATGGGATGTAGCTGGAACTGGTGGAATCTTTTCAGGTCAGACTACTCCCTTCCTGTTTTGACTGACAGGGCTGACTCCTCCTATGGCGACTTCCAGATAGGCAGAGACAAACTGGAAAAGCTGTGCGGGCTCTCATAGCATGGAGGGAACCTTCCTGCCTGGATCTGTGCCCTCGGAGAGGCAGAGCTGGCAGAAAATTCCCCAATCTTACAGCTGTGCAGCAGCTATTTGACCCATAGTGTCGTGCCCAGGGTTGCAGGTGTATGCACATGCGTGTGCATACACATTTAGACATGTGTGCATTGAAGCATCATCCTTCGTGTTCATTCGGTGAGCTCAGGGGGCGCCTGTGGCTGCCTTTCTTCTGTGTTCTTCATGCCTTCCCAGAGGTCCTGTGGGATTTGTCCTGTAGGAAGTGACTGAAGACTTTAGTCTCAGATGGTTTGGCAGATTGGTGGACAAAGCATGTTTGCTAACGCAGCCAGGAGAGTACTGGTGTCATTTTTCCTTGCCATACTTTACCGCTACCCCAAAGCCCAGGACAAGGATGTGCGTATGGCTCTGATGCATGTTTGGATGGTTTGAAATTCCTTTTACCAGCTGAATCCCAAACCTTACACCCAGGTTTCTTTTCTCTTTTAAAACCCTTCTAACACAGAAGTAACCCCAGCCTGGTTTTCTTGACAGTGTTTCTTGCACTGTTTGAATGTGAGGGAAGGCTTTGTCTGTATTGTGTAACCTGTGAGCATCAGGGCTAGGTCACAGTAGGATGACAAGAACCATGAAGTATTAACCAAAAATGTAGTAGTTCAATGCAATTAAGTAGATTTTAATGTGTTTTTATACTGGTAGATCCTTCACTGAGAGCACTTAAAATGTTTTAAGTACTGAGTGACTTTTGATTGACGCATTTGCCACTTGAACTGCTGTCGCAGCAGGAAGAGCTGCTACGTGCCTTTCGGGTGCAGAGAGCTCCCCAAATGGCTTCTCTTATTCCAGCAGCTATGATGCAATGAGCCTGATCTCTGGATATAAGTAGGAGCAGTGAAAAAAAATGGGTGGATAAACGGTCAGGTGAAAAAACCCCACCCCTAAACAACAACAGTGTGGTTGCTTAACTAACAATGAGCACTTACCTTGTTGCAAAATCCACGCTTCTGTCCAAGCGGCTTAATCCACTAATCCCATTTTAGATCAGGGGTTTGCATTACTTGACGCCATTCTCCATCCTTTCCTTCTTGCAACCCAGATGGCTCCTTACAGACCTTGAGCTGGTCTTCCAGGTGCTGTGTACCCCTTCCCAGGACAATGAGGCTGCTCTGAATTGCAGCCCTGAGTTTGCAGGTCTCTCGTGCTTCTGTGAACTGGGAACCTACTGTAGGTTCTGCTGATTGCAGGGATCCTCCTGAGCAGGAAGAGTTTTCCCCGGGCGTTCAGAACTGGATTGCAACCAAAGACACAGCAGTTTGAGGAGGGAGTAGGGCTTCAAATGAGCTCCCTGTCTTTTCTCTTAAACTTTCCCTTGAGGAAGGTGTTTTCAGGCTCAGGCAAGCCGGTGCTACTGAGCATGGGACATGGAAAGGGAGGTGAACTGTTTGCTTTTACTGCTGGAGCCCCTGTGCAAACAGAAGCGCGGTGACTAACACACCAGACCCTTGTAATGTTGCAGTTTCCCACGAGATGAATGTGTGTCTCCACAGCTCTGTGAGGCTGCCCTGAAGCACCGTCACGAGGCTGATGCTGAGAGCTGCGCAAGTGCAGAAGCTTGCCTTTTGCTGGGGTTTTGAACGGCATGTCGTCCTTTTAACATCTGCCCTCTGTCTGGTTAAAAGGTGCCAGGTATCAGGCCAAATGGTGGTTTTACTGGGAAATGAGCTGAGCCTGGGAGGAGGGCTCCTTTCCCACAAATGCTTCTGGCTCCTGTCCAGCAAGACGTGCCTGTAAAAAATTACTTTTCTCGTAGGGAGCGTGGCATGGCACTCAACCTTGCCCTGTAGACTTGTGGGGCTTTTTGAGGTTCTCACATGCTGTGCTTCTCTCTGGTTCAGAAAGCTGCACATTGGTGGTCAGCGTGCCCTGTGCTTCTTTCCCTCCCTCCTGCTGTTTGGTTTTCGGCAAGAGGAGTATTCCTTATGGACTGGGCTCTGAGCGTAACTGGTGCCTCTCAGCTGAGAAATGCCAGGGCGGGTTACCTCTTTCTCAATGTATTTTTAGATAGTGGTTTTTCTTGCCAGTTTGGCGTGGTGATGCCTTGACCAGCCTTGCCCCCATGAAGATCCCATGAAGTGGGATGAGCTGGAAGGTCTCAGGGTCTTCCCAGCTTGATGGCCTAACCGTGTTGCCCACTGTTCATGATACTTCAAGTCCGAACTCATAAATGTGGCTCTGAAAGTTGCAGACAGCACCACCCCGCCCTGCTTATCAGGTCTTTACTCTTAAAATACCACCCCACCCTTTGGGATCACTGATAATACCAACCCAATCCACATTTTTTTTCATTCTACTGCAATCCTGGTATGTCCGTACAAGACCCCTTCCAAGCTTGCCTCGGAGGTCGAGTCTTTCACACACATCCTTATGAAAACCTCATGATACAATGATGCCAGCAGAGACCTTTGCTTTTAAGAGTGTGGCTGCATTGCAGCTGGGAAACTAAGGGGATGGAGGAGAGGGATGAAGGAGCAGAGGGTCTGTATGTTTTGCAGTAGGTTGCTCCAAAGCTGCTGAGGCCATGTGCAGAAACTTGTCCTGTGCTGATGCTGAGGGCTGTTTGCCCAGTAAACCTGCGCTGTTGCCTGATGTTAATCTCCACCAAGGGAGCAGCTTCTTGGCCGTCTTGCTCAGCTGCACTCGAGATGTGTGTCTCCAGGTGCCAGCGTCTTGGGTGCTGAGCTGTAGAGACAGACTTTGGGTTTGAAAAGCTGCTTGCACGTGGTGTTGTTTACTTCTGCTGCAGTGTTCGTCACCTACCTTCTACAGTGCTGGGAATCCAGCTTGCGGGGGCTTGGGGAAACCAGACTGTGGGCTTCAGTCGTCTATTTATGCAAGATCTCTTTTTGAGCTCTCCTGCCCAGCTCTGCCAGAGGAGCTACTCATTGACACAGCTGCTGGAACACAGGGGCAAGGGGAGCAGATTCCTGCAGTGCCTCCGTTGAACATTCCACCTCTTTGCACTTCACGGGACATTGTGTTACTTAAGATTTCTTCTGTTATGTTTCCTTTTGGACACTGTGTACTGACAGCAGATGCGGGATTTTTTCTGGGGGAAGAAGGAGCTTTGATACTGTGATTGCACAGATTGCAGAACTCGAGATGTTGGCCTCCAGTGAAGGACCCTTGACTTGGGCTGGTCTTCACTGCCATGTTGTGAAACATATTGTGGCAGGATTGCCTGTTGGGCAGGGTCCACCTCTTGCCGTCTGAGGCACTGTGAGATCTTGGGCATGGCTGTCGGACATTGGCTTAGGACAGCTTGGTTTTGCCAGATCCAGCTGTTGGGGGACCATGGTGAGGAACACTCAGTGGGTTGTCACCTAAGGGGTCCAATGTCCTAAACTTGGATGTTGGTTTCTGGGTGCTTCTGCAGGTCTGTGGGAGGTGGTGGGTCGTTGTTCCTGCTCTCTGGGACAGCAAAAGGTAGTCAGCAATGAGGTCTGCATGAAAAACTTGGAGGCAATGCACTGTATCCTTCAAGGCTTGGGGGAAAGAAGCAGCAGGAGGCACCTAGGACTTATCCATGAGCTGCCAGTTGCTTTACTTATGAATCCCCTGGAAGAGCTGTAGTTTTGGTCCTGGCTGGTGTGGAGCTACTGTGTGTCCCTATGTAAGGAGACCGAATCAGGGATGGGCTCTGGCTCCAGGATGTCTGGCACAACCTCTCTTTGTTTTCTACCCAGGACGCCTTCAGCGATCTCGCCTTGTTCTTCTATGACAAGCATGGTGGGGAAGTGATTGCAGTTTTGTGGAAGCCTTTGAGCTTTCAGCCTCAGCCTTTTAAGGTGAGTTCCTGACTCTACTTTAAGCTTCGTGTTGCGTTTATGCCCTGAAAACCTGTGGCACTTTTTTTCTGCCTTGTAATTGCTTTGTCTAACTCTCATCAGCTGCAAAGACCTTTGACAAATGGAGCTTATATTTCTGTCCCTTCTTAGAAAGGGTGAAACCAAGTCAGGGCTGTGGCCACAGTACCCCCAGTATCAGCAGAACTGAGAAGGGAATATGTGTTCCCTGATGAGGCCTAGCACCATAATAATGGATCAGAACAGAGCTCTCTGTCCCAGGTGCTCTTCTGTGGTCCCTCCTGGGAGGCAGATGATGCCTTGTTTGCCAGAGACTTTCGGTGTGTGCAGCAGGCCATCCTGTTCTTGTGGCTTTGGGTCTTTTACCCAGAAATACCCAGCCTGCAAGAAGCTGGGGTTGCAAGCCTAGGTTCATACTGCCCAACTCTTATCGATGTTACGGAGATGTTTTCCAGCTACCTTGTGTGGGTTGGCAAGCTCTAGAGGGTGGTTAAGCTAGGTGTGAGGCATGCTGGAGTGATTCACGCTGCTTTCTATGAAGGAAAGACGCAAAGAAACCAGTGACTCATGGCTCGGAGTTGGCAGCCTCTTCTGCTGTCAGTCTCTGGGTGATTTATCTCCCTTCTCTTCATGGCCAGAGGGCATTGGCCATTCAGTTCAGCTGCAGTTGTGAAATGCAATTATTCACAGGGGTGAAATGAGAGGATGAGATGCTTGCATCTGAGCTGAGTGTGGCTTGATTAAACATAAGGGTTTTTTTCACTTGTGGAGCCAGAGATCTCTTCCCACTCAAGGTCTTGACACCCAACAACAGCAGAACACAGCCCAGGCAGCTGTCACTCAGGGTCACAGTGTGGTCCCTTTTGCGTACCCTGTCTGCTCTGCTTACATAGGCACCACCATGCTCCTGCCCACTCTTTTCCCATCTCCACTGTGCCCTTGGCCATTGCTTCTCTCACTGCCTTGTGGTCTTTGGACTGTGGGTAAACACTAAAAGGGGCTGGAAAGTCCACTCTTGCAGCTTATTAGCTCTAATAATGGGCAATGATGGTGTTGAGAAGTGAAGCTTAGGAAACTGGGTGTGGCAGGGGCTGGATGTGATGAGACAGGAGAACAATTTACTTCTGTTTGCAGCTTGCAGAGGTTGTGAAGCAGCTCTGAGCAGGTGCTCCCATTTGCACAATGTTTGTGTGTGTCCTGCAGGTCTCCAACGTGAAAGGAAGGAAGGTGACAACTCTGAACAATGAGCTGGTCTGCGTTCCCAATGTGGAGGCAATTCTGGAGGACTTCGAGGTTTTGGGACAAGGCCTGGTCAAAAGCGTGGAAGCTCGTACAGAGAAATGGACTATCTGAGGGCACTGAGAGGTGTCAGAGGGACCTGTCCTGAAGCAGAGTTTGTTCACTCTGGGACTGTTCCTTTTTATATATCAGTCCTAGGAAAGGCTTTCAGCTTTTAAAATCCCAGAACTGTGTGTTTTACTCTATTTATCCTTATATGCCTGTTGAGAAAAGTGATGGCACCTGGTATGGTTTACAAGAATACAAATACCTTTTTATTTTGAAGAAAATATAAAGTTGGGATAAAGTCTTTGGAAGTGTTCCTGTTCATTGTAGGAAACAAAGCTGTCTTCCCGTGAAGATGTCAAGGCCTGAACATGCTGGCTGAGGTTTGCAGTGAGGAAGGCAGTTTCCTAGTTCAACGGAGAGTTCATGGCAGCAGTTGACAAAACCAAAGAAATAATGAGCCATTTAAAAGTGACCAGGTTATTCCCCTCAGCTCTGGTGAGACACATCTGGCATGCTGTGTCTGGTGCTGGGCTTGCCAGTAAAAGAGGCAGGAACACACTGGAGTGAATCCAGTGAAGGGCAACGAAAATAATAAAGGGTTGAAGCCTCTGTCATGTGAGGAGAGGCTGCAGGAGCTGAGGTTGTTCAGCCTGGAGAAGGCTCAGGGGGATCTTGCCAATGCGTATAGATACCTGATGGGGGAGTAGGGAAGATGGAGCCAGGCTCTTCTCAGCAGTACTCAATGATGTTATGAGACGAGTAAATTGAAATGCAGGAAATTTTACTTCAGACACTTTTTCTGTATCATGAGGGTGGTTGAATACTGGCACAGGTTGACCAGGGAGGTGCTGGAGTCTCCCTCCTTTGACATATTCCAAACCCAACTGGATGTGGTCCTGTGCAGCCTGCTTTAGGTGACCCTACTCTTAGCAGAGGTATTGGATTAGTTCTTTCATGTGCAATGATCATGGAGACTCGTGATGGGGAAACAGAGGAAGCGAATGCGCTAATCCTGTCCCCTCTTCTGATGGAGGTAGCATACATGTTCCAACAGCAAAGTGTGGGTGAATCATATAGAGAGTAAATGAAACAGGCTTGGTTACAGCAGATATCGCAGAAAGCGAAAACAGATCAGGCTTGGAAAGGCAAGTGGATGTTCAGGCAATTTGATAACTGTAGACAGTTGTCACTTGGTAAAGAGCATTTCAGATGCAATGTTAAGTCTGTTGCTTCCAGACCTATGGGCCTCTCCAGCTGTTGGAAGCAGGTCTGAGGCTTTGTGGTGGAGATTCACAACTTATTTTTCAAATTTTTTCTCTGAAGTATTTGAAAGAGGGCTGTGGCAGAGATGTGGCATTGGGCTGATGCTGCCTGCCTGGTGCCCGTTGATTTAGTGGTTTGACACACAGTGTGTCCTGTGGGGTAGATATGTGTGGCAGCATCTCTGTTTTTAGGATGTATCTGTAATATTAAAATCGCAGTGAATGTTTTTCTCTCTTCCCTGTACCGGTGGCTGATGGAGGCCGCAGGTCAAGTCCTTTGCCCATCTACTACTTGCAAGAGCTTTTTGAGTACACCTGAAGTGAAAACATTGAAAGCACTTAGTGGGCAAAACAGATTATCAAACCTGAGAACAAAGCAGCGCTTTCTGTTGCTGCTGTGACCGGGGCAGCCGAAGAAGCTGCTGACAGGTCCATTAGCAAATAAGATGCAGGCAGTGATTTCGACAGGTTTCAGAAGCAGTTAATTAAGGATTAATTTTTAAGCTTTTCTTTGTTCTGTTTTATTATCCTCTAGATGTTGGAATCGCCCAATCTGCCTTCAGCGATGGCTGTAATTTTCCTCAGTAGTCAGATTATCCCTTTTTGTGCCTATCTGCCTTTTCTCCGAATCTCCAGTTTGACACTGGGATCCTGTACATTTGCCAATGCATCTGTTGGACAAAGCTCCAGTTGCCGCACCAGTTGCTTGTGCCAGAGCTCTGCCTGTTCACTCCACGCCCTGTCCTGCTCTTGCTGCTCCCCTTGCTGTATGTTGTGGATGTAAATGGTTTTGGGCCAGGGTGCTCTCCTCACTGTATATATCAGTGCTTTTCCCTAGGGCAGAGGTGTGTGCTGAACCCCGTGTTGGCTTGCAGGGGAGCAGAGCTCCTCCAGCCCCACTGCTGCACCAGGTGGATGGGAAGGTCCTGCTCCCCTTTCCCCAGGGCTGTCATGGGTTGCAGCCCCTAGCTGGGTCATCCCCTGCCTGGCAATATTTACAGAAAGGCGGTCTCTGCTTTTGCTGCTGAGCAGTGATGTGGTCCATGCCCAGCCCAGCTCCCGTGGTAGGGTATCTTGAGGGGTATGCAAAGGATATACTCTAGGTGTACCCCTGAAGCACCTCCTTATCTGCTTTTGTTACGCTGTAAGATACTATATGGCTGCTCCTTCTCGTTTTTGCCTTTAAAAAGGTGTCAAACTGCATAACTTCAGTCTACTGTGTCCTGAGTGTCCTCTCTGCTTCTCCATCCTTGGTAGAACACTGCCATTTGCCGCTAGCAGCAAAAAGTTTGGGCAGTGTCCAGGCTAGCCTTCTGCAAAAATAGCTGATGATAAATGAACTCACTTGTAATCAAACACTCCTACAAGTACCAACCTCTTGGTGTTTCACAAGGTAACGTCACTCTGCTCAGCAGCCAGATGTGAGCCTAGGCCAGGCCTATGCTGCAGATGTTTGCTGGTGTAAAGCTCCATTTCGGTGACAGATAATGGTACCTCAGCAAAGTCTTGAAATAAATGCACTTGAGACTGGCAAAACTAACCGCTGTTAACCCAGCTTACATCACCTGGAGGGAATATATCTGTGTCAGCAAAAGTTACCCAAGTAATGTGTTATACCAGCTGTGCTCACAGTGTTTCTCAGGTTGCCAAAGCCTTGGTTGATCCGTGGGCTCCTGCCTCCTCTTTAACAGGACGAGTAACTCCCCAATACCCAAATCCCCCAGTATCCAAATATTTAAAGTCACCTTTTAGCCATTCTGGAGCCCTTGTTTG
>VWYH01008145.1:262563-279882 GCA_013399365.1 Pampusana beccarii | reverse complement strand
ATATTCTCTTTCATTTTTGCATTAAACATAAGCTACCAATACTGGAAAAGCAGATTTATTCTACTGTCCACGTTAAAAATTCTCTCACAAATCTGCACTTTATAACACCACTTTACATAACACGTTCTGTTTGCTCCTTTAAAAAGGTTAATCTGCTTAGTGTGGAAGATTGGAACATTTGGTTTATCAACAAAACACTGGAACACAGGAGGCCCTGTCCCTACTTCAGGGAGCTGATATTTTAACACGGGTATCAAAAGCTCCCCAGGGTTTATCAACAACGTTAAAAGTTTGAGTAATACTCTGTATTGTTCTAAAGGTTTTTACACTTTGAAAACGAACGTAAACAAGCTTCTCTCACTGTGATGTGAAAATGAATACGTTACTTGTTGTACCAAGAAAAGGAGAGGGAATTCCAGGTGAGCAGACAGATTGAAAAAAAATGGAAAAGAACAAATGAGAAATGAGATTGCCAAGAGCAAACTCGACTGCACTTTGAAGGTGAGGAGTTTGAACATGATACAGAAGGAGCAAAGCCAGAAAACAACTGAAGGAGGGAGGGACTTGGTGAGATTACTCTCCATGAGATCAGCATGAGGAAACGTTCCTTTAATCTCTCAAATACTTTGCTGCCAAAAATTGGGCAATGGCAAAACACAGAGTTGCAAATTAAGAGGTTGCTGCATTTTTTGATGAAAAACTATAAGGGCTGACAGGCAGGACTTTTTATCTGAGCATGATTTGCTTTCAATTATCATCGAGTTCTAATGTATTCCCAGTCAAAACAGTGCGAGGTCCAGAATTAAAATTACCCTGACAATGATATTTTTAAAAGAGCGTAACCACACAGCGCTCCTATCTGAATGTGATTCTAAAAATCTGAGGCAGCATCGGACATTCCACTACCTGCTGAAAAAGTGGGTTTAGGTTTATTTTCTGTCATTTCTGCTATTTTGTAAACGTTCAGGTGTTTGTCCAACCTTCCGGATGAACACAACAGCCCTGCCACGCACGCTTCTCAGGTATTCCCTGCACACTCTGCTGCCAGGATCTGCAGGGACTTCCGCTGAGCTTGATTTGGGACTGGTACCGTGCCCTCCTTCTCCTCAAACTCCCTCACTCCCTTGACATTCTTTTGGAATCAATTTAATTCCTTTAATATCCTGACTTCAAACAGCCCCTTGCCTATTGTGGAGAAGAAAATATGCCAATTTTGGCTGTCACTATAGTATACACAAATGTATGTCCACTGCATACACAGAGTAAATAACAAAGTACATTTGCTATTTACTTTTAAATTAAATTTTAAATCGTTCAGATTTTTCATGCCTCACAACTTCCTGGCGTATCTATTTTCTTTCCAAAACATTTTTATGGTACTCTACTTGAAGCAGCTGGTCGGCCTTTCGAAAAGGCAACTAATCCTAGCTGAAATGATGCAATTTTTTGTAAGATAAATGTTCCTGTATGGTCTTTATTATAACAAAAGAGCTGAGTGATCCAAAAGAATGCAATGTTAACATTTATCTCTTGCGCAGTGACAAGTAGACAACAGGCCTGACGCAAATGAGCCTTCTGCTCAGTGTCGTACTGCCGGAACAGGCTTGAACCCATAATGCCTACAGAGAGAACTACACTTCATGTTTCATATTGCTCAAATTAATACATTTTAGCATAAACATATTAGCGTCGAAAACAAAACTGATCCACGTGTCTTGAGTTTACTGGGCCTGAATTGGTATGTAGACATTTCCTTGCCATATCTTGCATCACCACGCTCCCCCCACTGTCACTTTGCCTTACACGCCTTTCCCATCGGTCTCCATGACCTCCCCAGCCTCCGTTCTGCCCGAGCTTTGCGTTTCTTAATCCCATGCCGACGTGCTCAGTGTTTCACATCATCCATCCCTACTTCCACCTCCCCTGTTTCTCCCTTCTGCTCTCCACTTGTCCAGCCCGACCTCCCTGCAAGGCCACCCCACCGCCCCCCAGCTCCGGCTGGCCCTGAAGATGAATTGGCTCTCCTGGGATCCACCATTACTCTGCTCCTTAACCAGCAAACAAATTTCCAGCAATACGTGACTACCTCTCTGTGAAGCAGTGCTGAAAACCATATTTTACCTGTTTATGGAAATTAGCCCCTTATTCCATTAAGAGTTGCCACTGGTTTTAGGTGGGAGCTATTACTTAAGGAAGGTGTCAAACTCCAGCAAGGAGTCAAACCCCAGCAGATCTTGGCCAAGTTTTCTCCCAAGCTACCCAAGCTCTAGACTGCCCTTCATTGTACCAAAGTGCTTAATTTTTATAACCTTATTAGCTCAAACAGAGCAAAATCTCTTACTATTGTAATTCCACTGTCAGAAGCAGGGAGAGTTGCGCAAGGAGTACACAAAGTAGAACTAGATCGGATAGAAAGGATTTTCCCTTCTGCTTTCAAATGCAGTTGTTTATCCAAGAGGCTTGTTTCGTTTTGTTTTTAAGCATGACAGACGAACAAGGGTTAGAAATGCTAGGCAATAAGGGGCTTATATTGAAAGGATAACCTGTTTACCTCTCAGTATGTTACCACAGAAAAGCTACCAGAGCTTAGATCCAGAGAGGTCTAGTTGGTCTGTGTTGCTTACAGCAGTTGTGCTCCTCTAGTCCACTTGCACTGTTGACATTATTAGTTGGTTACCACAAACTGAACAAATTTCACTGTGCCTCAGAAAACAGATGCATTTAAACTACTTAAACGAATGGTCTTTCAATAAATGCACGTACTTTCACAGCAGAAAGAAGAGGAAATTTGAAAGTAACTAGTCGATCATTACTGTGCTGTCATAACACGGATTAAATCTCTCTGTTTACAGGTGATTTCATTTGGAACTCTTCCCACATCTTTTTTTGTATTTGGTAGACACTGCCTCAAAATTGTAAGCTTTGAGTATTATATGCAGAAAACTGCTTCTTGAAAGTAGTCTTTTATTTCAAAATACACATCCTTTGTACTTCAAACAACAATTTAATAGCAATTCTATCCTGATGGCATATGAGTTTTCCTGCAAGCCCTTCGCCTCCCCAAATGTTATGAAAACTTCATAGTAATTTTGTAAAACAACATCTGAAGTATCTCTTGGACTTGTACCACGATTTACCAGTCTCTGTACTCTCAAGTATTTGGAAACGTTCTTCCATTTGTCTTGGATATAAACACAAAAGAAACAATCCATTATTTAATGCAGTTCAAGGAAAATGACCATCTTCCTTCCCCAACAAAGAGGAATTGTTTATATCTTATACTATTAACTGTCTCAGATCTGCTCATAGTTTTCATTCATGTGTTCATGCCATAAATGAAATTACATACTTCTATATAATTATTTTAATCAAACAGCTATATGTACTACAAAGTTTAATAAGTACTATATTCTCATTGGCTCTTTTTTCACTTACGAGCAGGCTTAAAGTATATGAACTGCACGACTTTTTGATGAAACCAACATGGAAGACATGCTCCAAAAGTGATTTACTGTTCCAGCATTTCCTGGAATTACAGTCCACTCAAAGTACAAGCTCTGAAAAAATACAGGCTGTGGCCACCAAGCCCTCAGCACCCACTGTTTTTCTTCTATGGATCCATTCCCATTGCACATATGTCGCTAACATAGATACAGCCAAAGTTTTCCCAAACTAACCTTTTTCCCAACCTTTTTAGTCCTCTGGTTGTAAAATGTGATACACGCCATGATCTCAATGTTTTCTTTGAAATAATTAAAACAATTCTCACTCCAGCCAGGTTAATCCCACTAAAGGTTTATACCATGAAAGTTAATTCCATGATATCCAGACAGATTTTTCTTTTCCAAAAGGTGCCTCCTAACTGCTCAGATAAAATCACGAACAACAAGGGACTAGATACGAGAAACTCTTACGTAGGAGATAGTAAGCTCTTCCAGGAGGCTGAGACCATGCATTTCTTGAGCAATTTTAACCTCTCAAACTTGAAGGAGCCTGTAAGCTCCCACTGCATAAGGAACTCCTGCCCTTGAGACTCCACAGTAAGCCAATTAATAACCACCTACTTACATGAACAGGGAATGCACAGAATAATTATGTTCCACAAATACACTCTCAAGAAGAACTTATAAGAAGTACAACTTTCTCATTTAGATAAAAAGTATTTTAATTATGTGGTTCAATCGTAATGCATTATTATGGGAAAGCAGTGCTCTGGAGCCAAGAGTTAAGAATCAGATAGGATAATTAAAATCTGACGGCTCTTTAATTCTCTCTCTTAACTATTCATGCTACTAAACTGGTTGAGATATATTTGGAAAGCAGAATTCATTCATCCTGCCTCAGAGCTCTCCGATTTAGACTCTAGCAAAGCCTGATGGAAGACAACTCATTGAGCAGGATAATCAAATAAATTGCAACTCCTCCACTTTTTGTCACCTTGGTAGGAGGGCTTGTACCTTAAAGCCCACCACTAATGGAGTTTGTTTTTCTCAGCTCTTGTATAAGACTGTGCCTTATTTATATAGAACCAAACTAATCAACTACTTTTCAAAGAAACAGAAATGTATAGTAAAACCCTTGTGAATCACAACTGCATTGACACAGCCTTTGGGTTCGTAATTCTTCTACTCAGAACATTTCTGTGAATTGGTGCTGACATGGAAATACTGTCCTGAATAAAACGCCCTGAATATAAGGTCATGGTAGGTACAAAACTTGCACATGGTACGACAACACGGATATTAGGCCATTGTACATACTCTCATCACACACATTCAACTTTCCTGCAAGGTGAACACTCTTCAACCCACTGACTTGAACTTAAAGTGAAATAAACTATCTTGTAAGCAACAAGCCCCCCATGGTTCACCTGACTGTCCTCCCTGTCAAGTTTTGTTGATGTTCCAGTTTTTCCTCTTTATTCACTGAACTCTGTTCTCTTTGTAGGATGGCTGAGGTTTAGGGTCTGACGTGACCCCAGACAAAATTTTGGAAAGTATACTATGGAAATACTGAGGTACACCACAACACATTCTGTCCAGCATTTGCTGCTTTCAACAGAGGTGGCTTGTGAGTCTGTCCCTGCGCTGCCTGAACGCCAGCATTTAAGGTTGTTTCTAAAGGGGCCATGAATCCTGCAATGCAGAAAATCACTTACTCTAGAAAGGCACAAAGCCTTAAACTGAAATTATCGACAGCTGAACGATTTAACCCTCCCATTAGGAGGTTTCCACTGGCTTGCCACACTACAAAGATTTAGATGGTTCTCAAAGTACTTGTGTAACTTTAGCCCATTATTTACCATCACTCTTCTGATTATGTAAAGCTGTAATTTGTGTTAATTTGTATTCCTTTTTTCCACCACTTGTTATATATGAGACTATTTTTGCTCAACTTGTTATTTTTTTCAGCTTTGGGAAAGTAGGCCTTTTGAATCACGGAACATATAAATCAGAGGTTACTAACACTGAACATAATTTACTGTTTTTCTAATACTTTGTCTTAAACTTCATTATGACAGCCAAAAATGACTAAATTCCTGCAATAGGAAATCATACTTCAAACATATTTATATATTTCAATATATTCTGTAAAGGAAAATAATTGCCTATATTTTTAGAAACTAATATTATGTTAATACAAGCTGGATAAGATCTTCAGAATAAAACTATTGTACGGAAGAATTTCAGTTTGAGACACTTCTTCCTTTATATTACATTAAGTGCTTGAGGAATAAATAATTATTTTCATTTTTAAGCTTTTAAAAAAAATTAATTTAAAGAGCTGACAGCTAATTGCATATAATTTGTCTTTGCTCTCTTCTTCCTTCCAATACCATTTAAGGTCTTCTCACATTTCCCAATAGATTAACTTTTCTCAAGTAGAAAGCCCCACCGATCCTACTTCATCACCTATATCAGTTATGAATCCTGGAGGAGACAAGTCAGACTGCAAGAATAAATATAGAGAGCCTGTGAAGGTCTATTCCTAAATGCACTAAAAATCCTTCCAATACAACAAGCTCTTGTTTACAGCTGTCTGCAAGTCCAGTTAAAGAAATATATTTCCAGTATTCTCTATATGGGAAACAAACTCTAAGAAGCTATTTTGAAATCTGTGACTTGCCAAACCAGAATGGCTACGTTAATGTTGCCGTTAATGTCACTGTACTAGATCAAAGAAAGATCTCAATATCAAAGAAATATTGTGTCACATGAGCCCAAGTTCTGCAGCTCTGCAATATTCACACAGAACTGGCATATGAATTATTAGACTTGTGTCAGTTTTCATGTGCTTCCAGAATTCGGTCACATTTTTCCAGTTTCTGTGACTTTCAGTCTTCTGATTTTAGTATTTGTTTCAAAAGTCTAGGCTTTACAGTTTCTTAAATATACACTTTGATATATTCACAAATAAAACTCTTCCAACCTCACAAAAAGGCCAAAAATGTAATGCTGCAGTTTCAACATCTGAAAGTTAAATTAAAGTTACCTCCAAACCTGACTTCTTTCTTTTCTTTAAACATTACTGTGGAAGCCATCAACCTCCTCTGCTGCACCATCCTGAGTACTTTGAGTTGCTGGTAACAAAAACTAAGTAGCCTTTAACGTTTTTTATGAGACCTGGAGTAAACGAAAGAAACAAGTGAACCACATCCTGCTGCCTACCTTTCAAAGCATGCTTTGCCTCTTCTACAGGCAACTACTTATGGGCTTGATGGAAGTTTTCTCTGGATGCCGTAACAGTCTATATGTAATTTAGAAAGGAAAGGCCAAAGGAATAACTCTCCATGATAATGATCATAACACAGGAATCCTTATTCACTAAAATCCTAAGACTTTCCACGTGAAACTACTGTTCTTCAGTGGCCTGGATTCAACTTGCGAATTTTGCAGACTGAGGAAATCTAAATTTAAAAAAAATAACAATAATAATCATGGATTTTCTATTTAAACACAGGTTAAGATGCAAAAGCAAGGTTACTGCAGCTCTTTTTCTAAAGTATCAAATCAAATACAAAGCAGCATAAGATTTTTTTTAATTGTATCTTGACTACCCATCAGAAATTCTTAACAGTATTTAAAAAAATTAAGAATGTACAAAGTTTGCATAGAATAAATCTAAAATAATTTCTAAAGCAATCCCCAAGAAAGGTCTCTCCTGGTACATATCAAGGCATTTGCTTTGTAATCTGTCTCGACGTTGGTTAGGCATTAGCATGATCATCCTTCAGTACAAACAAAATTCTAGCCTTTAGAAAAAATGTGTATGGCACTACACTTCACACTTCTGCAAACATCATTATCATCCACGCATCAGACAAAATACGTTGCAAATTTATTACATTGCCTACAGGAAATCAAACCTATTATCCCGTTATTCAAGTGTTCAAATTAAGTTTCCTTGCAGCTTTAAAATCTTCAGTAGCAGCTTGTATTTAGTTTAAACTTCTGGATGAAGAGTAAATAATTAGCTCTACATAAAAATGGTCACCCTTGGCAAGATGGTGTCTCCAGTCTTCCTTGCATCACACTATTTTTGTTTTTCCCAGACTTCCAGTTGGGAGTGTTAAATACGTGCTTCTATTTATTTCTGCACAGCTATACTGCTCAATAGTTTAGTAACATAAGGTTTGACAGCTGGCTTTTCCAATTAAATTATTTAGATGTTATTACAGGTCAACCATTGTCTCTCCTCTGCTTAAAAAAAAAGCACTTAAACTGTTTTGTGAGGGTAAACACAGCACGGGCTTAAACGGCTTCTGCAAATGCACCACTAACTAGTTACAAGTAAAAGCTTCCCCAGATGTGTAAGATGTAGTACAGTTTGGTTTCCTAAATTCTCTTTGCAAGCTTCTGTGTGAAATGCTATTTAAATACAAGAAACTATTAAAAAACATCTGTAACATTGCCCCTAAAATTAACTATGCACACAAGTCTTCCACTTAAGTTCAACATGAGTCTTTGAACAGTGTACAGAGGAGCTTAACATAAAAACATATCAGAAGGAATTGTATTTTACAAATCAGCATTGCCATCATTACAAATTAGCACATATTTCAAAATCACGTCATTGATTTTCTTTTAAAATATTAAAGATAACAATAACAAAAGCCTCACATACTTTGGAAACTTGTTCTAAACAATTATTGTTAACATTTGCTTTAAACATGAGCTAGAAGGTTCATAACGTTAATAACATGGACGAAAACTCCAAGATCCAATCACATCTTCACAGAAAAAATTCAATTTGCATGAAATGTTCCACGTCTGCTATGGAGCCAAAGGCAATTTTTAGCTTGGTTACATTCGAAAAGGAATCCCTGCGGTCCTGGCCAGCTCCACTTCCCTCTCTATCAAGCTGCATTAAAACAAGCTGGCACATAAAAAGGCAGAGCGCCACATTAGTGCCATCCTCCGCTTGGTTCTCCGTCGCTACTGCCTGCTCACCGAGGACATTTCTAACTTGACACCAGCTACAGGCATCCCTTTTCTAGCTGGCTGAGAGGGGATACGAGAGCGATAAGGGACACAAGCAAACCCCAAATGCTGTGGGACCAGTTAACACAGAGGACACGAAGAGGGATCACAGATCCCTGCAGTGTCGGTACAGGCCTAAATCTTTGTCTAATGAAAATAAGCAACCTTCCTAACCAGAGGGGACTTCCACACTTAAACGCCTGTCAAGAAAGTTACATGTGCACAAATTGGAGAAATAATGTAGAGAGTCTTCTACTCTCTCCCAGCTAAAGAAGCAAAGGTACAAAACCAGTACTTTATTTCTCCTGAGTACATGGTTTGACTGTTGCAGCTTATCATTAGCTATATTGAACAAAGACCGATCAGCCAGTAAATGGAAAATTGCTAGGATGCAAACATTCTGGCAAGATACCAGACTAACAGCTACCGTATAACCACAGCTTCAGCAAAGCAAACTGGGGCAATGGGATTTACCTGGTGTCTCTAGGGAAAGAACAGACCTGTGCTTCCAGATTACCCCAGCACACACTGACCACTTCCCTTCATTCGCTGATGAATGTCCATATCTTATACCTGCTTTGTTAAATAAAACTGTCTACCTTGATAGGGAGTTACAAATCCAGCTTCTTTAAGAAAAGCTCCTAGATGGGAGGACAGTTAGTTTAACCCTCTACA
Source organism: Pampusana beccarii (assembly GCA_013399365.1). NCBI lineage: Eukaryota > Metazoa > Chordata > Aves > Columbiformes > Columbidae > Pampusana > Pampusana beccarii. The sequence goes on along the minus strand of VWYH01008145.1, from coordinate 270,727 downwards.
TTTTAAGGGTGTGGATTAACACCACCCCCCATTTTCTTTTTTTCTGTAGCATTTGCCAAACAATTTCTTAAAGCGATATTTTCAGGTTTGTTTAACTATATCCAGCAATTATTTTATTCCAGCAAAGACAACAATTTCACATCATTAACTCCCCAAACACTAGCTGATCCCTACCACCTTGCATTTATTACTCCCTACAACTATTATTTCTTCAAATCCATTGAAACCTCATTTGTTTCCACGTACGTAGGTACATCAAACTAAGCGGAGCGGAAAAAGGCTTTGGACAAGCAGTCTATCTGAGATGAGAACAAAAGGCCTCTGAAAAGGCTTCTGTAGCACAAGTACTCCATGCCCAGACCTACACCTCCCACATCAGCTGAGCAACAAGCCATCTCCTCAGGGAGTTCAGCAATTCCTCTGATAAAGAAAGTGACAGATATTAGTCTGCTTAACCGGTGCCTTCCGGAAGCATCAAAAGCTCCATTTTGTTGTGCTTTGTCCAAAGGAGAGGGAGCAGTGATGTCGCAGGGCCACAGAAACCTGCTCTACGAACAGAGAAAGTGCTATGCCAAACAGCATTTTAATTTATTTTATTAAAATATTTATCATAAAGGAACTTAATCCAGCACTTGAGCAAAGGAATGAAGGATGGGAAAGGAAGGATGGAAAAACAAGAGGGTGAAGGCAGGAAAGGCATGGCCTGTGCAAGTTAGGAGATCCTGCCACAAATACAGCGTTTTCAGATTCAAGTAGAAGGCTATTGATAAGACGTATTGCAACACAAGTAGGATTCAATCTAAAGATAACTTTTCTCATTAGCTTCACAAGGTGTTAGTCTTTCGCCTTGGTTACAAATTGAAATACAAATTATGCAAAGGTTTAATAATTTTCATAAACTGGACTGATAAGATCCCACATTTCTCACAGCCACGTAACTGGCTCAACAAGTGTCACCCCATGGAGGATCTCAGTACCTCTCCTCCACCTTTCCTTTTTTAACAAAAATAAATAAAAAAAAAAATCTGTAAGATATCATGTTTATTCATCCAGGCAACAGTGTAAAACTAATAATAATAATAATAATAAAAAAAACTTTCTCTCTGGAGACAGAGAAAAAGCAGACAGTGCAGAGATCATACTTTACCTGCTGGTGTCATACCGGGATTTGAAGATGAAAGGCATTTTAGTCAAATAACAAAGCAGCTCCTCCAACAATACAGAAAAGCTAGTCTCGCCGTTTGTTAGTGGAAACAGCTGATATTTAGACAGAAGGTAGCTCTTCTACTGTTTCTCTCTTTCAAACACAACTTACGTTAAAAGCCAGTAACATTACACACTCATGTCCTCAAAGTTAGTAAATGCTGAGCTGAAACAGCCTGCAGAACTTTACATTATCCCCCTATATATGCAACATAATGCAGTCTCTAATTACATGATCGCTGTTTCAACTTTCTAGAGATAAGACTGCGTTACATTGTTTTCTTATCATTAATCAGCGATAAGTCTCCATGTCCTACTCATTTGACCAACCTAGAATACTAATTTTTCCAGTTTCCCTTACTAAGGTTTTAATTATGTTACGCACAATAAAGTTATTCATAAATATTCTAAATCACTTCAGTGAGATGAGGCAGTGGCAAAAGAAGCAAAAAGTTAACAACGACAAGTCCTCATTCCCTGTAGCTGACTTGGTTTGTTCCTTTCTGTCTAGCAATCCTTTTCAGAGCACAGGACACGTAGTTTTGTACTTGGGAAATTCATACTATAGGTACCAGTGATGGCAAACATCAACATGCTAAAACACACACAAACGCACACTTTTCCATACAGGAAACTACTGCACGATTAAGAATGGATACCATGTTATGAGTTAATATTGAAATTTGATTACAAAGTCCAGGGAAAATAAAGACATAACGCAACCACTACTTTGGACAGAATACCTGAAGTACTCACGTAGCCACCAGGAGACCAAACGATGCTATATCCATAGGTGAACTGGAGGAATGCTTTTCCTTGCTAAACATTCAAAAGCAAAAAAGGTGAGGAGAGTTTTTATCTAGAACGCTTGAGACAGTATTTCGATTGTGCCCACGCTAAGAAGCACTGCCATACGAACCTTTGTGTTGTGGTTGTCCAAGGTGAAGCACCTATTAAGCTCAATCTTCTTTGACAACAGAGAGAGGAGAAAGTATTGGCCCTTCCAGGAAAACAAAACAAAACAAAACTGTCCCTTCCTTGCATTTCTGTTTGCAGCATTTTCCTGGCCCTGCCTGCCCGAGTGGACCGGCTAAGTTACCACTTCAATACCTTAGAGAAGAAGAAAGCAAGCTTACAAGCCCCTGCATGACTAAAGTAACACAAACGCAAGTTTTTAGAACAAGGCAACATTTACATCCCACAGGCACACATCAGATTATATAATAGAATTTGTCCCTTGCTTTAAGACCTATAACATCTATTCTCTCCTGACTTCAAGACTTTATTTTTACTTAGCTATAAATAACCTCATATAAATACAGCTGGCCCAGGAGCAACCAGCTGCAATATGCAATTTTTACCGACTTAAATTTTTTATGTTCTTATTCTCTACCTTCCCCTTCCCAGCCAAGATACTTCATTTTCTCTTATGGGCAATCTCATTCTTTCCTTCCTCAAAGCTGACTGAGCTCCACTCCCTCATGTGGGCAACTGAGACTTGATTCAAATACCATGACTGGGTTTACACACCATCAGTATCTGTACTTTCATCAGTACAAACTCGGATATAATCTAAACTTCGAAGTCTAAGCACAAAAAGTTAAAAACTTTATAACTGTGGTACACTTCCTAGTCGTAGAAAATAATAATAGTAAAAAAAGTGAATGTACCCACGCCTCCCCTCATCCTCCACACCCTACTTGGCAGCAAATGTCCTTGTAAAACTATGCTCTGCAAATGTATCTTCCAGTGTTGAATAATCAACAAAACCCAGAAAACTACTACAGTTAATATTTTATATATATATATGTAGATAGATAGATAAAACGTCCTCTTAAATGGACTATCTAAATACTTAATACTTGTGTTAAATACTTTTCCATTCTGACAGGGTATTTTGAAGTCTGACTAAGAGTTATGATTACAGTATTTGAGACAGGCAACTGAAAATGGAAAAGCTAATGCCCATCAGCCTAGCTATTTTCTATATACTGTTTGCATATTAGCATTTCAAAGGATCTATGAATTAGAAATCAGCCATCTCCAGATGTACAGTGGGACTCTGGTTACTCAGAAAAATAAAAAGAAGACAAATTATTTCAGGAAATCCAAGAAAAACGAATCAGTGTTTCAAAAAAATATTTAATGCAATGGTTAATGACTATGTTACTATAGCTTGCAAAATGCTCTTTAAAATTACAAGTGAGGATTTAAAAATGCTCACACACACATTTATACTTACGGCAATGCGCACAGACTCATCTTAGAAATTGCTTGTTATTACAGGGGTAGTCAGCGTCCCTACCACAGCAGATTTCGTGTATTTTATTCCTTCCTTCTACTCACACACACAAAACAATTAATTTAGCTCTTATTCTTCTGTTTCTCAAAACAAATAAGCAATGTAAGGTTACCGTTCAGAAGTCAGCTGGTGTTACCAGAAGTCAGACAGAACACTGATTTCTTGGTGAACAAGTGTTAGTATTCAATCATATTTTGGCACAAGATAGGTCATTAGCAGCTTGACAGTAAAAGCAGAACAGCAGCTTTCTGCAATAAAGACCTACTGTGCTATTTGAATACAAAGCGTGTTTCAGACACAGCAGAAAAACGGTGTATTTTAACAAGAGTTAGAAAATGCACAATTTTCCATTCTGATCCCTCAAACCATAGTTAAGGATACATTACAGAAAAAAAAAACATTTACACAAGTTAAAATGTAACTATCTTAGGAATAGGTTTCTGTTTCGCAAACACATTAAGAACTTTGAATCTTAGAAGGAAGCACTTGGAGAATGCTGACGGTTAGACTTTGTTTTGTTTTCTCGAATATTTGTCGCAGGGAATACAGGCTCTTTAGGAGAAATATGCTTTTTTGTTAGTCCTCATTTTTCCCAGCAGACAATTGCTGCTACTGTCCAGCGTTTAAATGACCTTTGCCCTGCCCTCCTACTTTGTTTCCCTTAGGAATGTCATTCATCCTTTTGTAACACATTGCAACTCATTATGGCCTTATTTTTTCCTGTCACTTTTGTTCTGGTCTTTAAAAGAGAACATATACACTCTTTCAGGCTAAGGAAAAAAAAAAATGAAAAGGAAATCATTAGGACTTGGGAGAATGCTCAGAGACAAATATTCGTGTTGTACACCAGTGTAATCTGAACGAGCTTTTACTCATAAACTTACCAAAGGCAGTCCATGGAGCAACCACAGACATAATGAAATACCAGACTAAAATACAACATTTAAGATTATAATACAAAATTTAAGCATATCTCTATTTTCTCTATTTCTTCTTTATCATTGTTCCCATATTTTCAACATTTAATCACACATTCGTAAGGGATAAAGGGTTGCTCCCCCACCAATCCCAGACCAACCTGTACGTGATCTTCAAACACTCACAACTTTCCTTAGGAACTCCGAATTTATTTAGTAGAGACACAACCCTTACCTACGCTAACAGAGTTTTCACAACATTATCTGCACCATTGCTATTACTGCTTTCGATACACTGGCGCTGAAGAACAAAGACAGAGCTCCCGCTTCCATATCTCACTGATGCAGCTGAGCCAGTATTAGCAAATACTGAAGATTTTTTAATAACCACTCCTCATGTACAGAGAGGTACAGCATGTTTCTTTGAAAATTTCTTTGAAAAAGTACCTGAAAGGAATAATTTTAACTCGAGAGTTCAAAATACAAATGACCTCCAATTTCCTCAACTACTATGCAATAATGGCATTTTCACAGCCAGCAATACAGGCTAATAAAACTCGCCTTGAACACAGTTCTTTGCCTAAGAGTAGTAAAGATATTAATAATGAAATACAAAAACATCCAAAGATTAGAGGAAAATGGCAACTGCAAAAGCTCAAAACGTTAAACTAACCTAGAACTCCTACATATTGAAATATCCTTCAGTGATCAAACCTGACTCTCAGAAATATATTGAGTAGGGATACAAAGATTACTGTGTTTTGAATAAACCTTTTTAAAAATAAACATTACATACAGTTACGAAAAATTACTGTTACAAAAATGATACAAAACATTATTAACAACACTGTTCACACTGACATTTTAGTCAACCCAGTGAGAAAGGCATGACTGAAATCTGTGCCCCAAAAAAAAAAAAGATGTGGATGAGGAGACACTGAAAAGAATCAAGATTACAACCATCTACTGTGAACCAGCAACCCCGGAGGGAAAAATGTTTCTTCGCCTTTTCTTTCAGTTCTCCAGATATTTTTCCCCATGTCTACGCTACACACTAGCAAGAAAAATGAAGTCTTTGTTTCCTGTTTTCCTTTTATTTATAGTTCTGTGGCTCCAAAAGCTCGCAGCCTCACGCAATGAGAACTGCCACCAGAAACATTACAACATCATGTCACATCACACAACAAGGTACTTCCATATCACGTCAAAACGCCTGCTGTGGAAAACCAGAGTCCTCTCTTATGAAAGGGGAACTGATATGTTGAACATGGTATTTCATTCTTCATCCTTTTTCTGTCCTGCTTTTTTCAACCTCACTTAATAACACAGCTGCCAGTCAGTGTACCAGAGTCCCCAGCGAGAGGGTTCCACACAACCGCCTTAGCTGGTTCCTGCCGCTGAAGCTCACATTGAGATTTAAAGTGGGCCCCCTGCAACCCATCCAGAATCCATTCAGAACATCGCAGCTTCTGCAAACAAATAGGTGCAAAGATCAGCCCAAAGAATTGACAGCTTTGCCAACTGGCTCCTCATTCCTCAGCCTGAAACCCCTGGCAGTTTCGCAGAGCTGCTCCTCCTGTCTGCCTTGCCGCTGCCCGCCGGGGTGAGCGGTATTTACCGTCTTGCTCTTCAATCACAGGGCAACAAATGCCAGCGCAAGTTAAAAGGGGACCAATTCCCATCCCAACAGGAGTATTTGAACTACTGTCTTCAGGGGAAAAATTCAAATAGCCTCCTACATATTCACCATAACTCGACGTAAGCGCAGCTTTAGTAAGAGTAGCTTTAATCTTTTAGACGCAACAGCGAAAAGCTCCAGCCGCCTCAGAGGAGCGGCAGCCAACAGCCTGACAGCGGCGTGCCGCTTCTCTCCAGCACACAAACCTGCTCTTCTGCAAGTTTTCTCTCCGGAAAACTGCTGGGCGCTTTAATGCTGTAGCACAACAACGCCAGTCACACTCTTCGAGTGCATCGTTTCACTTCAGATTAGTAGGAACCAAGGAAAAAAAAAAGAATTTTACAGATACAGTCTTAAATTTAATGTTCATACATGAAAATTTGGGGTTAGATGCGCATGGACCTCAATGCTTGCAAAACAGTGCAAAGACTGCATAAGAGGGAGGTGCAGGGGATGGTTATACCCACTCCTGCAACTGAAGACAACTCTGCCTAACTAGTAAAAATTAAAGTTTTAGTCCTTCTGGCATGGAGATGAGGGAGGACTAAACTCCCTTTAAATAATACTGCTTTTACAAATTTATATGGCTTACACCCTGTGATTGCTTTTAATCAAATCAAATAATTGCTTTTAATCAAAAATTAGGAGTTTTTTTAAAAAATAAATATAATTTTTTTTCAGCACAACCCTACACATAAGGTAACATACACACAGTACATCAGACAAGCAGTAATTCTAACCACATTTACTGTGATTCGAACTACACTAAATTTTTAGATTGCAAAAGCTATAACCAATTAATATAGTTTTCTCCTTAAAGCACCACATCTATTTTAACTACCTCTAACAACGAAAGACTTTTGCCTACTACCGGATGACAAATAAAGTAAACTAAAACCACAAAAATGTCCAATTAAGAAGACCTGGGAAATGAAGGAACTCCCATCGATTTGTTTTATTCCCTTACTAGAACAGGTACTTTTGTTAAGTAAAACACTGGGCAGAAGTAAAAAACAAACTGTATTGTGTCAGGACATTTTACAACAATTAAGAAATTTAAACTAAAAAAAGAAAAACAACTAAAAAGTCAATCTGCTTTAGCCTTGCCTGCTAGAAGTCCCCAGTACTTAGGAAAGAAGTCTGCTTTTGAAGGACAAGATGATAGCATGGGCCATACAGCCAAAAGACTTTTCCAATTTTTCAATGAAGAATGAAGAAGAAATTTGAAGAAAAACCCTTATTTAAAAAAAAAAAATTACTTCAAAAGTGAAATTTACCTAAAAAAATTAGGGGGTCATTTAAGAGGTTCTCACGGAACAGAGAGATTTCTGACTTAGGGGATTTAGGGGCTTTACATCAAGTAGCAAATGAGCTCAAAGAAAGAACACCCTCAGTTTAAACAAAAATATTGGACACCACAGCTCATGCTAAATATTTACAGTATCAAAATTTGCCTAGAGGCACCCAAAACATTCACTCTTCTTCCTATTTTAGATATTTGTAGTTATCCATAATAGCATGAGATCCTAGTAGTTAGACTTCAAATAAGGAAAGCAAAACCTTTGAATTTTATCAGTCTCGTGATCATCTGTAGTGACCACGCATCATGTTTCTTGTGCTCCCTCTGGTCACTTGAGCAAAATTTGGTATCATCTTTAACGCCATACTCTGAAACAATGCATAAACACCGATTTTTTTGAAAGATTATACTACAGAATTTTTAAAACTAAGATGATAACCTACACAATGGTTACTTCAACTCTTCCTCTTCCATAGGATAAATCCTTCTGTATTTATCCTCCAGACTGCATTAACTAGCCACAAATAACGCACCAGGCTCTGCAGGTAAATCATGCTTATTACTGATAATTTAAGAATATCTGGCCTTCAAAAAAGCTCAACGCCAAGGGAAGAAAAAAACCCCAAAATAATATTTTTGCAAATGGTAGCAAACCAATTAGAACAAACCTGTTTATCTACCACATATCTTAGGAAGCAATCAATACAAAGTTAAATATTTACAGCTAAACTCTCAGAAAAAAAAAAAAAAAAAGAAATTAAACA
>VWYH01008145.1:237568-262558 GCA_013399365.1 Pampusana beccarii | reverse complement strand
AGAGAAATTAAGCAGGCAGAGAAATTTGATTCTTTGCTATTATGTATTATACAGAAAACTTTACGTCGAAACTTGCTAGAGTCTTGTTTTCCTATTTTTACTACTACTGTGAGGTACCGCACTTAACCCACTGCATGCTCTGCAGTGATCTTCTACCTATCATGCGACTGATTAAGGTTTTACCGATCTAAGCAGAATAAATCAAAACACACATGTATCCAAGGTTTTAAAAACTGTACTGTAAGATGACATAATGCAAGGAACTAAGAATTACAGAGGAAAAAGGCTGAAGACAAGACCGTATGCAAGTTTAATTAAAAATTCGAGGTGAATACTCAACCGCATATTAGTAAAGCTGTACACATACAGCTAGAATAAGAATGAGAGCATTTTTCTGTTTACTGAATGTATAATAGAAACACTTGAACATTAATTAAAAAGCCATTCACAAACACAGCACCCTATACAGTTAATCTAATTTATGCTAAAAAAATCTGATTTATATTGCTATAATCTACAAGGGGTTTGTAACCAATTTTGTCAAGACTTGCCTACGTTCTTTTGAAACTCCACTTGCCATTGGGAAATTTCTATTCATTCCATTTCATCAGTATGAGGGTTTCCATTTCAACAAGCGCGTAGATACAATCTTTAAGAACTCATTTATGAGTAAACAACCTTAATTTCTTGTGTTACAGAGTTCAAGAGCAAGATATATCATCTGAAAAATACCACACAATATTCTAGCATAAACACCATCAATATGCAATACTTCCACGTTTGAGATTTCTTATCTGTTGTACCCACAAAGGAGATCTAAATGTGTTAGAAACAAAATGTTTTGTAAGTATACAAATTATATGTGCTCGTTCCATTAAAAAAGAGAAGGAGATATGCAGGGGTTTTTTGAACGACAAATTTCCTACAGAAAACAGATCTGCTCCACTTGATACTTGGAAAAAGATTTTTTTAAAAATCAAGTTAGGCCTCAAAATACAAGTAGAAAAATCATGTTCAAACAAAGCAGCTCTACTTCTGTTTGCTCCTACTAGTAATCAAATTAATTGCTTTAGTAATGCAAGTCCACCATTGCCATCAGTAAATTACAATTTCAGTAACAAATACCTTCTTACGTAAAACCGTACTACTTTTAAGACTTGCTTTGGGTGTAATTTTTTTTTGTTAAAAGTTTAGCATAAAATAAAGCATATTTCATGTATTTAATACATTAAAAATAATTGACTTCAGCAAGCCTTCTGCAAATTACAACTGATAGATCTAATTGCAAAAGATAAAGAAACGCGTTATTTCTCTTTTAGGGCACTTGGATGTACCTTCACTCCAACAGCTAAATGCAGCACAAGAAAATTTCTGACCCCCGTCAGTCTTGGATACAAATTAAATAAGAAGTGGAAAAAGTTTAGAAAAAAAAACCAAAGTGCTATATTAACTTCTCAGATCAAGAACTAATGACTAATTCATCCTCTCTGGAAGACATAACTCCAGCATGTAAAATGTTACTGCCTCTATTTTCTACTCCACTTCCCTGTCGAAGATTGTTGTACATTTGGCAAGGACAGGAGGAAAAAAAAGCCCCTGTGGTAGCTCATCAGCAGGCATAGCTCAGAACCTGCCGATGGGCCTGAACTGCCTTTGTCAGTAACCTTCAGCTGAAGGCAGGAGTGATAACAGTTTAAATTGCCACAGATAAACCTGTCAAAGATCATGATTCAGCTCACAGAAGGACTCAGTGATTTGCCCACCCGTCACATTTCAGCTTAAGAGCTGGAACTTAACAGCATCTCAAAGTCTTAACTACAACATAACATTCATTATTGCATTTTATTATTGAGGGCAAAAAAAAATAAAGTTTCTGAATTAATGCTATAATGTTCAGATTTTTGTAAGTGCTTCCAGGTTTTTTCGTCTTTTCCATAATGCAAAACTCCACCCAAGCCTTCAAAAAGCTACAAAACCTCCACAGCTTACCCAGAATACTCTCTCTTGCAAGATACAAATTTTATGGAATTCAAGCACTGCCATACTTTAATATGGCTGAGCAACCTTGACCACATGAACCTGAACTGAAAGAACACTGTTAGATTCACTCTAAAGCTGCGATACAAGACCATCTAATTCAGCAAATTCAGCTGGAGTTGACTCTTTTTCCCCAAAGTAGTACTTTCAGTTTGCTTTTCCTTTCAAAAGTATGAGTCCATCAGCAAACTAAAACAAAACAAAACTGATAAATAGAAACCAAAAAAAAAGAAGCAATAACCTTAGCTGTGAATAAACAGAATAAAGTTATACAACTACCATAAAAGAGTTTGTTGGAAATAGCATTGGACGGAGATTAACCTTGCCCACTATTTCTCTTTTCATCTGCCCATGAAATAAAAAGCATATTTTTTTTTTGCGTTAAACAGATCACACTATTTAATTTCACAATATAACATTTCGTTATTTGCTCCAAAAACAAACCACATTTATTCAATATGTGTATTTGAGCTTATCGCGGCAAAAAGTATACTAGGGATGGTGATTCACCTCTATTGGTTTCTCAAACAGTGAAAGATAACAAGAAAAAGGCACCTTATAAAGATCCCAGCCACACTGTGTAGCACTAGAAAGATCTCTGCACGTATGTAAAACCAAAGAAAACTGCCAATATGGTAGAAAATACACGAGTGTAGGACAGATAATGTATTAAGAGGTATCTTGAACACTGGCTGAAAACAAAATTATGCCAATATTTATGAATGTATGAATACACTGACTACTGAGTATAGGAGTAAGCTGACAGTGTCAGTGTGCCTCCACCTGCACTCACATACTGAACTGAAATCAACTTTCTAGTACAATCTGTTATTTGTTTGAAAGGAAATAATGGGCTTCAATCATACCTCTGAAAGAACATGTTCTTTTCACAGCTTGCTATACTTACCACAATGGACGGTAAGATAAACTACTCTGACAAGAAGGTTTAACAGAGAAGGAAAGTTAAAAAACAAATGACAGGTATTTAAAACACATCTTGATTATGGGCAGAATCACATTCAATCTAACTCTCTTTGGAAGTACTTCTTGAGAATTACAGCTCTCACCTCCCCATCTGCTGGAAACACAATCTACATGGCAACCCAAATCGTTAAATAATATATTTTATAAAGTATTTTGGTATCTTAATACAATCTTTCTATCAAGGGCTCAGACTAGAATGGAGAATCCAATGGCAAGAAAACAAACAAACCAACCCACACAAACCAAAACAAAAACCCCAAACCAAACAAACACACGCACCAGGAAAAAAAGGTCATTCTTTAGATGCAGATATATTTTTAGGTGAAACTAGTAAAATACTATTTCTTATCCCTCAATCCAAAAAACCCTAGGAATGTTTGCATCACCTCTTCTATAAAGAAATATAATTTACCATAGGTTTATCTACCAAGTGAATTGCTAACAAGGAAACAGCAATTCTTACTAATAGCTTATTGTGCCTTTTCAACAGTTGTGTGCAGTACCAGCACAGTGAAAGCTGCTTTCAGTATCTTCTCTCACACACTTACAGAAAACAAGAAATACTTATTTTGTCACTGCAGAAATTAATTGTTAATAATTTTGTAATCTTACTACTCAAGTAATACATTTTTAAGAGCTGGATTTTTAAGACACGTAGTAAGATGTGACACAGACCTGAAATTTTGATAGATCCGGTGGCTCTTTCCTTATTTATACCACTTGAGACTACAATTTAACCTACTGTTCCAAGCTCCTCCATCCACATATTAATTTATAAATGAGACCATTCCAATCAAGATGAAGAAAGCCATGTGCATAGTTCAATCACTGCCCCACCTCAGAATAATTTAGGGGTAGGAACTACAGAATAGCTCATAGTTTTTGACCCAGTAATTCCCCAAATAATTCCTGAGTCAGAAATGCTTCTAAAAGCAGCAATTTCTACAGTAGCTTGGAATCCTAAGCTCTCTAAGCTTCTGACACATTAGGTTTTCTTTCATAAGGGATTTCTCTCTCACAAAATTTGAAAGGAAACTGAGTACCACTAGTAGCATAGAACATCACCTATGCCAATAAATATTTAATCTCACATTATTTTATATTATCCAGCATTGACTTTTAAAAGGTGCATAATAAACTGTGTTTCAGTGTAAATTTTGAGTATTGAAACAAAAAGTTACTGTTGAATACAAACACAGCATCTGAAAGAAAATACAAGTTATCTTAAAAAACTAAGACGATGAAGTCGCTAGAGGCAAGTCTCATCAGCACGCTGGCACCTCTTTCCCTTCCACCTTCTATTTGAGTTAATCAAATAAACTGATTTTCATTTGGGAAATCCAGGTTACTCTAAGTACTGTCAGGTGTTAATTTAAAATTTGTTTTTAAAAATCTGACCTCTAAAAGTAAATGAGATGTTTTTCAAGAAGCAAAAACGATACAAACAACAACAAAAACAACCTGTAAAAACTCAAGGAAAATACTTTTCTCACTGTGAGTGAAGACCTGCTTAACATTCAAGTGATTTGATAACATTTGACCTACAATACAGCACCCAGTCTACACACAACCTTTAGCTATGGCTGTTTCATGCTCTTGCGTCTGATTCAAAAATTCACTTTTTACTACCTTATACCTATTTCAACTGTATTGTATGAGAATTTTATCATCTTGCCACCAGCAAGCACTTACTACACTCACCACACCGAACATGAAAGCAAACTTGGATTTTACCTTTGAGAAATCAAGGACAGAATACCATCTCTTGTGCTGATTTGAAGGTGTTTGTTCTCAAGCAACATTAAATGTTTAAGATTTTCTTGGAGCAGAGACGCGTATCAGCCCTGGGAGCTGCCTTACTGCCTGTTCATTATTTACTGACCTTTAGTAACTGAGTCGATCAATATTTCTTTCTGGCATGACCCTAACAAGACACTTTACAGCTCTTCAGCCTGTAGGTGGGTGGACAGTGCCCACTCTTTAGAAGCAGGAGCAGAAGAGTCTACAGCTCCACAAACTGAGAAAAGATCAATTTATTTTGGCAAGTGCTCACATCACTGAAATGCCGGGTGGGTTTTTTTGCTGTCGTTGAGTGCCCTATTTTGGAGGGAGTTTTTGTTCTTAAAGAAAAAAAAAACCAAACACTTTTGAAGGAATCATCAACATAACCATTCAACTCCAGAAGACTTTGAACTGTCAATAGCAGTGAAACAGTCCTCTACATCCCAGAATTGGCTCACTCGGTTACGAAGAGGCAGAATTTCAGACACGTGCTGCTTTCCAGTGCTACCTATGGGCTATCCACAGTGGGTTCCTTTTGGAATACCAGTCACTGGGGAACGTAAATCAAAGCTCAGCTATTCAAGCAAAGCTGCAGTATCTAGCACCCTTAACAGCCGATTTTTTGTCAGTCTAGCAAAAGAACGTAAGAATATAAACACAACTGGGTGAGAGCCAAATTTGATGTCGTCCACCTGACTGCAACAACAGGTTTCTGTAGAACAGTATGTGGGATAAATATATGTCTGCTGAAAAAAAGTGCCTAAAATTAGCTTCAGAAAATAACCTTTAAATTAAGATCTCTCTCACCAATAATTATCATGGAAAGCACACTGAATTTTAACAAGACCAAGTGTGGGGCAAGACTTCCATCAATGAACTTTATCACTAAATCTACCAGTATTAAGTCTATACCCACAAAGATTCCACTGCTTATTAACAGTTCTTTCTCATCCCAGCAACATATTAGATTAAGAGATAAATGAACAGCTTAGTTCTACTGTTGAAGTGCTAAAGGCTACACTTCAATTTTGACAGCCACAGCAGTTTTGATATGCCTTGGTGGCACATTTCATCGCACTGTTATTGTTACAAACCGAAAAATCCAAACGCTAAAAAACACACACGAGAAAATGCTGGTGGATTGAACTGGCATTTAATAGTCTTGTCCATTCAAGGGATGATTCACTTCAGAGAAGCTTCCAGCACAACTCCATTTACAGTAAGAATTTCTCCTAACTCTGCCCCTTGGTCTGAGGAACATCTAAAGCAGACTGCTGATGTAAGCTCAGCTCCAGTGTTTTGGGTTCCCCCCAGCCAAGAACGGCCTGGGTCAGGCCCGGGTAGCACCCTTGGCAGCTCACTCCTCTGCTCCCAGCGCTGCCAACACTAATGAAACACAACCAGACGCGAGAGGTTTCTTAGAAACTTGGTGTTAACGCTGCCTGGCTGGAGCTACCCGTAATGCTTGTACTAATTATTCCTGAATAGATTTAGACCAGGGGGTGCCAAGCCAGCCCAGCAGACCTTTCCGTGCACGGTCTGCTGGGTGAGCACACTTCTAAATTCAAAATTATATTAAATGGTTGACACCGACACAAATCGCAACAAAGCTATGAGTTTAAGAATCATTATAGCTGCGATAAGACAATCACCACTGAAGCACCTTGAATACAAAAGAGATTAAAAAAATAAACTCGGACAATACATGAAAGTAATTTGCATAAAAAATAATTAACTGATACGTAAAAAGTAGTTTTATTTTAAAAAGCAAACAGTAAAATACACCCATAAAAATCCTAGTTTTGCTTTCTATTTGAAATATTGCACAGAGCAAACGAAGAACGCAGAAAGAACAAAGGGATGATTTCTATACACCAGCAGTTCAGCTTTCTAGTGCCAACATTTTATACAGCACATCACAGTCACTTCTGTGCCTTCATCTGCATGCGTCAAGTACAACAGTCTTCATCTAGAGCCGTAACATGAGCACGTCCTTGTACTTCCCAGTAAAACTACATTCAGACAGCTTCACTTGTTTTTTCTCCTTGGAGGTAGAAGTCTGTGGTTCTATTTTGCTTTTTTAAAAAAAAAGGAAGCAAAGGAATATTACATTGCTTAGTGATTCTTTTTAGATACAGATTCACTACTCGGGCTTCCAAACACTCTGTGCTATAACATAAAGCACATAATATTTAATCAGGTTTTTTTTACCACCTAGAAAGAACATACCTGACACTCATTTCTTACTGTAGAGAAGAACACTGAATTGGAAAAAGTGAAAGGCTAGATACAATGTGTTAGGTCATATGAAAAACTGAAGGGCACATACATTTCAATGCGATCTGCTGGTTATTATTATTTTTCAGGGAATAATATTACACTGAAATTACTATTTTTGTTATTTTTCCTTCAAATTCAATAGCAGACATATAATCCCCACAAGATCAGAGAGAAGTAGCTAACCTGAAACGTAATATTCAAAGTCATGTATGCTGTTAGAGCTTTTTAAAAGCAATTTTAACTTGTGAAAAAAAACTTAATTTATGCCTTGATAAATATTAGTTTCTTTCAAAACAGTAATGCTCCGACACCTGAAAGCGTATCCCAAGAGATACAACTTTCTCATTAAAAACAGAAGTCAGAAGCAAACTACTTTCTCCTAAATTAATCTCATCTTTAAACTACAGAGGAAAATGTGAAGAGAAATATCACAGCTAAGCCAACACAAACAACTGTTACATTCCCCGTACGATAGTCAAAAAACAGTGGAAAACCACACTTCAAGCCATACTTAATTTTATGCTTTCTAGACAAAATATACAATCAGAATTATTTTATCTCACAAAAGAATTCACTGGGGACACAAAGAGATTTTTAAAAAAAAAAAAAAAAAGGTGCTATCTCCATTAAAAGTGTCATTAGAACCTGCAATACATGATCCAACATGACATGAGATCCAAACACCAAAGCACAGATGTCTCAGCATGGATTTCCCTTGACCCCTGTTACAGCACTGAAAGGGACAGCAAAACAATTCACCAGCCCAATGACCCAAGCACCCACTTGGGATGTGGGTAGCTGGGTTCTCATTCTTTTCCAGTGGATATTTCATTTTCACAGAGCAGAACAAGTTCCATTTTAGAAAGAGGAACCAAAACCTACATAATTAAGCCACTATGATCACCAGTACCAATCTTCACAGTAGGCTAAATACTGAAACAAAGGCTGAATCACCTTAATTAAGGTGATTTAATAAGGCGTACTGACAAAACAGAAATAATAGGGGACTTCGGCATCCCATTATATTTTTTCCAGCGTCTTTTGAAAACCTTATGTGCAAAGACAAACAAAAAGCAAAAAAAGGTAAGATACAAAGTATTTGTTAGCCCTTGATCCGAACAGCTAGCCAACATTCATAGGTCCTTGCTGGCTTACCTTCATGAGAAAGACAAAATGAGAATTCAAAATAGTATTTACTGATGACATTCATAAAATCACGATTCGTTGACGATAACACGACCAAGAACCAGCACCCACATACTCTGCAATTGTTGGTGCTACCAGCAAGTCCCGTGCTCTCTGCAGTGTTGTCTGTTGCCTTGCTGGGTCATGCACAGCTCAGCTTTTTCCTTCTTTTTAACCCTCTCTCAGAAAACCCACCATTCTTCAGGCACTAACCCATGACCCAGCTCCGGTGTTTATGGTTTGTTTTATCAGCCCTCATGTGGTCATCTTGCCTGTTCCAGATTTATTCTGCTGATCAGTGCCATTAGCAGCAGCTTCTATTGCTTCAGGTACCACAGGAACACTAAGACCAGTGTCCCTCTATGAAGGAGAGCTGCTGTACTTGCTGATTTTTACCAGATCTGTTTTCATGGAAGCCATTAACACTCTTCTGTATTCCAACAGAATATTTTTCAATGTATATTTTAATAGCAAAGTTCAAAACTGCAATTTTATTTCTACAGCCACAAGACCTTGAAAAATATAAACACGGTGAGTATTTACATAAGACCACTCTGGACAGATTTCTTCTATTAAATTTAATATGCTGAATAGAAGAAAGACAGCAAAAGGTATTATTTTTTCAAAATACAGCACAAATCAAATGTTATTTCATCCACTGCTTACCACCACCAAGAGATTCAGATTCATTTACTGTAATAATAATCAACAGCCTTCTCCAAAACCAAAGCACAGTGTGGCATCTAACAGTATATTCAGGGTAGACCTCAATAACTGGAGTCTGCACCCAAAACCAGAGCTCTGCAGCACTGACTAAGCCCTGGCCCTGGAATTCTGTTCCCAGTTCTGTCTGCCTCAGTACTAAGCAAAGCTTTTCCCCAAGTCAGAAAGCCACACTCCACCAAAAGTTTCATTGGCTCTAGCTCTTTCCCCAAAAGGAAACAGGTGGAAAAGGAAGGTGAATCTGAGTTTTTAAACACATTCAACTTATTTGAAATCTTTCTGATTCTTACTAATGTTCTAGCTTTGAGAACCAGAGGTATTTGACTTCCCAAGAATGAAATGCTGTTTCTACGAAGTTGTGGGGTCCTAACTTTACATTGTACACAGCAGTTACTGGAGAGAGAGGCACGATTTCCTAAATGAGACTGCAGCCAACATCCAGACCTGAGGGTGAAGTTATCTGTTTAAGCATGAAGAGGATTTCTCCAACATCATAAGGTATCTTAGGCAAACAAAACTAAAGAATTCCTGGAGGTAACTATTTAACATTTGCTTGAAACACGATTTGGAATACTTTGTTTTCCATTTACTATAGGCAAGACTAACCAAGCCCAGCCAGCGCATTTGCTGTGACTACTGCATACTAGACTAAAAGAATTTCTGAGCCACAAGACACGTCTAATCACAACGACTAAGTTAGTGCTTCTGTTTGACTCAGATTAACTCCCTTGGATTTCAATCTGGCTACGTGTGACTGGGTTTGAACCTGACTATCATCTAAGTGCAGCTGCACTGAAATCTTCTTGTAAGCAGAGGAAAAATTGCACACGCATGAGTTCTTCTGAGGACTGTGCCTCTGAATATTATAAATCCACACCCTTCTAAAGTAACTTTATTTCTTCTTTTTTAACCATTTCTAATCTGATCTCTTTACTTGGGAACTGAGCAGTACACTCCAGACAAAAATATACATCCACTCAAACGCAGCCTACAAAAAACAACAAACAAGGGCATAAATTTCATCAACCAATCTCTCTCATGAACTGTCGTAATTCCCATCAACATTAAAAAAATGAGGAATTGTGCGGTATAGCCTAACTGCATGTGCATTGCAGACATTTCAAAAGCTCTTAAAGGACTAAGGATGCCATTTTACACGAAATTTTACTCAGACAGTATTTTTAAAACGGCATCTGAGTTTGCACGTAAAATTGTGTGATTGCTGCTGGAAAAGAAGGGCACAGACACTTCTCAACAATTGTGCTGGTTTAACACACATCTCCTTTTTTCTTGGATTCCTTTACTGCAAACTTATAAAATTTGAAACAACAGTATTGTCAGTGTTTTGGTGGTGGGTTTTGTTTATTTGTTTGGGTTTTAGCATAATACTCTAGTAGAATAACCCTTATTGCTGTCTACAGCTACCTGAGAGGAGGTTGTAGTGAGGTGGGCGTCAGTCTCTTTTCCCAAATAACAAGTGATAGGCCAAGAGGAAACAGCCTCAAGTTGTACCAGGGGAGGTTTAGATTGGATATTGAGCAAAACTTCCTCCCAGAAAGGGTTGTGAGGCCTTGGAACAGGCTGCCCAGGGAAGTGCTTGAGTCGCCATCCCTAGAGGTGTTTAAAAGACACGTAAATGAGGTTCTTAGGGACATGGTTTAGAGGTGGACTTGGCAACATCAGGTCAACAGTTTGACTTTATGATCCTAAAGATCTTTTCCAACCAAGAGAATTCTATGGTTCTGTGCCATTTAAAATCCATTTCAACTTTTTATGCTGTTCCTTTTAAAGGTAGGGAGCTGGTAAAATAACAAACATAGAAGTATAAACTACATCAGCTCCTTGTTGCAAGCAACACAATTCTGATTTGAGTATATGAAAAACTATGATTTCTTGAGTGAATAGCATATACCCACAACAGGAGCTGAAGTTAGAAATCAGCTTCCATTAACTCCTATGTTTCTTCCTGGGTTCAGAGGTTTCAGTACTAAAAGAGAAACATTTCTTGAAATCATAAAGTGCTTTGGGAATCTGCTTCCAGAAGCAGCCCACTAGCTATTCTATTTCTCCACTGAAAAAACAATTCCACTTATTAGTAAAAATAAAGAAAAACAAAAATCTCCCTTACTGAACAAAAATCATGTATTTTGAAAAAGTAATTCTAGAAAGATAGTTCTCCTTTTAAGCATATTACAGAAAGGTGAGCTGCTCCAAGGGACTGAAAACATACTGAAAATATTCTATTATTTTGCTTGGAGAACCCGATCCACAAAATTCATTCTTCTTCTCTGTCACGACTGAAGACCGGTATGTAAGAATGTAGCCATGTTCTCTCTGTAATGCTGGTAGGATGTTTACATCCTTATTTTCAGCTATTACCAACTGAAGGACTACACAAAAGACTGAGGAAACATGGAAGCAAGGTGAAAGAAAATGCCACCAAATCAGAATAATCACAAATGTTCCCTTTCTTTTTTCCCCCTCCTTGTTTAAGAATCTTCTCTGATTTCCAAGCAATTCCAAAGAGACTAACCTGCCTTTTCCTATAATATTTTTTATTTTATTGAATGGAAGATTTAAATTTGTAGCCTTATTGGTTCTATAAGAACTGTGAGAATAGTTTATTGGCAGTAAAATTTATACTTTTAGAATCCAGTGAAGAATCTCAAAGTACTTGAGAAATATGCCAGAAATAATCCTCACAGTCCTGAACAGGAAGTTCTTCAACCATTTGGGAACTGAAATATTCTATGTGTCACATAATACATCACACACTATTTCAAAATAAACAATGAAAAATAAAATACACTGTATTTTGAAATACACACATACTGGAGGAACATAGATGGCATGTGAGTCAACACAGTTAATTTTTGTTGTTCTCGGCTCTTGTCTAGCCAGCTCCTCCATATCAACATTTTAATTTTGATGCTCTCCAAAACCTTCCCCAAACATCAAGCTACCTTTTCAAGTTGTTCTTTCAGGACCACCACCTCACCAGGTCTCTAAGTTTAATTCCAGTGAGCAGAGACTCATTTGCTCAATCCACTTTCCTCCTCTATCATTTTTTATCCAATCTGTCATTGCTATGTTCCAAATCTCCTACCGCAGTTTTCTTTCAACATAATTCACCATCCTCTGTTCCCTTATTACTTGACCTTTCATGTCTTTACCACCCACCGATACTAAAGTTTCTCTGCTGTTCAGTCATCTCCTCCCAGAGGCCTTCTCCCATTTTTTCAACGGGACACGAGGCATGAAAGCAGTCACCTACTTGCTCTGTGCTCAGCTCTTCTGCCTCCCTCTCCAGCCAAAAGTCACCCTTGGCATCTCCCAGACCTGGCTTGGGCCCCACATCCACCTCCGCTGCTCCTGTGCTTGTGTTGAACCCATTTGGCAAGGATCCTGCGGTCAGTCTTCTTCCACCATAAACTGGTTTTCCCTTCCTTCAGCTCTGCCACCTCAGCAGCTTTGCTCAGGAGACTGACACAGCTTAAGTTCAAAAACACTGGAAGAGCCAAAACCGAACAGAAGTAGTATGCAGCCTGTAGAGGTGGCCAATACCACATTATCTGCACCAATGTCTTTTAATTCTGGTCCACGGACTACTGATTACCTGAAAGATTCTCGAAGATAGCTTGTGAAACAACCACAAAGAAGCTTTTAATCTTCATATGCACAATGGCAAGGAAACAAACCATTATTTTTATTTACCCCACTCTAAAATTCAAACTTAATATATTGGGCTGTAAACCAGGAACTAATGCATTAAAAAAAAAAAAAAATTCCTTCATTCCCCCCCTAATACAACAAAGTGATAGTCCTTCCAACTTTTTTCTCTATTTGTAGTTACTGTGGTAGTGTGTCTTGTACACAATGAAAGTTCCGATGAGCACTTGCAGCCTTTCAAAAACTGAGTGTAGATATCAACACGTATTTCTGGAAGAGCTATATGTCTTCTGAAAGATTATCTATTCATCTACTTATTGACTATCCCTGCCCTGCTTAGACCAAAGATCTAAGAAGATTACAGAACTTGGCAGCAAGGCTGAAGGCTTGTTAACTTAATAAGGCTGTGGATTTAAAACTGTGTTAAATTAAACAGGTTTTGAAAATGGCTTACCTCTGCTAGTGTGGATAAGATTTAAGAGTCTCCTCTCAGAACTTTATCTAGCTCATGAAAAAGAAGACCATGTGAGACAGTAGGGCACTGACCTCCACGAACATGTAGAGGTCTATGAGATGTTGATTTTCTTTTAGCAAGCTCTCAGCTTCACAATAAAAGCTTCATCATTACTTAGAGGCACATTACCACAGTGCACTGAACTCACCTTTACTGGATTTGTTTAAAATAAGCTTCTAGAACAGCTATGCCCTATATATGCCAACTCAGATTGTCATCTGATTATCTCTGAATACTTTTCATCTAAACACTTTTTAATCAGTCACAAATGCCTCATTCTTCCCCAATTTTTTAATAGAAACAAAATGCAGACTACAGTCTAAAGATCTAAAATAGCATGTTAATAAAGAATAATCAAAGAGACTTGTTTCAAATTGTTCAGTATTGATCTCCTCTGTGTAAGTAAGACTACATTCCTTCTGTTCAGCAGCTTGAAAGTCTGGTAGGAGTGAATATTTTTTTTCTTTAACCAGAGCTTTTCAAAAGCTCATCTTATAAAACTGTGATTCACACAAGATATAACAGGGCTTCAGTTCTTTAAAAAGCTTTTAACGTACATGTATATTTTGAAAGTGCAGATGCCGAGAAGAGGAAGTCAAGAGAGGTAATATGCACATCTTTCCTTCATAAAAAGAACAGAGTTGCCTCAACGTAACACTAATGCCACAAAACAAACTCAGTGTTATTAACAAAGGAACACTAAAGACTGAGGAGTGAGCACTTCAGGTGTTAAGAAGTGCAACAGGACACTCTCTGATGCCCGGTTTACCTTCTGTGCAATACTAGGAGCACCCCTTCACTTCAGAGAGGAGGAGAGTGAGATCTGCATTAATTTTTAAGCGGCACTGAAATGCCTACCTTTGATCAAAATGCATCTATGATTAATAGCATACTTCCCAGCTAGGAACTGTAAAACTATACTTTGCATATTTACAAAAAATAAAACCAGACAATCCATATTCCACTCCGAAGAATCATGGCAACTTGGAAAATGGAAAGAACAGTTAAGTATCAGACCAGAATTTTTAGTTCAATTAAAAAAAACACCAATTTACACCATAATTTTAAAATTATATGCGGAAGGCTGAGCATATCAGCACTGTTTCAAACAAAGTTACTGTGCAAGAGAGAAAGAGCAACCACATATGGACAAGAGAATCTTGTTCTCATTTTTAGGACACCACTTTCTTGCAGGTTCTGTTTTTTTATACTTGAGAGTTTAAGTGCATATACTATAGTTGTTGGTGGTGAGGAATTATCAAGAGCCAAATAAAATAGGAAAGAGGACCAAGACAAGAAATTAAATTACTTTAAATTCTGAAGCGTTCATACTCTTATGCGACAATAACTGAACTCCGGATAACAAATCGCATGCTTGAGTGCCAAATGAGTGTCACAGTCCTAAGCTTCTAAGGGTACAAGGATAAATTATTTCCATGGTGGATTGCTCATACGTGCCACAGTTGATTTTCACGTACCTAGCAGGCTCAGATTCTGAGACAATTTGGCAACAGTCTCTGTAAATGAAACACGAAGAGCTGACTTTGACTTCTGTGTTTCATCTTTCCCTCGACTGTAGAATCCAAATACGCATGCTTCCAGGAAACACTGAATGACATTTTAATGATATGCATATAAGCATCATATATCAAACAATTCCAAATACTGGACTCAGTTTGTCTCTTTGGAGTGATCGGTCTTATCTCCAGAGCATCTTCCCAAGTCCTGACAATTTTCTGGCATTTAAGAGCATGCAGAAGAGAAAATAGGCTTAACTGTTTGCCCTTGTGCTGACCAAGACCAGCTAGGGGCTTCACGTCCAAACTGCAGGGCAGCCCTGGCAACATCTATGGGACGAGAATAAATGAAAGCAGTTATTCAGGCACTCTCAGTGCAGCAAGGTTCTAACTAGGACTAGCCCCACTGTTTAGTCTGACAATCAAACAGAGGACAGTGCTGCCATCTCCCCCTCTACATGCGGGATTCTGGTTGCACAGACAGGAGATGCCTGCCAAGATGATAACTTCAACTGTCAGCACTGCTGGGCCAGGATTTGATACAGTTGGAAACAAGAGCAGAACAAATGACTTGTAGGGTAGTAGAGCTATTGCTTCCTTGTCCTAACGCTTCAGACTTGGACTCCAGACACTGAAGTATAACTGAAGTCTACTAGTTGCACAAAATCTTAACATGGTGCTCGTAACAGAGCACACATCATCTCTCAGAAGCTGCCTTTGAAGCAGCTTTTTTCCCCTGTCCCTCTTAGATCTATAAGAAGGTGGAAATCTGTAAGTAACACACAGGATGCCAGAGTCAAGGTATCCATTTGCTTGTTCAGACAGATCAGAAAGGCTGAAGCAATCTTCTGGAGCTTGGAAGGTGAAGAAAGATAAGAGCAGAAAGGAGTACTACTTCCCTGGGATGTGTGACTGTCCCACCTCAAGGCCACTTGCTTCCCAAAATTATCCAGCTCACCTCAAAGCAGCCGTTCTCGGTCCAAAAAACCCTGATCTCCAAAAAGATCCTGATTTGGTAATATGACAAGAAAAGCAAAGAAACTGATCTAATACAACTGACCCAAGAATTCACTGCTGATTTTCTGAGGTGATGCCTTTTTTTGTCTATTAACAAAAAGGCATCTGACAGGAACTGAGACATAACAGATGTTCACTTTTCCTTCCTGCAACCAGTAACAAAGCATATACATGAACAGGGCTGACCAGATGACTTTTCAGCTTTAATTACAGAGATGCATTCTTACACACAGTAGAATGTGCATATAGGCAATGATTTAAAGAAGAAAAAAAAATTAAAATAAGGTTTTGAACCAAAGGAAGCTAAGCAATACGGTAATATTAACCTACACTTTATGCTCCTCATTCATTTAGCAGATTTAGTCATAAATATCCCAAGAGTGTCTGTAGTCCAGATACTTCAACAGCCCATTTTCTTTCTTATTGCGTATTTTATTTTGCCTATGTTTGACACAGTCAATGACAAATTGGACACAAGTGGGAAGAAAGATTATGTTTTCTTTTTCTTGGAAGTAGTACACTAAGATCAGAAGCGAGAGAATGTTTGAATACAGGACAACAACGGAGCCAAAGAAAAGATTAAGGAAGGTGTTAAGCCTGTCATAAGAAGAAGCCCAAATGCGCTACAAGGGCAAGTCCACCAAAAGGAAGACAAACAATTGAACATAACAAGTTTCCAGTTTTATTATCACAGCTGCGGTTTCAGGCTTGCTGTTTTCCACAGTTCTTATCCACACACTAAACACGGGTGAGAAAAGGAAGCACCATGTGGAAACCATTTCACTCAGGTAAAGGAGAGGGGAGGAAAAGGATTTCCAGCTGACCCCAGCCCAAGCAGCCCCTTCAGCTCCTCCTGCCACACAGCATGGCAAGACGTACCCATTACAGAAAGCCAGGCACTATGCCACAGAAACACAGCAACAGCACTGCTGACTGACTTTGCTAACCACCTATGCAAGGTAATTGTATTGGTACTTTATTTCCGTGGCAATAAGAGAAAAAATTACAATATTTTTACTCCCGTCAAAAAACCTGCTCCCCTTCGCAAGCCTGTTCAAAAGTAAGGGCTTTCGACTTCCTTTTCGCGCAGAAGTTTAAATTTTCTGAATGATCAAAGCTTTTTGAGCAATAACCTGTAACTCATCAGCCAAATTACAGTGGAGAAAAAAAGACATCATTTTATTTCAGGTAGGCTGCTTTAAACAAATCTACAGAAATGAAGGAACATTAAACTGGAAAATGAAGGGAAATAAAACCAGCCCTTCCCCGCCCCCCTCGCTTCCACCTGAAAACAAAGTAATTATACAACAGTATCTTCCACTAATACACCAGAAAAAAAGTATCAGAAACAAAACTGAAGAAAATATTTAAATATCACAAATACTGTGGATTTGGGTTTTAGTTTATAAATCAACTTACTTCAAAACCTATTTATTTTCTAAATAAAAGGATTATACTAGTTTCACAACTAATTTATCAAGCAGATTAATGCTAGCTGGCAGGTTAAAGATCACTATCGAGGTTCAAAGTAGGGAATTAAATATCTCTGTACTACCAACACCATTCACGTTAGATGAAGAAAGATTATTCTTCTCAAAACCCACCCAAATCCAAATCTACACACCAGAGTGCCAGCTGGATGCAGACTTCTCCAGCTGTAGAATGGAACACCAGCTTCCACAGATTTATTTAAGCATCTGGCTTTTCCTCACTGAGGTATTTGTGTGATTTCCTATTAAATATCCAAACAGAAAATGAACTCATTTTACCAATGTAACACTAACCACATCTCTGGTACAGGAAATGGATTATGAACAGCTCTCCAGTAATGTGGAAGTCAACAATTTAAAGAGTGAGCAGCAGTATCTACTGACCCCAACTGAGACTGTGGACCCATTGTAAAACACCCTACAGATCCATCCAAAATAAAGGAGTCAATCTCTGCCCTTAAGAGTATACAGTTTAAATAGAGAACCAAACAAAGGAAGCACTATCAGTCATATCTGCAGATGGGAAACAGAGGCACAAAGAGCTTTGAATGCCTCTGTGCAAGGTTATAAAGGATGTCTGTGGCAGAGCCAGGAATCGAGCCCGGAAGCTCTCAATCCCAGCCCAATGCCTTTGGATACTGAGACAATTCCTCCTTTTGCTTATCCTCCCTCTCTTTACTTAATTACTTATCTCAGAGAGGAAACACATTAACACCATGAGAGACAGTCTATTTTCTTTTTATATTTATAATCTCCGTTAAATTTCATCTAGCTTAACATAGGATACAAAAGTGTTACAGAGAAGTGATTAAAATTGTACAAGCAATTGTAAATGTAAAAGCAGAATCTGCTATTTCAGAAAGTATGAGAGGAAACAAAAGCGTGCATATGCGACTTAGAAAGACTTCCCAAAATGTTTTCTAATGATCACCCCAGATTATGAATAGGCACCTATCTCTGCATTCCCACATTAAGATATTTCACATGTTTAAGTTGCACCTCGACACTCCTTACTTTGATAGGATGGAATACATGTAGGAATACATAATTAAAATTACACAGACAACAATAAGATATACTTCTGCGTCTTTTTTTTAAATACGGAGGAAAGTAGATTTTATACAAATTTGTACAAATACGATCCTCAAAATCAGGTATCATCAGGTGACGATTTTCCAGCCTACCATCACAAATACCAACCATGAAACTAACTGCATCAGCCACTGTTTCTTGCATATTTCTACAACCACATTTTCCCCAAAGCGGCATACCTTATCACAATGCGAGTCTCTTGTAAGAGGCTCCTGACCAGCAGATGTTTATTGATATGACATTTCTACGTACTGCTTTATTGTGCTAACCCTTGTTCAGAGATTATTTAAACATCTGTTCTAATCTACACCTGCTGTTATGCTTGGCAATCTCCATATTTATTTTCAATCATTTAATAAAGTTATTGGTATATGAATGCACATTTTCGGTCTCATTGAAGTCTCCTTTGATAACTAGGTTCTGCTAAGATCTCAGTAAGGCAGCGAGTGCCATGGCTGTAACAGCAGCACCTGTTGAGCTCCTACCAGGTTTTTGAATCCTGCTAGACAGCCAAACTTTGTGTGAGCTGATTTCTCCAGGTTGGTCTGGACAAAAGAAAACCAATTGCTAACATCATGCATTGAGTGCAACAGACAGAGAAGACTGACCTGCTCAAGTCCTCCCAGACCAGAAGGTGGCCCATCATCCCTACTGCCCCAAGTTGTGTGCTGAGTTCAAACACCACAGCTGGGGCAGGAGAACCTGGCTGCACTTCGGCGTCGTCCCTGCAAGTCTACTGGATCACAAATGACCACTGCTGCTGCAGCAGTATGGATGTGGGAATTTAAAATTTTACTGTTGCTTTCCTGTGTTACACAAGCATGAACACGGACACGTGAGTTTATGCTACAATGCAACGCAGCTGAGCATTAGCAGAAAACTCATAGAATAACCTTCTGTTTGTGGGGTTTTCTTTCCTCTTCAGTTTAAAAAAATTCATTGCAAACATCTTAGATGTCAGTGGTTTTTGACAGAAAAACAGAGTTTTAGGAATGCACAGAGCAAGAATTTATTGAAGAAGTCAGAAAGCCCTCTTTAACACCTAAATGAGCATCTTCTAACAGCCTTTAATGTTCCTTTACCCTCTCATTTCAAGACGACTTCACCACAAGTGATATTACCAGGACTTTCTATCAGCTTTCCAGAATAACAACAAGAAAAAAGGGAAAAGATTTAGGACTTTTCCATTGTCTGCACTGTATCATTTCTCAATAAGATTTTCCACTGACATACAGTATAATATACTCAAATTACACCATCAATATTTACTCAGCATAAGCATCAACTCCACTAGGCATAGCCAAGTTTTGAGCTATTCATGCTTTTCTTTTGAAAAGGGAAATCACTTGAACCCTTCACTTATCTTTTCCTGCCTACGCTTGGTCCAGTGAACAGCTGAAAACATTAATAAAAAATAGTCTGAAATCTTATCACTGTTGAAACTATCTAGACAACTCTGCTCTAAGTTCTGCTGAGAAGACAACCCTAACTTCAGAAACTTTGACTATAAAGAAACTAGCAGAACTGGTATGTCTTAGGCACATAAAAATTCAAGGGAAAAGTTAAATGTTTATCACCTTAAATCTATCCTCCAGCAGAGAAATCAGAACAGCCCTCCAACATCTATCAACTTATGCACACAGCCATGTTTAAGTCTCCTGCAATAAGCATACCCTTATAAAACTGCTATAGGCAACTTAAGATAATACCTGTTTGACATACTTCGTGAAAATGACAAGATTAATAATACGAGCATAAATTTCAAATTGAGTACCCTAAAATTTTCATAGGCTCTTTGGAAGGAAACAAGACTCATGTGGTCACAGTCCCTCAATAACTTGCTCCTGATGACCAGTCCCAAGCAGATTTGACAGCAGGCTGCTGTTCTTACAGCTCTTCCAATCTGTCAACCTAGCTGAAGGTTTTCACTTAAACAAAAAAAGAAGAGAAAAGCATTAAAGTAGCATCCGTAACAGAGAGAAAGCTGCAGCATGACCGTAACTATTATTTGTTCTCCCAGGCAAACTGGCTGCTCAGAACAGAAGAGCCGGGCAGTTAGCAATCAGAGTTTTCCATGAGGTACAGCAGAAGGCTTTATGCATCAAAATAGCAGGGAATTGAAAGAGGTTAAGAACTTGCAGGGAGAAATTGCCGCTGTTACAGCAGTGAAAGATTATAGAGGTTACAGGAAGAAACAGGGTTATTGCAGTGGGGGAGATACAAGGCACAGCATTTTTTAATCCCCACCACCCACCCAGCTTCATTAGTTTTAAGACTCAAGGAACCATTTGTTTGTTTATTGCCATGTGTCACCACATACATATAGAGAATGCAATGTACGTAGCACTGTGCAGCACCAGGGCTGGCAGCTCCATAGTCATTGATACAGTTCAGGAAGTCACAGTGCAGTATATGCTGTATTAACCTTTCCTGAAAATTATGGCATCCTCTGAAAGAGCATTTATGAGCTTAGTATTACTTCAGGGTATAAGCAGAATGTTTATGACTTGACAGCCTTCATCCACATTCACTTCATTTAACATAACAGCAACTTTCATTTACTAGTTCCCCTTCAGCAAAATTAGTTTAGGAAATCTGACTCTGCCTCTCATCTAGAAACAGATTTTCCTCTCCAATTCCCAGAAAGAAACCGTATTTGCAACCATCTTGATGTTATAGTTAGCAAAACACATAGTGCATTCACTTCAACACTGTCCATTGAATGAGTATTTTTCTTTCTGGACTTTTTTTTTTTTTAATAATAAGACTTTTCATAGAGAAAAATAAAAGTTCATGTTATCTCTCTCTTCTAATCCCTCAGAGTCAGCTCAGGTTCTTAAAAATACTGCCTTCCTAGTACAAAAGGCTCTGGACAAAGTGGACAAAAGATGAGAAGATCGTCTTTCCCTGTCTCCCAAAGGAAAGAAAACAGGAATGGCTGTGAAACCCCAGGAACAAAGATATATTCAGACCTATTGTCAAATGTTGAAGTCTATCACTAATATACACTATCAGTTAATTGCATGAGGAATACACATGGTCACAATTTTAATGGCACATGGTACAGCATAACTAATAAATTGAAGCAACATTCTATATGTTATCACTTTCCACTCTCTACAACATCTGGAAATGCAAATGTTGCACAACAGGATATTATAGAACATTTGGTAAAAAAAGAAAAAAAAAAAGAGAGACAATATTCCACATTCAGTTTTATTTTTTCTAATAAGGCTTGGAGAAACTCTGAAGTGCAGTCGTTCACATATGCAGTACATCGCTGCACCAGAAGCCTTTTCGGGGAAGTCATCTCTGAAAATATACAGTTATTTACAACAGTTGACACAAAAATATATGAACAAGTCATATGGGTACTTTGCTTTGTTTTCAATTGAAGAGTTTTTGCAATTGCAAGGTTTCATGGTAAACATCTCAAGGTTCTGGAGAAGAGTAGACTGGTTTTGATGCTGCTGAAGCTTCTTCGCAGTATTTTTTAAGGTTTGTCTTTCGAAAGAAGAGAACCAAACACACCATGTTCTCTCCTCCCTTACCAATTAATCTATATACAGAACAAAACTCACTAAACAGGAAGTGGTATGATAATTATTATTTTTATATTCTAAAGTAAAGAACCAAACGAGAGCCTCTACCAAGCAGTGAAAACAATACAATCTAATGTAAGAACACCTGTATTTTAAGTCCTCATGCAAACTGAAGAGGTGTATCTAAGATGTTTTGGAGAGATTCCTGCTGTGTAAGTACAACTGAGGACAAATCAGTGTAAGGCTTTCTTCTTTGGGTAAGTAAACTAAATCACTCAGCTGTAGTTTAGCATAAAGACTAGTCCTGTCAAATACACATTATGTTTAAGCCCTCTCCTTGGAATTCCTTAGAACATTCCTTAAAAATACAATAAACTTCACAATAAGAAAACCACCTAAACCATTCAGAAACTTCACATCAAACACAGGAACCTTGAATACACAAGCATCACCAAGTGGGCAGCAAGGCTTTTTGGAGAAGCTGATCTGCGTTGTCATTACATAAAACAGAGCAAAGTCAGTCGTTTCATAAAATTATACTTCCTGATACAGGCTCTGGAACGGATAATCATAAATGAGACTACTGAGTGTTGATTATTAGCTATGACAGAGTCTACACGTTGCATAGATCCTAGGAAGCAACACGAGGACAGACAGAAACAATGTCTTCCCATCACAGTATATAGATTTTTTCCAATCACTTAGAAAAAACATTTTGAGGAAAAACTAATTAAGGAGTGAAGACTGAGAGTACAAATAACTTACCAGACTACAGACATTCAAAGATTTTCAAGGAAGAGAAGTAAAAGTGCAGCTCCTTAAAAGCCAATTGCAAAACCTTCATCGACTTCAACAAGGACATAACTCCCCTGCTCATGTTTAACATATATTAAATATAATTCAAAGGAAATTTACTAATAGTCAAAACCATTACAGAAACTGCAAGAGACAAAAAAATCCATCATCTTGCAGCTGACAAACCAAAAACAATTTCAAGTGTTCTTCACAAGATGTTTCTCCTTATTTGGAAAGCTTAAGTAATTGTTACCTTCTTGTATTTGACTTCCTTCTAATAAGACAATGAGGTATTAAGATGCTTTTCTTCTCCTTCTTGACAAGAATACTGACGTGTTTGCTAGAAATCTAAACCAATTCTACCCTGTGTTGCCATATTTACTACCGGACTGCCCTAAACCTGAAGCAGAGGCCATTGACTATTCAGAAACAGCGCAGGGAAACGTATGATTGCAACAAAACACCATAATCACACGGTACTTACCCTAACAGGAGGGCTGCGTGCTTGCACTCTTTGCTGCTGTCCAACTTGAGAGCTCTGCAGGTCCTTTGATCCGCTATTAGCTACAGTGTTGATGGGGACTCTTAAAGCATTTGTGCTACCAGTCCCACCACCAGCGACAGGTTTGCGTGGCCTCTGTTTGATGCCATCCAGTAGTCTAACAAGCAAAATATTACTGGGAAGCTCGTCAACGCTGCAGTCCACTAAAGTCCTGCACTCTGGGCATCGAAGCTCATTTCGAGAGCTCACAATGCCCAGCAGACAGCGTTTACAAAACGTGTGTTGGCAAGGCAAGACTTTTGCAGAAGCATCAAGGCGTTCTAAGCAAACAGGACACTCCAACAGATCCAGCAAAGCTGATTCATCCATTTTCTCTGTATTACTTAACCAAAAAAACAAATCTTTGAAGAATTTGTGTGTTTTGAGCACTCCAAGGATATCATGTTACATCCATTCCTCTTCTGCCCGTGCTCTGAAATTTTTTGAGGGGAAAAAAGCATTAATCAAAGGGAAAAAGAATCAACAAGATTATCTTATATAAAGATGTTCACACAAAGAGCAAAATAAAACGTCTCTAGACTAATTCAGTAGATATTTTCAATAAATGAAAGACAAAAATAGCAATAATAACAGCAATCTACTTTATCTAAGTAAAACATAACAGCTGCTAACAGCTAAGGTTTTAAAATTCAAGCCCACATAAATTTTAATCTTGAGTAATTCTATTTTCTTAAACTACTGCAGAATGAAGTAGAATGAATCCCCAGTACAACTTTACAACAAATCTTACTTTTCACAGTTCTTGCTTAATAGACCAGTATTGCTGAATGTTTATTTGAAACTAGCTTTTTCCACAACGAGACAGCAAAGGTAACTACAACCTGGTCCAAAACAGAGTGTACACCAACGGGGCATAGCAAGGGGAATTACATTTATGCCAAAAGTAAGCCAAGAAGAGCAGACTACATTTATACCATTTCTGTCAAAACCGCACATCACATACATCAGCCTGGGAAACAGCCTTTAGCTCACAGGGCTTTAAGCTTACCACAGACACTAACGAGAGGGTTCATTCCAGGGCCGCCTTTAGGAAGCGCTTCAAAAACTATCGCGAAGTGATTTACAGCAGGAAGCGCCGCTGCCCCATCGCCAGGACAACGCGAGCGCTGCGTGTGCGGCCACAGCACAGCGACGAGCCCCCGGCCAGCCCGTGTGCAGCGGGGGGCTGCGGAAAGGGAGGGAAAACAAATCCCGCCACCAAGAAGCCCTCTAAAAGGCAACATTCTGCGGGAAGTCACGCCAGGCTGCTCCGCAGGGAAGAGAACGGCTCGTTGAGCTCGGCAGTCGCCACCGCTACGCGCCCGCGGGCTCGGCGCGGCCAGGCAGCCCCAGCCAGGGCCCGGCCGCTGCCACAGCGCTTCCCGCGGCGGCACGGCCACGGGCAGCCGGGCAGCCTCGCCCGACCCCCCGGGGGCTGCCGGAGCCAGGCTCCGGGAGAAGTTGAGCGCCTCCGCCCAGCCCCCGCCGCCGGCCTGCGGAAGCGGCTCGCTCGGCTCCCCGGGCGCCGGACGCGTGTCGGGGCGCTGGCCCCTGCACCCACCTGCGCTCGGGCCCCGCGTCCATAGCGGCTGCCTTCGTTATTTCTGCTTCCCCACTCGCTCCCTTAAAAGCGATTCGCAGACAGGCAGACCCCGCGGCAGGCTGCCCGCACCGCTCCGCGGGCCCGCCGGGGACACGGGCGAGCGGGGCCGGCAGCCCCGTGAGGTGCATCCCGCGGCGGGGAAGGGGCAGGCCCGGGGCGGAGGGCTGTCACCTCGCCCCGCGGCGCTGAGGGGAAGGGGGGTGGTGGCTTGGGGCCGCT